>JAPMUY010007308.1:272500-467500 GCA_026901105.3 Galaxias olidus | reverse complement strand
AAGACAAGAGGGAACGAAGTGGTGGTTTCTGTTCCTACAGGGATGGGCCATCTGGCACGACATTTTGCTTTGGAGAGAAAAGAGGAATGATGTACACAGCACAACACTGAATACACTCTATAGTACATATCAGACAGAGATAAATATATATAGTATATACTGTATACACAGTATAATCTATAAGCCTTTACATATTTATATAAGTCTACTATTAAAGACAGAGAGAAATAAATATACTGTATATATAGACACATACTGTATATATATATGTATATATATACTGCATATATATAGAGAGAGAGAGACAGAGAGAGAGAGCAAGAGTGAGAGAGAGAGAGAGAGAGAGAGAGAGAGAGAGAGAGAGAGAGAGAGAGAGAGAGAGAGAGAGAGAGAGAGAGAGAGAGAGAGAGAGAGAGAGAGAGAGAGAGAGAGAGAGAAAGTTTGACCACTTAATCACCATGCCAAACTACCCTATCAGGTTTTAATATTGGCATTTTGGTCCAGTTCTAAAATCACAGGACAGTCATACATACACAGGACACACATGCAGTACAGTCATACATACAGGACACATGAAGTACAGTCATACATACAGAACACATGTAGTACAGCCATACATACAGGACACATGTAGTATAGCCATACATACAGGACAGGTAGTACAGCCATACATACAGAACACATGTAGTACAGCCATACATACAGAACACATGTAGTACAGCCATACATACACAGGACACATGTAGTACAGCCATACATACAGAACACATGTAGTACAGCCATACATACACAGGACACATGTAGTACAGCCATACATACAGGACACATGTAGTACAGCCATACATACAGGACACATGTAGTACAGCCATACATACAGGACACATGTAGTACAGCCATACATACAGGACAGGTAGTACAGCCATACATACACAGGACACATGTAGTACAGCCATACATACAGGACAGGTAGTACAGCCATACATACACAGGACACATGTAGTACAGCCATACATACAGGACACATGTAGTACAGCCATACATACACAGGACACATGTAGTACAGTCATACATACAGAACACATATAGTACAGCCATACATAGAGGACAGGTAGTACATTCATACAAACACAGGTAAGAAAAGGCACACCGCAACCCAGCAGAGTGAACATCTGGCTGAGAGCCAGGATCAGGGGTTACCTCATAACCAGGAAGCAGAGAAGAACAAGGCCGTGAGGAGGAGGAGTCATCTGCCCCGAGGCACCGATGAAGAAAAAGCCTCAGCTAAACACCAGTTAGGTACGACAAGCAGATTGACCCCCCCCCCTCCCAGGTCTAGGTGTGTGTGCGCATGTGTAGGTGGGTCTGTGTGTGTGTGTGTGCGTGTGTGTGTATGTCTCTGTGTGTGTACTGTATGTGTGTGTACAGTATGAAAGTGCTTGTGTATTAGAGACAGAGAAAGTGCTTACAAAGACCGCCCCACCCACCAATGGGACACACACACACACACACACACACACACACACACACACACACACACACACACACACACACACACACACACACACACACGCGCACACACACACACACACACACACACACACACACACACACACGGTTGAACAGCTGTTTTCCTTTTATTTCTCCCCAGTCTGAGGAGCCTATGTTGGGCCTACCAGACTTATCCATCGGGCTAGTCTGTCTGGACCCTAAATAAGACAGGAGCAAAGAAATAGACCCTCGTTGAAAGGCGCCACTCAGCTGTCCTAACCCCCCCCACACCCACACACACACACAAACACACTCGCACCAACCCCCCCAGGGAACAAATGTGGCAACACTCCCGTTAGTGGCTGGTGTTAACCTCTTCATTACAGCCAATCAGGAGACGTCGCTGATACGCATAACACAGTGACAGATCACCAGCACGACAGTATAACCTCTCTGTGTGACACACACACACACACACACACACACACACACACACACACACACACACCTCGCTAGGTTCAGACAGCGATCGTTGAGGTAGTTCTTAGATACACACTTCGCTCGGTGTTTGTGCACACGCTCAGTCAGTACAAAATAACATTTCCGGAGCACACACATACATACAGTACATTCAACCAAATGAAATGTGTTTTCACCTGAGAGAACGGACACCGAAATAACGTTTAAAAAAACCAGACCCTACAATAGCATACACAGAGAACCGCCACGGACCCCTGCCTCCCTGATCGATCACCTGGCTCTGCATCTGGAAGCATGGACACACTCAGCGGAAGGAGAAACCCTGCTGAGTCAGCGGTTCTACTCCGACCACTCACAGTGCTGGATCAGCTGAGTCAGCAGCGCCACGGCCCTGGACCCGCCCTCAGTGTGCAGAGAGAAGCCACAGAACAGGGGCTATGGACCCAGCCTACTGTGGTGCCATGTGACAGGGGCTATGGACCCATCTTACTGTGGTGCCATGTGACAGGGGCTATGGACCCAGCTTACTGAGATGCCATGTGACAGGGGCTATGGACCCAGCCTACTGTGGTGCCATGTGACAGGGGCTATGGACCCAGCCTACCATGTGACAGGGGCTATGGACCCAGCCTACTGTGGTGCCATGTGACAGGGGCTATGGGCCCAGTCTACTGTGGTGCCATGTGACAGGGGCTATGGACCCAGCCTACTGTGGTGCCATGTGACAGGGGCTATGGGCCCAGCCTACTGTGGTGCCATGTGACAGGGGCGATGGACCCAGCTTACTGAGATGCCATGTGACAGGGGCTATGGACCCAGCCTACTGTGGTGCCATGTGACAGGGGCTATGGGCCCAGCCTACTGTGGTGCCATGTGACAGGGGCTATGGACCCAGCCTACTGTGGTGCCATGTGACAGGGGCTATGGGCCCAGCCTACTGTGGTGCCATGTGACAGGGGCTATGGACCCAGCTTACTGAGATGCCATGTGACAGGGGCTATGGACCCAGCCTACTGTGGTGCCATGTGACAGGGGCTATGGGCCCAGCCTACTGTGGTGCCATGTGACAGGGGCTATGGACCCAGCTTACTGTGGTGCCATGTGACAGGGGCTATGGACCCAGCTTACTGTGGTGCCATGTGACAGGGGCTATGGGCTAGCCTTGCTAGCAGACACCATAGGGTGGTGTGTGACTGGGGCTATGGGCTTGCAGACACTGTGGTCAATGGCTGGAGTGTGATAGGGGCTATGGGCTGTTCTGGCTAGCAGACACTGTGGTCAATGGCTGGTGTGTGATAGGGGCTATGGGCTAGCAGACACTGTGGTCAATGGCTGGAGTGTGATAGGGGCTATGGGCTGTTCTGGCTAGCAGACACTGTGGTCAATGGCTGGTGTGTGATAGGGGCTATGGGCTAGCAGACACTGTGGTCAATGGCTGGAGTGTGATAGGGGCTATGGGCTAGCAGACACTGTGGTCAATGGCTGCAGTGTGACAGGGGCTGTGGGCTAGCAGACACTGTGGTCTATGGGTGGAGTGTGAAAGGGGCTATGGGCTAGCCTGGCTAGCAGACACTGTGGTCTACGGCTGGTGTGCGGTCTTCACTTAGTCAGTGTCTCAAAGAGCTAGCTGGTTGCCTTATCAGCAGCTGGGACCATGTGAAAGGAACAGAGAGATGAGTGACTTCCTTAGCAGGATTAAATGTCATCACAACTGAGCTCAGGCTACCTCCATTACACCCAATTAGAATAGAGAGTGTTACTTTCTAAAAGTAAGTTTGTTTCTTTCAAGCAAAAAAATAAAAAATCAATAAACAGGATTTTACACGAGTCAATGCATTGTGCAATAACAATGAGTGGTTCCCTACCAGTGAGCTTGGACGCTTCATCTGACAAATTGCTCTGCAAGCCTGTAAACCGGTGGTATCGCTTTACACTGACAGTAACATTTTACTCCTAACAATAGGATAAGATGTTAGGGGAAGAAGTACTTAAGACTACACATTGTTTGGATTATGAGATTAAACAGCTGGAGTCGAAACGTCTCTCAGCATCTCTCTCCACTAGCTGGCACAGACAGAGATATAGACCTATGGACAGGATTTCACAGGAGTAAGTTTCCCTAAGTGGGAGATATAGACTTATGGACTCTTTGAGTCTCGAGAAAAGCGCTAAAAACTAAATAAAATGAAAATGAAAAATTATTTATTATGGACAGGATTTCAAAGGAGTAGGTTTCTTTAAGTGGGATCTGTGGGAGGGAGAGGAAGTTGGTGGTAGGCACGGCAACACCAGTCAGAGGAAGTTGATTGAGCTCCGTGTGTGGGTGGGCTGTGCGCAGGCTGAGGGCTGAGGGAAAATACTCATTCATAATGGAACACCATCTTATTTTAGAAGTCAACTAAATGATGGATTATTGGGAAAAAAGGGACATTCAAAGATGGTGTTCCACCAAGATGCTACACCACTGAACAAATCACTGTAACCGTAATCAACCACAAGTTCAAAGTGTATTTCTATCTTTGTTCAGTGTGCGTCTGTGTGTGTGTGTGTGTGTGTGTATGTGTGTATGTATATGTGTGTGTGTGTGTAGATGTGTGTGTGTGTGTGTGTGTGTGCATGATGTGTGTGTGTGTGTGTGTGTGTGTGTGTGTGTGTGTGCGTGATGTGTGTGTGAGTGTGTGTGTGTGTGTGTATGTGTGTAGATGTGTGTGTGTGTGTGGATGTGAGTGTGTGTGTGTGTGTGTGTTTGTATATGTGTGTGTGTGTTTGTGTGTGTGAGTGTGTGTGTTTGTATGTGTGTGTGAGTGTGTGTGTGTGTGTGTATATGTGTGTGTGTGTTTGTATATGTGTGTGTGTGTGTGTGTGTGTGTGTGTGTGTGTGTGTGTGTGTGTGTGTGTGTGTGTGTGTGTGTGTGTGTGTAGTGTGTGTGTGTGTGTGTGTGTGTGTGTGTGTGTGTGTGTGTGTGTGTGTGTGTGTGTGTGTGTGTGTGTGTGTGTGTGTGTGTGTGTGTGTGTGTGTGTGTGTGTGTGTGTGTGTGTGTGTGTATGTGTGTGTGTGTGTGTGTGTGTGTGTGTGTGTGTGAGTGTGTGTGTGTGTGTGTATATAGACTCACGGTTTGAGGGTCTGCAGGGGTCCGTGTGGCCGCTCTCACAGGACTGTCCGCTGGAGGACACCGAGGAGGCGCTGGCACTGCGGGCGAAGCTGAAGGCGGCCATTCTGGACGGGGGCAGGGCCGCAAAGCCTGGGGGTCGGAGTCCCGTCTGGCCTGGTTTGGGCAACAGGGACTTGGGGGAGGGCTCTGGACCTGCCCTCCTCTGCTCTGCTGGAGACGGAGAAGATCCTTAGAAATAGACGCAAGCAAGTGAGTCGGTCAGTCAGTCAGTCAGTCAGTCAGTCAGTCAGTCAGTCAGTCAGTCAGTCAGTGAAGCAGTCTCCCAAGTGAATACATCCCTGAGCGATACAAATAAGCGGACCCCCCATTAGGTCCGTCTCTCTTAAGCTCTGCTAAAACTTTGAACCACCTGACGGGCCTCATGGGACTAAGTGAAATGCCCAGCCAGCAGACGGACAGCGCTGAGGTGATGATCACAAGAGTTCAAAGGTCTCTGTTATCATATAGCTCCTTAGGAGGTGAAGATTGTGCACTAAAGGTCATCTCACTGGACATACACTGAGTGGGAGAAGATGCTTTACAATGTTAAAGTGATCATTATTTTGTCTCGATCATTTTTGATTTGAAGGAAGGTGATTATTTCAATGGGGTCTTAACCTAATGTGCCAAAAAATAAAGAATATCCCCAAATTTTCCCAGTTAAAATGTAGAAAACCTAAATTGAATGAAGTAACATAACTTTTTTCTCTCTCCTGAGGGAGATATGTTCAACCGAGGTTGTCAGTTCATTTGGGTTAAACATTCGTCAAGTGCTTTATAGTTTAAAGAGTGTAGGAGCCAGCTCATACATAACCATCACTGAAAAATATTCTGGGTATCCATAACTTCAAGGAGATATTCACCCCGGAGCGAAATATGGGGCAGCGTGCACGGAATGTCAAAGAACAAAATAGAGACACTCACAGAGCCATTGAAAATCTAAATAGAAAGCCCAAAACACTAACTACTAGATTGGCAAAAACACAAGTTTATCAGCCTGGATGCAAGTATGTGTGGTATGTATTAAGTTAATCAACTAAGCTAATTAACTAAGCTCATTTATAATTTTATTGCAGAAGATCTAGATGTAGATAAAAAAAATCTAATTAAAGCTTAGAATAGAACAGAATATTTAATTTCATATCAAGCTAAACTCTCGTTTCCCTCTCAGCTAAACCCTGCATATTCATCAAACACAGGACAGGTACCACATGCAAAATGCCAGACTTTCCCCCTCCCTAAAAAAGGGGGGAAGTTCACAGCTCTTTTTGGAGACCAGGGGCGTTCCTCTCACCTGCGGGGTCTTCGTAGCCCTGGGTGGTCCCTCCTGCAGCTGCCTGGCCCTGTTGAGTGAGGGTCGCAGCGGGTCGTTGACCCGTCTGGGGCCCCCTGGCCTTGGACCCGGGCTGCCTGCCGACGGCCCCTAGTCCCAGCTGGGGCTTCAGTGCTCTGGGGGAACGGTAGAGACCAGCAGCCTCCTGTGGAAGGAAGCGTGGAGGAATCGAGTCCGTTCAGCCCAACTCTCTACAGGCTCAGTTCAACAAAGCCCCCCCCACTACCAAGAGAGTCTGCTTTAAAACCATAATGACATAATCTGCTCTCAACCCAATTTCAACCTGAACATCAACCCATTTGTTTCTATGGTGCTCACTTTGGAACATTGTGTAATGCATATTTCAATGAACATTTCTAAATATACCATATACTTGAGTATTTACAAAAATAATAGATAAATGTAAAACATATTTAATTAATAAAAACATTCAAATGCAAAAGGACACTAAAGTAAAGAATATGTCTATCACCTCACGGAGATTTCTGTCATTCTGCTCTGCCTGGTAGCTCTCCGACTTCCCACCCAGTTTATGAGTGACGCTCAGGGGCTTTATCCCAGGAACAGGCAGCCCGGGTGGGCAGTAGCCCGCCTTCTGCATCTCCTGACGGTACTTGTCCAACAGCAGGTTGGAGGAGCCAAGCCCCACCGCGCCTCTGGCCTGATGCCCAGCTTTCTGCTCCGTTTGATGGGCCGGAGGACTGGGATTATAGGGCCCCAACCGTGGAGGAGGACCCGCGGAGGCCTCGTACGGATCCTCCGGCTTTCCCTGGGGATTCTTCCGAACGCAAGTGATTATTTTGGGGCGTACGTTTTTGGGTTTCTGCGGAGGGGAGGACTTCCTGATCTCCGCCGGTTCTTTCCGTGGAGGCGGGCAAGCCTTGCTGGGGACGCCCATGGCGCTCAGACACACTTTACTGGGCTGTTTGAGCCCGCTGGAGGTGTTCCTCTGAGGGGAGCCGCTGCGCTCCTGACTGGGGGCTCTGGAGCTCTGGACCAGGGCCGGGGAGGAGACGGGTCTCTTCTTAGGGGACCTGGTGGTTTTCGGGGAGGGCGGGGTGGCTGGTCGGCTCGGGCTGCCCCAGGGCTTCCTCCGCTCCAAACTGGAAGGGCTGGAACTGCGAGGGCTCTCGAAAGAACCCTGCTTCTTCAAAGTTCTGTCGCACGACGGTTGCTTCTTCAGAGACTGCTCAAAGGAGTTCTGCTTGTTTAACGTCCTGTCGAAGGAGTTTTGTTTGTTCAAGTTTTTGTCGTAAGAGAGCGGTTTCTTTATTGCTTTGGGTTCCGTGGCTGACTGGCTGCTTTTTGTGCTTGTTTTGGTCGTGTTGTGGTTCATATCAGGGTCCGCCTGGATGCCTATGTCCCTCTTAGTGGAGTCCTCCTCCTGGGTTGTCTCTGTCATTTGTAGCTGCTTGTGGTCTGCGAAACATTCCCGGGTAGCGTGTTCATCACTACCTTTAAAATGGCCTAATCCGTCTCCCTGTAAAAAGCTGGTGTTTTGAAGTTGGTAATTCTGTTCGTTGTTTTGGTTGTGCTTATTCTGAGCGTCCTCCACGCTTTCCTTACGCGGACCGTCTCCGTTTAAAACGGGTGCTTCTAGAACGACGTCCTCCGACAGAACGGCGGAGTTCCGATTCCGGTCCTCGTCTCTCATTGTGCTCTTCACCACCCGGGGTTCCTCCACTCTCACGGCAGCGGGAGACTTGCCTGGGTCCGAGATGGTGGTGCTGGTGGTGCTGGTGGAGAAGGACTGCAAGGCCAGGGTCCGGTCCTCATCAAGGGGCCTGGAGGAGCCAGTGGAGGGGATGTGCCAGGATTCGGTGGTCCCGGACTTCCCAGCAGTGTCCAGAGCGCTAGCTAGACTCCCAGCCACACTGGACACGCTGGACATGCAGGACACAAAGACGTCCGTCTCCGAGCTGAACTGCGTGGTCCCACCGCCGCTGCTACTCGGGCCACTTCCGGCCACCCCGCTGACTCCCTGCTCACTCACCCCTCGTTTGTCCACCATTTTCCTTTCTTCTTCGTTGGTGGATTTAACCGGCGTGGGTTCCGCTGTGACGCCGCCATGTGACAGGGGTTTGTCACGTTTGTTCTCTTTTGCTGCACCTCCTCCTCCTCCGATGTCGTCCTCCTCCTCTTCCTCCACTAGGTAGGCCTCCAGCTCCTGGTACTCCAGCATCTCAAACTCTGCCAGCTCAGGGTCGTCACACTGAGAGTCCGTGCCCCAGATGATGATCCTGTCCGGTTCCCCGGCTTGAGACGTGAACTGCTCCGTCTGGATCCGGTTAGCGTTGGCGTCCCCGGCGGGCGGCATCGGCCCGCCCGCCGGCTCATTGTTGTTCCCCCCCTGCCCGATGGGCTGGCCCTGTTCGCTCATTTTGTCACAAACAACGTCGAAGGAGTTTTACAGTTTAAAAATCCCTCAAGCGTCCATTTGAAAGTCTGTCGGCCCGCTCTTAGGGGTCTGGCTCTTTCCTCAGTCTGGTGGTGTGAGGCAGTAACGACGTCACATCTCTGAGTGGATAAGACGTGTCTCGGTGGGAGGGTGGCTGCGGTCACATGACACCTGAAATCTGAGAAAGAACAAAATAATACAAGTAATTAATAATTCAAAACCAGTTGCCTTCAGATAGCACAAAGTAGTCCAAACACAAAACAGTTCCCTGTGTGAAGGAATAAAAACCTATGTTTTTTACTATTCATTAATATGGTTAAGTTCTCTTTGACTTTTTATTTTATGTATGTATATGTATATATAAATGTATATATACAGTATGTATGTGTATGTATGTATTTATATATGTGGATTTACGTATATATATGTAGGCCGTTTGTATATCATATGTTATTTGGAGGAGTTCTATATTCGTTAAGTTAACAATAACGATAAGTTAACAGAGAAAACGTAGTAAACCATCTGTCAAACAGACTCGGCATATCATACTGTTAACAAGAAATGAAATGCCGCCAACTACTGCTTGTGAACCCAGAAGAAAACTGCGTCGGAGCCTGTATTCTGCTTGTGCTGAATGAACGGGTGTTGGATACTGGTATGATGGCAGACGGTTTCTTTTTTCTGTTTTCGCTGGCGGCGGTTACAAATCGATTCACATCTGCTCTGGGAACGAGGGGGGTCTACCTAGGAGCCTGGTTGTCTAGCTGTGTCCTGATGAGAGTGTGTGCATACGTCACTGCAGGTGTTATGAATAATTGTGGAATTGTGTCTGTGAGTGTGTGAGAGAGAGAGAGAATCGCTACGTTTCAAAACGCATACTGCTTCTTTTTTTGTTTTAGTAGGTACTTGCAAAGTACATACTGTCGCATGAATTTTTGGCATTTGCATTTGACATAGTATGTATTGGGACATACGAAATCTTTTTCTGGCTTACTATATAGCATGTTAGTATGGGTATGGAGACGCAGCAAATGTCTCCAAAGCGCCTGTTTTTAGCTGCTGAAGACAAAGAACTATGATACAGCTTATAGTTAACATGGACGTTGCTTGTATCATGTCTCTATGTGTTTTTGTACTGCTGCTTCCTTGGCCGGGTCTGTCTCGCCGAAGAGATTGCAATGGTTCTATCTGGTTAAATAAAGGTTTAATAATAAAAACAAAATATTTATACACACCAAGGATCTGCCTGCCCTGATGCATAGGCTACTATTATGAAAGGAGTGAGGACAGATGTTCTACAACCGTAAAATGTCAAAAGAAATGATTGAATTTATTACTGTTATTTATTAATTATTTATTACTATTATTATGATGGAATGTATTACTGTTCTTTCTTTCTTTATTTACTTATTACTATTTTTATGAATTAATTTATTACTGTTCTTTTGAGCAGCTCAGTCCTAGAGAACAATACAATCTTTTCTCAGTGAGGAGACAGAGTATAGTGAAGTGACTGGCTTGTGACTAATAGAGAGGAAAAACACATGAGCCTCACGTGGTGAGTCTCCATCGAAACACAATTTTAGGAAAATTATTTAACCCCCCTCCCCACCCCATCTAAATCTTTATAAGTTAAATGACCCCCCCACCCCCTTCCCACACACACACACACACACACACACACACACACACACACACACACACACACACACACACACACACACACACACACACACAAACAAAGAAACCTTAAAATATTCAAAGATGGCTTTTAAGTATTCATGACAATTCTAAACTATAAACTCCCCAGTCCCCGTCCTGGAGCACATTCCAGAGGTATGATGCAGATAATCTCCAGTTTATTACTATTTTATATTCGGCAGATATGGGTTGATGCGAGGCTACCAGTAGTGTTAAAGCTTGCGCCTGTACTCATTGGTCCCCTGTGTGTTTCAGCAGCCCACATTCCGTTTTCACCAGACCTCTCCAGCTGACCTACTTACGGAGATATTTTCAGTGGAAGACCCCTTTGTTCTAATTAAATTTCGACTATCTTCTAAAACACCTTCAAACAACGGTGACTTCTCAAACTGTACAAAACAGATATCTAGGCTGCTGACTCTGTTGTAGCCACACTTGAGTCAGCTGGTCTGCATAATGTTTTTTTTTGTCTGGGTGCCACACTTCAGGTAATCCTTTCCCAGAGGGTGCAGAGGTAGACGTGTTGCACCAAGGAGCAGCCCAATCCAAGGAGAGGAGACCCCCCACTGACAGTACAGTGGGAAGGGCAGCCTGGCACTCCGTTTATTTCTCTGTCCTTGTCCCTCAGTGGTGGAATGACCTCCCCACGAACATTAGGACCGCAACGTCTTTGTACACTTTCCATCGAAACTTAAAGACTCACTTATTTCGACTCCACTTCGGCTCTCAAATGTAACATGTTGCATCTAGCTTGCACTTCTACTTGATATACTAAGTAACTGTTTGTACCAAGAAATTGTTTGTAGTAGGTTTGCGATGGTTCTGTTTTGTATCCTAATGTTTAACGTAGCACTTGCTTAGCGCTTATCTAGGTGATTAGGTCAGGGATGCACTTATTTTAGCTACCAGACTTGTAGTTTTTTACCTTGTCTTCTTGTAAGCACAATTGTTTGTACGTCGCTTTGGATAAAAGCGTCTGTTAAATGACTGTAATGTAATGTAATGCACAGTGGCACACAGTAGACCAAAGCTCATGCAGTGCACAACGTTGACAAAAACATCTCCAAAGCCTTTGGTCTTTCCTCTCTGTGTCGCCACAAACGTGTTTACTAACCTTTCCAGAAGCACACAATGGAGGAGGGGCCTAAATCAAGTCATTCAAATGAGCTGCCTTGCAGCCAAATGCAGCTGTTTATCAAGAGAGAAAGAGAGAGAGAGAGAGAGAGAGAGAGAGAGCGAGAGAGAGAGAGAGAGAGACGGAGACGGAGACGGAGACGGAGAGAGAGAGAGAGGCACTGCATCCTACAACCATGGTTGCCACCACAGAGCTGTCCTGCCCATAAATCAATTACAGAGGTGGCCAGGCTGTTCGATACATTCCAGCTCATAGAAAAATGTCTTTATCCCCCCCCCCCCCCCCCCTCATATTTTGAATGATAAAAGAAGCTGAGCTTCACATCAGTGATCACATTGGTATCGTATTGTCTTTCAGCATTTGGATGCAGTGTACCCCACTCTCTCTCTCCAGAAAGAGGACTGGACACACGCCACAGTACATATAGCTAGTGTGACTTATGTCATATGCCCCAGTTCCACTACAACCCACCAACCAACTACTACACACACACACAGACTACACACACACACAGACTACACACACCGTCTAAACACACACACCCAGACTTCACACACTTTCTCACGCACACTCACTCACTCACACACAGACAGACTACATACACTCTCTCACACACACAACACTAACACACACTACACACACACACAGACTACACACACTCCCTCCCGCACACGCACTCACTCACACACAGACAGACTACACACAATCTCTCACACACACAACACACACCGACTACACACACTCACACACAGACTACAAACACTCCCTCACGCACACTAACTCACTCACACACAGACTACACACACTCCCTCACGCACACGCACTCACTCACACACAGACAGACTACACAAAATCTCTCACACACACAACACACACACCGACTACACACACTCACACACAGACTACACACACTCCCTCACACACACTAACTCACTCACACACAGACTATACACACCCACACACAGACTACACACACTCACACACAGACTACAAACACTCCCTCACGCACACACACTCACTCACACACAGACTATACACATTCACCGACGTCACACACACACACACGCGCAGCTTGTCAGTATCCTAGCTTCAGTCCTCTAGCATGTCGTCACTCTCCTAGCCCTTTGGTGTGCACCCCTACTCTGTGCTCTCCCCCATGGTCCTCTTAGGGGGCGTAGGGGAGCTGGCGTTAGGAGACCGCGCTGAAGACAGGAGGTACATTTACGGCCACCTCCCTAACACGCCACGTGCCAACCCATCACCACCATGTTGCTCTGCATCTAACCTCACCACCTGCCTCCCTAACCCTAACCCATAACCCTCCATAACCCTAACCCTAACCTCACCACCTGCCTCCTAACCCTAATCCTAACCCATCACCACCATGTTGCTCTGCATCTAACCTCACCACCTGCCTCCCTAACCCTAACCCATAACCCTCCATAACCCTAACCCTAACCTCACCACCTGCCTCCTAACCCTAACCCTAACCCTCCATAACCCTAACCCTAACCTCACCACCTGCCTCCTAACCCTAATCCTAACCCATCACCACCATGTTGCTCTGCATCTAACCTCACCACCTGCCTCCCTAACCCTAACCCATAACCCTCCATAACCCTAACCCTAACCTCACCACCTGCCTCCTAACCCTAATCCTAACCCATCACCACCATGTTGCTTTGCATCTAACCTGACCACCTGCCTCCTAATGCAGCATTAGCTGAGGACGGACCTTAATCAACGCCCCTTGTCACGTGTGTGTGTGTGTGTGTGTGTGTGTAAGTGTGTGCATGCCCAGGGTTAAATAGTGTGTTTATACCTTTCCTTTGAGAATAAGCCTCCCTTCTGGTTTCCAGTTTACAGAGCAGGCCAGGGTTGTAATTGCTTTCACCTTCAACAGTACTGTACGCTTTCATCAAATATTGAAAATGAGGGGGAAACGAGGGCCTAACCCCCTCCACCCTTTCTCACACACACACACACACACACACACACACACACACACTCTCTTTTACTCTCTCCTGCCTGCCACCATCTTCCCGCCTGCTTTGTCTAACCAACCAAACATCCCAGAATCCTCAGCTGGTGTCTCCACCAGAGACTGAAGCCCTAGCTGAGCACACCCCAACCCCATAGCACCGTACACACGTTTATTCAAGACACATATCTGGAAACAGTCTGGGACCACTGCTTTCACAATGGTCTCGTTACCTTGTGCTCTTGGTAGCCATCTTTAACTGCCAGGCAGTATTGAAAAGATCAGCGATACTAAGATTACGGCTTACAAGGATTGTGAGCACTAGGAGTTAATTGTATAACCTGTGTCTAAACACACACTTGTTTCTGAAGGGGAATGGCATAGCAGAAGGTTCAGACTTGTTTTATATATGGTTTCATTGTCAACCTTTTGTCATGGAACGCATGGCCCTAAAATAATAATAAAAACACTGCATTGCACAAGATAGGTTGTCCCTGCATATCCTGTATATGACGTGCATTTATGACGTAAAGTCACATACTGACATAAATATGTTTTCAATCAATGATCAATTAAAAAACCAATACGGAACCGATATATTAGTACCTACTGCTATTTAGTTGTTCAGTTCTCTGTTCTTTAACAGAAAAACTCGAGCCTGAAGCAGTTGTTTGTCTGAACACAGTGGGCACTACTCACATTCTTTCACCTACCTCACCTCACCTTCACTGTTCGACTTGAATTCCGCATCTTAAAAAAAACAAACACATTTACCAAATACATATACAGTATATGCATTTCAGGAGGAATTCCGATACCTTCTCTATTTTATACACGTTCCTGCTTAAAACAAATGTGTCGAGGAGGAAGGACCATGAGAGTGCTAGACCGTTGTCAATATGTACCAATACTGTAATATAGGTATGCATCGTGTGAAAAAATCTCTAGCCCACACGAGCACACATTCTTAAAAAAAATAGCACTTATAATCAAAAAGCACATAATCCAACAGGTATGTGATCAAAACAAAAGGCAAATGTTTCCAGTCACCAATAGATAAAAAAAAAAAAACATCTGAACGAGCGTATCAAGCTATTATGGAGGTGTGATGTAACTGGTACACTGCAAGTCTTCTGACTGGGAACACAACAGAAAACCACATTTGTTCTATTGCGATGACAAAAATAAGTCTCACCCTCAAAAGCTCCGAAATCCCGTTTAACTGCTGCGTTGTTGTGACGTTGGCTACATCCAAACGCGTCTATGTAGTACCGAGATTCTGCAGCATCGCTGGAAAAGCGAAGGAGGCGGGAGAGAACAGCACGGGAGTAGAACAGGAGAGGAGGGTGTGTGCTGACAATTGCTAGGGGCGGGGTGGACTCAACGTTAATTTACAGCGCGTATTTACGTCGCCGCCTGCAGGTGAACATTCAGACATCATGTGAGTCCCGTTGTTGGGCGGGACTGAGATGGCCTGGTTTAGGGATCGACCGTTTCGCTTGTTCCGGCTGGTGGCAGCGGCACAATCAGGTAACTACAAATTAGCGTGGGCAGTTTGACTTTGTATCTATTAAATACATATGTCTAGGCCATTGCGCATACAAGATCAGCAGGCTTACCTTTGATTATAGATTGTTTATTTACAACATAAAACAAATCTGTAGCATAATGTACAAGTCCTACCGAATGAACAAAGAAATGCATAAACATACAGAGAAAGAGAGAACATTTACAAACATGATTGAACGCATTTATTACCTTAACCTTTTTATTTGAACTAAATTCTTAAAAAAAAATAAAGGACAAAGATTCAAACAGTAGGCCTACCCTTCACAATTCCTTTCACACAAATATTCACCCATTTTATAACATATTGTGACAAAACATGGCAACAGCAATCATATTCTTGCCATAGAAAGTAAATTACACAAAGACAGTACCCCATAATAGCATTGTTTGAATAAACAACATAAAAACATATGCTAAATCACTGTTCAACTAACCAATAAGCATATGGTGCCTTTGAAAAGGTTGACAGACATATGACCTGTCTTACACTCTCACAAATGTAAAGCTAGTAAAAACATAAGCCCCAATCAAGAGTACCAAAAAACATTAAATAAATGGTATCCATAACAAGCACACATCAAAACGACAGCAATTTCCTAACAACATAATTCTGTAACGGCCATAAAAAGAAAACACCCAAATAAACGCAGCATAAACCATTTAAGTACTACTGCACAGTTTATTTACAAAGCAGAATATGTGACGACCAATTAAATTCTAGCTAATTCCATACTTGTTTGGCACAGGCTTTTTAAAAAATGTTTGAAATTATTGTTATTTCAAAAATATTTTAACTTTATATTTTTACTTTTCATAGAAAATGTCTTGGATTACAGTATGCAGTGAAAATGTAGAATTCTATCGATGCAGATTATATTCTTCATAAATAATGCACGTGTATATCACAATCTATATATACACATGTACACTGCAAACATGTTGTTAAAACATTTTTTTGCAGTTTCTTTAACTCAAACCAATTCTGTGTCTTCTATGATATCACATATACACATTAACAACACACACCATAAACCCTATACAGACAAATCTTGCTCTTTGTCATAATATTTTATACAATTCATTATTGTGCAAAAAAGGGGGTCCAATGCACAGGTGGGGGGTGTGGGGGCATTTCATTTGACTACATTCACATCATATTGCAAGAGAGTTTGCTTGTCAATAAGCTCCAATGTTTTTTCCCATGTTCAAGCCAAGATAATCCTGTTCACATCAGTAAATGCATTATTTATGGTACAATATCAGAAGTACAACATGTGCATTTTCTGAGGGTTAAAACCAGGGTTTGCCCCAACCACGTGAGATATACTGTAGGTTGTACAAATTATACAGCATGGGTAAATTTCTTTATTTTGAAACTCAGTCAACCTTCTAACACTGCAAATATCAAACAGAAAAAGGTCTGCTTACCAAAAGGGCCACGATAGAATGAGCTGTTGATGTAAGGCCTTACCTAGACTCAAGCATGCCAAGTTTTTCCATTCTAAATCTATAGGGATCACCTATAGACTATAGTACAGAGCTCTTATCTCTGTGGTACGGCTTCAAGTTGTGCGACATTATTCATGAAAAGAAGCCACTGAGGATCATGCTGAACTTTGGTTTAAAATACGGCATTTAAGTACATTTTTAAACATGTATGATTTATTTTAAAGGTGTAAACTTTGTATATGCCCCAGTTACTCAAGAACTGTAAATGGCAGCCATATTGTATAATAATAATAAAACAGTGGACTTGGATACAGCAACCAGCAGTGGACCACTTTCTGTAACAACACCCAAACCACCAGTAGGGGGTGACATATTACTGTTCTAAAATGGTAAACACTGTCAACGAAACACTTTTAATCTATTTAATTCATTATACTGTATATTAAAACAATTTAGGTGTTGACAAAATTACAAGCTGTCAGTCAAATGTTGTAGATTAGAATTGTAGTAAATAAAATTGAGGGTAGTGAGAAGATATCGATAGACTGATTTTGTTTTTGCACCATGAGATTTTTTTCTTGGCATATTCACAGCATGTCAAAATTGACCTGTCTTGGCAGTATTAATATAACACTGCAAAGTTCTGCTCAAGTTACCCCCTGAAAACACCCTAACCAATCTTGGGGTGGTGAGAGCAACGCTGATTTGAACAGTGTAAATAGTTCCAGGTCCTGATTTGTGAAAGGGCAACCCACATTTCAGTATTATACTTCTGTTTGCTTCCCTTCTTACAATCAATTCAAGATGTGGTTTCAGGTTTGGATTACCTGCCACCTACAAGGACTGAAAGGTCTGAAAGTCTTTTGTGACGAGCAGCAAAATGGTTGTAGCCATTCCTGAAGCAATAAAGTCGACAGAAACCCCCAAAGATGGCCACCCAAGAGACAGACCCAAAACGCATCCATCCCCAGGGGGCGTGGAGTCATGTCTCCGCTTCTAGCTAACGTGAAGAGTAAAAACACAGACGGGTAAAAAGCACACGGTCGCCACGCATTGTCTTAAGGATCTTCGTCATCGTCATCATCTCCATCCTCATCCTCTCCTAAGGCAGCCTCTCCGTTCAGGAGAAAAGCTGCTTTCTCCACTGGCTTACCGACCATGGTGCAGGCTGGTTTGAAACGGACCAGGTTGCTGTCGGTGCTGGACCGTGCGGAAGTCGCCTCGGAGCTGTTGCGTATCCCGTAGCCAAAATAGATGACGAAGCCTATAGAAAAAACATAATAATCAATCTCTACACTGACGTATCAAAAATCATCTGTTATGTTACTAGCGTATGTTTCGGGAAACATCTTATTCATGGTGCTACTGTTTTTGTCATTTCAGAAACTCGTGGATTTTGGTATCGTTCGCTTAAAGGCCTTTTTACGCTTCTCATACCCAGGAGCATCCAGACACAGAAGCGCAGCCACGTCCCTCTGTCAAGCTGCATCATCAGATAGATGTTGATGAACATACTGGCCACTGGGATGAAGGGCAACAGGGGAACCTGGAGAGGAGGCAAAGGGTTAAACCAGCCCGTCTCAGATCCGTGTGAAACACTTAGTGGTGACACGCACTTGTCATAAAAGAAAAACAAGCCATTTCCTGTTTTGTTCCAGCTACACTAGCAAAAACAAGCACACCAAAGTATTTATGGTTATCTTGCTCATCGCGTCACACTGTATGAGGAACAGCACCTTAAAGGAGAGTTTGGTTTTGCTCTCTGGCTGTCTCCATACTATAAGGGTGATAAGCAGAGATATGGTCATCAGGATAGTCAGCAGGGCGATGGACCACGGAGCAAAGCCTCCCTGCACGGCCACGATGCAGAACACACACACCAGCACGCCTGTGATTGGTAAAGATGAAAAAATGTCATATATATATATATATAAATTTGTATACACAAAAAAATTGTATAAACAAAAAAAATATAAAAAGAAAGAAAATATATATTTTTTTTTTTATAGGCCAATTGTCATTCAAAGTTTTGATGTTCCTGACCATGGTCTTAGCTGTTTGTGTGTGTGAACGAAAGAGTTAGTGTGAATGAGTGAGTGTCTATTCAGCCAACCCTATACTCCTCCTATATGCGTTTATGAACATGGCTTAAGGCTCTAAACAGGGTGTGTGTGTGTGTGTGTGTGTGTGTGAGAGAGTGTGCGCGCTCCCCTCTCACCAAGCGTGCTGGTGCATATGTTGACGGTGAACCCCGACAGCGTGGAAGGTTCCGTGTTCGATGGGAAAAGCATGTTCTTGATGCTGAAACGTTCCTGAGCCTCTGGCAGCATTCCCAAGGACTCGGTCAGGTCCTGCTCCTCCTGCGCGCTGGCCATTTGATATGCCATGCTCGGCTGCTCCGGCTGGTACCTGCAGGGATAAAAACACATCAGTTTCACGTCACGGTTACCAACCGCACTCTCGGTCGGCCATTTTCTGAATTATTATTATTAAAATTTTAGAGGAATTCAGGAGTGCTTTTTAAGTTTTAACTCGCCATTTCATTCAAACAGCTTATAAAAACTTTTCAGAGTCAAGCAGAAAAAAGCAATGTCGATCGCCACTCAACGTTTTTTTGTTGTTTCATTTCATTTATACAATCTGTACAACCACGGTACAGGAGGGGAACAGTCAGCTCACCTGAGCACCAGCACACAGGCTGCAACGAGGGTGTAGGCCAGCAGAGTGCCGATGGACATCAGGTCCACGAGGTCCTTCAGGTCAAACAGGAAGGCCATCACCGCTGCGAACAAGACACACACACAACATGACACGACCGTTCCTCAACGGGAAATGGAAATAGTATTTTGTAAATGAAAGACTAGACGATGGGACATTTGTTCAGTTGGAAAATAACAGAATAGTCGGGAACAATGCACCAAAAACGGTTGATTTGATCATATGCAAGTGAACAGTCAAAATTCATTCAAAGGTTTAAAAAAAAGTTTAACATTCTTAAATAATCATAAATTCTGTCAATAATTGTGAAGTAGCTACGAACAGGTAACACTGAAAAATCCATGATAGTGAAAATACACTATCAGTAACAAAAACAAAAAGTACTAACAAATCACATTGCATTAACATGAGCATGACCTACAATAACACATACAATAAAAACAAGTGAGATTTTGTGCGCTTTGGTAGAAATGTTTCCGCCACCAAGTTCCAACTCTTAAGCGACAGAGCCACGCCCCTCACTCCTCAGGTGACCACCCATTGGCCACCCTGACTGGCCTTCTCTCTAACCGGCCTATCAGCTTACCGGACATGGCCCCGGCCACAGCGGTAGAGATGATGGGCGTCTTCCGCTTGCTGACCCGAGCCAGAAAGGAGAAGAGCAGACCATCTCGAGCCATGGCAAAGATAATACGTGGCAGTGGGAACATGGAGCCAAGGAGGCTATACCAGAGGATGAGGTAAAAGGAGGAGGAAGAGGAGGAAGAAGAGGAGGATGATGTAAAAGGAGGAGGAAGAGGATGAGGACGTAAAAGGAGGAGGAGGAGGAGGAGGAAGTAAAAGGAGGAGGAAGAGGAGGATGAGGTAAAAGGAGGAGGAAGAGGAGGATGAGGTAAAAGGAGGAGGAAGAGGAGGAGGAAAGAGGAAGAGGAAGGAGGTGAAAGAGGAGGAGGTGAAAAGAAGTGGAAGAAGGAAGTGAAAGGAAGAGGAGGAGGAGGGAAGGGGACGAGGTAAAAGGAGGAGGAAGGAGGTGAGAGGAAGAGGAGGGGACGAGGTAAAAGGAGGAGGAAGAGTTGGTGAAAGGAAGAGGAGAAAGAGGAGGAAGAGGAAGGAGGTGAGAGGAAGAGGAGGAGTTGAAAGGAAGATAAGGAGAAAGCAAGAGGAGGAGGGAGATTTATAACCCAAATATACTCTGCTGATATCCAAGTTCACACAAGGCTTCAACATCTGCCATTAACAGTGCAAACCCCTTTACCACCAAAACCCTGACAAACACCATGTTATTCATAGAGGTGTTAAAAAACACAAAAAAAAGTGCTCCTCTCAGAAACATGTTGCTCTAAACCGGTTTTATGTACTTTCGTTTTTCATAGAAGTGAGATTTTAAAAAACGGCAGGTGCGTTGAGGTCGTGTGAGAGAGAGAGAGAGAGAGGGCAGGGGGATGGAGTTTCCCATGAGACCTTAAGGAGGAGGGAGTCAACCAGTTAGAGGAGGAAGTTAACCAGTTAGTGCTTCTGTGGTTTTTGAATCGTCCTCTCACCTGCCACCACACCGGATGTTAGCGTAGCTGTTAGTGGGGTTTTGGTGCGTTCGCTGATCTGAGCTAATCCTTTGAAGAGCAGGCCGTCCTCCGCCATGGCCCAGATGACCCTGGGCATTGGGAACATAGATCCTAGTAAACTAGTACGGGGGAGGGAGGGGGGAGAGGGAGGGAGGGTGAGAGAGGACAAGGTCATGCTGCGAGAGGAGTCACACCATTAGGAATACCACACGGGAAGTTAGGACTCCAGAGAAGTTCAAAGTCACGCTCCCAAAAATGATCCAAAGGATTGAACTGTATAGGCAACAGACCTATTAACATTATGCATGTATTCAAACTCTCTAAACTAGTTATATTGTTCTCAATAAATTCAATTAAATGCATTTTTAGTTTAGTTCTTAAATTTTCTAGACTTAACTCATGTTGAGATACAGGCTGAACTGAATAGCTATAAACATTATCACATTATGCTTGGATTATTGCACGTTTTACATAATATTACAAATAGAAATAGTTAATTTTAATAAAGTTCAATGAAACACATTTTTTAATTGAGTTCTTTAATGTTCTAAACTGAACTGGCCATGCGGGCAGGTCTACCTGGTGGACAGGGCGCACAGAGAGCCGACGGCCACAGCGTAGGTCGCCCCCTCCCAGCCCACGTATGTGAAGGCCACGGGCAGCGGGCTGTTCTTATCCAGCAAGTAGTAGGGCATCATCATGGTGAGCGCGGCCGACACGCCGAAGTAGGCCACGAAACAGATGAGCAGCGAGGACACGATCCCTATGGGGATGGCCCTCTGAGGGTTCTTCACCTCCTCTCCTAGGGTCAGAGGTCAACACATTGAAAAAGGGTCGATTGGGGTCAAGGTCAGCGAAAAAGGGAAAGTGCTAGAGACAATGTCGAGTGGGGGGGGGGGGGGGGCTGGATTGAAGGGGGTCAAAGTTCAGCGAGGATAGTGAGACGCGGTGAGTCATCTTCTCACCTGTAGTAGCAATGCAGTCAAAGCCGACGAAGGCGTAGAAGCAGGTGGCGGCGCCGGACAGGACTCCTGTTATGCCAAAGGGCATGAAGCCTCCATCTCCCAGACTCTCCTTTGACGGTATAGAACCCGTCATACTGACAGCAGGGAAAAACTAAATCAGTAGGCTTCCCTTCAGATGAAGATGTGTTGAGAAAGGGAAGAACTACAAAAAGCAGATATAAAAACCACTACACACATTAACAAATACGTTATCTGTTTTCCTCACTTTAGAGTTGACCGGGGAGAAGGTAAAAAATGTATTTCACTTAAGATAGGAAAGATCTAAAAAGAAAGCTGTAAAAGTATTCGACAAAAAAAATTAAATAATAACATGACTAGTTTTTTGATCTTCCTCACTTGAGACTGGAGTTGCCTCTAGTGGCATTGAGGATTTCCTCTGGGTCCAGACGCCAGTTCTTCACAGTGCCTTTGACCAGACCCGAGATCAGCACGAACAAAAGCACCAGCACGTTGACGCAGGTAAACACTTTGTTTACCATGGCAGACTCCTTTACCCCGAACGCTAGCAGACCTACAGGGACCAACAGAAAGAGAGAGCGACGGACATAGAAACAAAGAGATAGAAAAAAGGAGGGATGAATACAAAATATGGAGATGAAGAGAGATGAAAAAAAAAAGTTTCCCCAAAATGAACTCTAAAATTCAAGATGGCCGACCCGTCAGTGTGATGATGATGAAGACAGCGAATATGTCTGGATACTCGGCCAGGATGCCCGGAGCGTTGATGGTCATGTAGCGTCGACAGAAGACCTCGATGTGCTTCCCGATCAGCTCGTCAAACGTGGCGCTCCACGCTCGAGCCACACTGGACGTGCCTGAGAAAACAAAGACAAACATTCAAATATGTTTTATTTACATAAAGAAATCATCATACTAATGATTTATTTTTACGGCGCTTTTCTTAAGTGTTAGAAGTTGCTTCTGCAACAACAGCTTGTTCAACACAAAAAAAGCAACATATTGAATAAAAATACCTACCTACTAGTCTTATGAAATCTATGCATGTACCAATAATGTAATGTACCTATGAAATGATTTCATACTGTGTGTTCACTCTGCAAAGTATCCTTGAGTATTTAAAAAAATCTCTATACAAGTTTGAAGTATTCTTATTAAATATAACAAGAAATAACAATACAAAGAAATGCTGAAAGTGCCTCTTAAGAGGGGTCCTCACCGATGATGTAGGAGAGGATGAGGTTCCAGCCGGTGATGAAGGCCCACAGCTCCCCCACCGTCACGTAGCTGTAGAGATAGGCTGACCCCGTCTTAGGAACCCGGGCCCCAAACTCGGCGTAGCACAGCCCGGCCAGCACAGAGGCCAGAGCCGCTATGAGGAAGCACAGCACGATGGCCGGGCCCGAGTTGTCGCGGGCGACGGCGCCGGCCAGGACGTAGACGCCGGCGCCCAGAGTACTGCCCACGCCCAGCGCCACCAGGTCAAAGGTGTTCAGGCAGCGGGAGAGACGAGACTCCTCGGAGCTGCAGTCCACCACCTTCACCCGCAGCAGCTGCTTGCCGAAGCCCTTCAGCATGCCCAGAATCATCCTGGAGGCTGGGTGGACTCACACCTCACTGGGGAGGGGGCTGAGGAAGAGCGTAGGGGGGGCAGGTAGAGAGAGGAGGGTGGTGGTGGTGGTGAGGTGATTCACCTGGTGCCAAAACAGGGGGGAGAGCAGGGTGAGGCCTCTGTGGTCACGTGTGTAGAGGGATATCACATGCAACAAGGTTGAGGGGGAGACATAAATCATGGACAGAAGACCCCCGCTAGCTCACACTAAACAGAATCATTCACCTAAAAAAGGTGCACTTGTTGACAAAGACTTCATAAATGTGATCGTACATTTTAACACTGAAAATAAAAAAAATAAACTGAGATCCATGCCTAAGCTTCTTTGTTTAACCGTGATTTGAATCCAACAGTAGGTGGTTACGTGGTAGCAGGGAACAGGGTATCACATTGCACTGTATGACCCTACGTCACACACACACACACACACAACTCCATAGGAAGCGCTGGCGGAGTCCCACTTTAAAATGACGCTCTTGGAAGAGAGGGATCCTATTCCCTGGGAAAGACTGATTCAGGATGCTGGGGATCATATACAGCTGGCAATAACTCTCTGGGTCCAAACGTGAAGCCTTTCTCAAATGTCTTTGTGCTCCCCACTAATAAGGGTATGCTTCTTTAGACCTCACTGCTCTTTAGACTAGCTCTGTCATGAAGTAGCCCCCCCTATGGACAACACAGATACCGATTGTCTCAGGGACACACACACACACACACACACACACACACACACACACACACACACACACACACACACACACACACACACACACACACACACACACACACACACACACACACACACACACACACACACACACACACACACACACACACACACAGCATTTCAAGAGAAAAGCACATTTTCTGAGAGCTAATTCCTATGTTATGAAGCAATGCAGCAAGAATCACACAGTGTTTGTTCTTAAACAGGAATTCTCTTCATTCTTGAGGAGGAGACGTTCACTGCCAATATTTGTTGTTCGGGGAATATGCACATACTCACCAAACAGATTTCCGGAGACAGCTTATTAAAAACAAATAATGTAAAGTATAACCCAGAGCTATCTCCAAATATTCACTTTCTCCAAGGACTTCTTTTTAATGTTTCTGAAAAAAAGATCAGCCTCCAAAAAATCCAAAGCAGAAATTCATAACCGAGACATTCACCGATCACACCTTTCTTTCTTTCTTTCTTTCTTTATTTTACACTGACCAACACGCTACGTTGAGGCTAGAACTCGGACGTCTGAAAGACAGCGGCCCATTCAGCCTGACTCATAAATAGAACAGCGAGAGCAATCACATGGAGCGGGTGTTTCAGAGCAGCTGTGACGACAGCCAAACGCTATTCTGTGCGTACTCCACCACCTCAGCCCCAGCCCCTTCACCCTGTTCCGCCCCGGGACAAAACACACACGCTACAACTCATGGAACCAGTCAACAACTACAGAGGACATTGTTCAATAAATCAATAAGAGCTAGGTAAAAAACAAAAACAAAACAACTCGAAACAAGAAAGTTCACATAAGGAAAAGCTGAATGTCCGTGTTGGGGGTGTAGAAGATGTTTTTATTTTTTTCATAAACAGAAATATTAAAAACTCACTTGAAAGGACTGATAAGCGTACTCTGGCCAGGTAATCCAAACATCAAAGCCTATTAAAAAGCAGAGCCCGCTAACAGGTAAGTTAGCGAACAATAATACCATTTTCTGAAACTTCAGAATGTGCCCCCATATTCCCCCATTGGTAGGCATGCTCGGGATGGACCAGGGGAGGAATTAAATATAAACGAGGTGCCTCTCGGCCTCTATCTATCATGAGACGGAACCTGCAATGAAAAAATCGACGAGGAGGGGGTTTACGCAAGGCCGAATATTCTGAATTCAACCGTGGGGGCAAAGGGAACCAGAAAGACCACTGGAGGGGCATTGACCTCATTCCCTGCTGTGGGCAAACTAAAATAGCAAGGTGGGCAGGGAGAGGACCTGCCCACTCCACGACCAATCAGCGAGCTCGGTGCCTACTCGTGACTCATAGGTAATTTAGGAAAGGTGGTATGTCAATGGCATCAAAACACACTGGTACACCTTTATATATACACACAAGGCAATTCTAGGTCTGCTGGACAGTGTTCTTTGCGAGCTAATGACTTTTACACATTATCAGTACCCAAAGTGCGTACAGTGAGTGGGAAAAGGGCTTTTATGTATTGTGCACCCTCAAACTGGCATATCTTACAACATGTTTTAAAAATGAATGATTTGGCTTCTCTTTCTGCTTTTAAATCCATTTTAAATGTCCGGGAGAGTAAATCATTAGGGTGTAAATGTTTTTAATTGAACGTTTTTGATATGTGGATTGTACTATGCTGGTTCATTAGTTATTTATTGTACTGTTGTGGTTTCTGTAATCACCTGTTTTACTCTATGCTGCTGCCTATCTTGGCCAGGACACCCTTGCAAAAGAGATTATTAATCTCAATGGGATATTTCCTGTTTAAATAAAAAAAAAATTAAATAAAAAAGAAGGCAGACTGCTCGTTAATAGTTTTTTGTTATCAGTTTCCACTCACATATTGATAGAAAAAGACAAAAGCAATATGACGTATGTTACACAGAGCAGAGAAAGGTTTCTTTAGTGTCAAACTGCTCTGGGACCTGCTACAATTCAGGGACTTAACTTTCACACCTTTATGAGCCACAGTGAAGGACAACTGAGCCACACGACACAAAAAGCCCTCTCTGTCCTTGTGGCGTTACGGGGCACGCTCCCAACATAGTATACATGTGAGGAACTATCATAAAAACAAACGGCTTGCATGACTAGTAGCAATGCTTTTGGTTTCCTGGGACTTGGACCAAGGAACACCTGTTGACCTTCCCACACACGCAACAGACCAGCACAATGTCAGCACACTGCTTAGCTCCTCATAGAAAATGCCCTAGGCACGCACATACATAACGACTAAACAGACTAAAAGAGAATAAACAGTATCGCTCTTTTCAAACAATTTAAGTTGAGATAAGCTTTAGGGTTTTCCAAATGCTCCAGAACAGTAATTTGATAGATTAATCTTCTTGATCAACAGACAATGATAACGAAGACAATGTCAGCATACTGCTTAGCTCCTTATAAACAAATCCCTACAGACATAATGACAAGGCCTATATGCAGACATTAATGAAGGATCTTTTGAATCATGAAGAGTTAGGTTTTCTTCAAAATGCTCCAGAACTTACATTTATCAGTTTAGAACAGATTTCCCCACACCCACCATAGGCGGAATTTGACAGCAGTGAAGTTAAGAGTAGTTTTCTGGTAAAGTTAGACAAGCCTGTTGATACCCAAGAACCGTAAACTATGGTTGCAAACTATTTCTAAATACATAAAGTTGAGGCAGTGGGCCAGCAAAGCATATGAACCAAGAAGTGTCATCTCCATGGCACAAAGACCTCTCTGCCAAAGTTAAGGTAATTCCAGTAAAAAGAAACAAAAAAGAACACATTTCTGGAAGGCCTATTTTTTTGCATTACACCTTTAATTCTGCAAGGATGAAGAACACTACTGATATATATATATATATATATATATATATATATATATATATATATATATATATATATATATATATATATATATATATATATATATATATATATATATATATATATATATATATATATATATATATATATATATATATATATATATATATATATATATATATATATATATATATATATATATATATATATATATATATATATATATATATATATATATATATATATATATATAATGTGTATAATGGCTTATGTATACACTGAAACAACTGGCATTGACACATTTATGGTACAACGAAAACAAACCTAGACAAAACACATCGTTGTTACTGAGTGAAAAAGCATATTAAAGCATATAAATGGTAGGTAGAGAGAGAGAGAGAGAGAGAGAGAGATCGGATTATAGAACTATAGAGCCTGGTTTACTCATTTTGGTGCAGTGGGAAGCACTCAGAGCAAAAAAGAATTACTTAAAACTGATTGCGGTTACATGAGAAATGCAGTCTCTGCGACAGATGGAACACGCTTTCGGAAACGAATCTGCAAATGTGTGCTAGAATATGCACATGCAAAAAAACTTCCACATGCAACTTTCTTTCAGTACATACAACTACATGCCTAAAATACATATGCCTACGTAGAAATAGCAAGAGAAAGCAATAAATAGGCTATGTATTAAGGATCCCCTGGTGGGTAGGACAGCAAAGCTTTACACATGATAGTCCATACAACTAATTCATCTCGTTTATTGTATTTAATTTAGTAATTTAGTTGTGGGTTGAAATAAATTGCCATTGCATGTAGCATGTAAGCGGGAAGCTATCAGGCATGAATCTGCTTGTACGGAAACTAGGCCTACAGTAAAACAATTTCGAACAGGATAGCCTTGAAACGCGTGCTGGCCGCTCTGCATATGGCACGCTTTTTAAGGAAGCAAATGCCACACTGCTCAGTCCTCACGCCCCGGTAACCGAGCACTTCCAAAAACAAAACATAGCTTAATACTTCACAAAATTGAAAGTATAAATGTTTGGGCGCCAATTTGATGACAGTCTTACTTGTGGGCAACAACATATACAACGCTGGACAGATGTCTATTTGTTCGTAGTATTAACTCACTTCGCTACAATGTTGCATCAGCAAGATGGTTCCTCCATTCACCACACTGTACAACCATGTGCACAGAATAAATGAAGACAGGAACTTTTCTTCTAAGGAACTAATTATCTCCAAATGCCTAAGACGTCGCAGCTATTTTTGATAAACAAATAACACAATGTTTTTAACGAAACAATTTGTGGGAATTTATTCATTCTGAAGTTGTATTACCTTTACAGCTGTGAACTGGTGTAGATTTGCTGAATTGTTATGTTAAACCTAAATATTTAAAATTTGAAGCCGGATTAAATCACTTTTTTTTTGCAGCTAATTTTTCGTGGAGTGCGCGATAGGCCGACCAGATGGAATGAAGTTAACCTTGAGTGCCGTTTTGAAGACTCCTCCCTGTTTATTGAGCTATTGGATGCTGTAGTAGACACTACCCCTCTCGATGCTGAACGGCATCGTCTTTCTCTTTATTGGAGTCTCCATATATTATTTCGATTTCTCATCTATTCCCACTAGATGGCAGTGTGTATCCTCTTTCTGAAAAAGAAAAAGAAGGCAATGTGTTGCTCATATTGGAACTTGGAAGTCAAAGTAGTCTAGAGGGGTAGTTTGTTCCTTTTCCAGATATTAACCAATAGAATCCCTTTTTGCAACAGACTAATTAAAACAAACGTTATTCAACATACATCTATTTATATAACATGCAAACAAATAAAATAAAGGTTATTTAGACCGGCTGGTAGTGTTTGACACATACTGACAGTAATTTCCAGAGTATCTGACTCATGTTATTATTTTTTGAATGTACAGTACTTCACAATCAAAGCAATAATTTGACACATTGGATGTGTTTGACGACAGAATTACCAGTCACACTCTCCACTTTTACATATGCACTTAACACATGACTGTAAACATGATAGTTTGGTTACAAATAAAAACACATCTGTAGGCTACAGTAACGTGGTTCTACACAGGATTAGCTGTGGCTATCAGCTAAAGCCCTATCAGCATGAAAATCCCCCCCCCCCCCCCCCCCCCCCCCCCCCACAGCATGGCAGTGACAATGGCACAAGTGAAAGAAAGGATTAAAGATGCACTTCTACTTCAGTCTGACATCTCATGCTTGAGTGGATGTTCTACATAAAGAGTTAATACATTTTATGAAGATAAAACACATATTTTTAATGCTTTGGTGTTATACTAATTGAATAAATGTAATACATGTACTTCTGGGAAACAGTGGGACGACGGTTGTGGAATATAAATGTTTTTTTTTTTTTTACTGCAGTGTCAAGGGTAGATTTAAACCTGCCATATGCTACACTGGTTTAAAAGCTTTGAAGCCACAGCATTGCAGTGCTTTTAAATCACAAATCTGTAGCATCCAGGCAGCAAATCCAGACATTAGCTTTCATGTGGAACACTCTAGATGATATATTGTATCACTTTGATTTGACTTACTGATCTACTAAGCATGTTAACGCTGATATTGTCCAATGAGAATGTATGGCTTCTCAGCACACTACAGAAGCAAGTCTTAAAGGACGAAAGTGCAGATTGACTACTACATTCATTTCATATTTAAATTTCTATCTTCGGCAAATCACGATCACCATGTCCCTTTACACTATCCCAAAACCAATTCAATTAAATTATGACATTCATTTACCCCTGTTGTGAATCACTGACTGACACTCATGATCTGCCCATTAGAGACCCATGTCTGGACAGGCCTTTGGAATGACCTATACTCTGAACACTACGTTTGTATCTTTTCTTATATGGTGACTATTCACAGAAAAAAATAACTTAACTAAATGCATGGAAACAATAATGAAAGCTGTAGGTCTTGGTTAAAACGTTTGCAATGTTGAATTCAATCGTTGTTCATGCCCATATTGATAGTTGTTTGTCGGTCATTGCAATAATACATAATTGACATGTCCTTTGACATCTGCTTACTTTAACAAAATAAAATCATAGTATTGACTCATTATAGTATATCACTTGAGAATAGGCTAAAACCCATAACACAGAAACAGGCAACATTCATTTGAGGTTATGTGGGATTATGTATTGACATTCTTTTTTCAAAACATCACCTGAACTGAATCGAACAGAGGAACCAATGCAAAGAGGCAAAGAGTTTTCACGTTGACTGAACAAGCAAAGACGCTACAAAGGAGGAAAGAAACATCAACATATTTCAAAATGCGGAATGACTTAGAAAGCCTGGGCTGAATTAGAATAAAACTTTTTGAAGATATGGTAAATGTCATAAAATTACATACATTTAATATTTTAATAGTGCCTTAAATTCTTGTCAGCATTATTGGATAAAACATTCAGACTTTACTTAATTAATGACATTAATTACTCTCTAAACTACTACACTGTAAAATTGAATTAGTTAACCTTACTTAAAAAAAGAATGCAAACCGATAACCTTAAAAAACAAGTAAAGTGGAATAGGAACCAAGTAAAGTGGAATAGGAATTGTATGTTGGTTGTACTTACTAATCATGCTTTATTTAAGTAAGATTAAATAATTAGATTTTACAGTGTACAACTGTCTACTGCTTTACAGGATTATAGTATTCTAATGTAACAAACAAAACCTTTGCATACATTTCCAAAAAAGTTGATTCTTGTTTTGACTACGTCAAAAGAATATTAAGTGCTCTTTTTTGTGGTTGTGGGGGGACTATTGAAATGTGGCATATGGGAAGGCATGAAATTACTTTTCTCCAACTAACAGAAATGGCTATTGTGGGTAGTGAAATGGACCGGAACAACTCAAAAAAGCATGGTTTGTATTTTACTGGATTCGACTAAATCTCTTCGAGCATTGTGTTTTTCCAAGCCCAATACTTAAAGCCTTGCCACAAGGCTTTATGAGGTAATTATTATTCAACATGTATATCAAACTAAACTATTTTTCACTGTAGCAAGCGCATCACACTACCAACTGCTCAAATCAAGGGACCTTGATGAAGTCACATCTGAAAATCACCGTCTCGGAATTAAACCGACTAATCAATTACATATGGCCATCAATGAACACTGCACAATCCTCGTTCTGCTTGAAGATAAACGAAATCTCTGACTCCTATCTAATCAAGAGTAAAATGGTGAAAAATAAGTAAAAAAAAATGTATTCTATAAATCTTTAGGGTGCCTTCATGGTTCACATAGCCATAAAGTTGCCCTTTCTTGTCAGTGTACCTTTGACAAGCCCTGCATCCTTAAACCAATGAGATGCACAGATGAACAGGCCCAATAGTTAACATCAACACCAAACATGATCTTCTGCTCTCCTCTTCCTTCACTTTGTGAGTAATCAATTTCATAAATTATAGATTCAAACTGAATGCACAATGATAATGAACTCCTCTTATTGATTCCTGGTCTTCAGGAGAATCGATAACTTTAGGATATAATGTGTCATCAACTTACATTAGCACATACAAATTCGATAGTATCCGTTACTTACGAGTTTGTAACAAAAACGAGACAGTCAACTATCATCAGGATTAAGATTTTTTATTATTGACCTATTTTGAGACCATCTCAAAACATCATCTGAATCGAGCCCTGTACAGGACCAATGAAAGAGTCTTACATTGTGATGCCTTGGCTAGCAAAACAGTTACAAGGAAGGATATAGTCTGTGATGTCATAAAGGCGGGGCACAGGGAATGATTTGGGCGACAATGGGCGAAATGGGACAACCATAGAGATAGAACATTATTCTATCTGTTCTATCTCTATGGGGACAACGTTGTCTGGGAAAAAACAATGGCATAAAATAGTCATATACTAGTTACTATTGTTCCTATTTATTAGCATGTTTCAATCTTCCATGTGAGATATTGTCTATGATCATAGTGTAGCACACAGAAACTTTGGGTGACAATTACTTTTGCAAAGACAAAAATAATGTATTGATAGGCAACAACCTCCGTTCTGTCCAGTTACTGTACAGTAAGTGCCTTTTTGGATTGGCAACTATTGAAATTTGGGATTTGCAGTGGGGACAGCAATGCGTTGCAAAACTAAAAATAAAGGACACGAAAAAGGCCATAGTGAAAGGTAAACTGGACTCGAATAACTGATAAACATAGATTACATTTTACTGAGTTTACTGAATCACTTCAAACATTATGAGCGTCCGTGTTAACAATGCAAACCCTACCGCAATTGCGGTATCAAACTAATCTTTTTGTTATAGGTCTAATAATTACATATCAAACATCGTTATGCCTAATTACGTTTTAATAATTAATGGGTACATACAGTACGTCGACATAGCTGATGAATACTGCTCAATCCTTGTCCAATTTAGCAAACTGAAAAATAGACCTCTAGCTGCTCAAGACTAAAGCGTAAACATTTTCGCCACAAGTGTTATACAAATCAATAGCAGGTACATAACAAAGCAGCACATTAGGTGGTGAACCATCATTTTAACAAAGCAAAAATGATCATTGACTGGATTTTGATGAACGTGATTAAATGCCCAGATATATCCTGGTTTTCAAGTGCAAATGGAGGTAACTCACATTTCTTTTTCATAGTACATGTCATACCTTTATTGGCTATTCAATATTATACATCATAACATTTCAAAGTGCAATCGTATGGTAATATAAATAGCATTATCTACTGAAACACCTTTTTTATTTTATTTCTTTCAAGCGTTTGTCGGTCCGGCATATTGAACACTGGTGTCATTTGCGCGTCTACCTTCCATAATTCACTATTCTAGTAACAGGGCAAGGCTTGTTAGGCATTAGCAAGTAGTGGACGTACCCAGTGGTGTTAGGAAGCATGAGAGTGACGACAGCGGGGAGGGTGAGAAATAGACTCGGTGGTGTGGTCCTCCTCCAGTACGTTTTCTCCGTCATCAAAAAAAAGCTTTTACTTTTTGAGTGAGGAGGCAGCCTTAATAAGGTTCTTAGAAATGACACACACACATATATACACACACACACACACACACACACACGTCTCAGAACTCAGTGGTGACGTACACGTGGAACCTGAAGGTAAGATGGCGTGTGTGTGTGTGTGTGTGCGTGCGTGCAGGTGTGTGTGTGTGCAGGTGTGTGTGTGTGTGTGTGTGTGAGGCTTGGCGCTCACAGCGGGATGGATAACACCGAGTTAGGGACGTGGTGTGCGGGAGCGGCGGGGGAGGGGGGCGGATTCCGTTTCTTGACTCCGGTCCGAGCGGACACGATGGCCCTCTAATAACAGTAATCGATCATCTCGTTGGCCAACACTACAGCTGTCCTACAGGGGATGTACACCTGGGACAAAGAGCAAGAAGAAATACGTTTGTTAAAAACTAAAAAAAAAGAGAGAAAAAGAAGGAAAGATAACAGTGGTGGGGATACTAGTGTTCTGCTTGCACTTGAAGATAACCCGTCTACCTGCTTTTTCTTTGTTCATTTTCTCTGTTGGGATTAAAATAGAAACAGTGATGACACTAGGATAGCAAAAAAAATAAACGAAAAAATAAATAAATAAGGGAAAACCCCACAGGGTGCAGATAGCAAACGCAACATTTGTGTTCTGGTTTTTGTAGCTTTTCAATAGGCATGGTATAGGCTGGCAGAGAGAGGGAAGCCCAATGTAGAAATGGTATGATCCCTACAGGGCTTGCAATTACAGCCACGGCCTCTTGGTGGCACTGGAGTCAGCCAATCGGAGAGGGTAGCAGTGTGACTACTAGCACTGGTCCTGTACTGAAGCAGCCAGCTGTTGAAACTTTGGAATAGTATTACAGGTGCGGTGCGGTGCGTGCACCCACCCCCCCCCCCCCCTCCATCACCACCCAACCACACACTCAATCCACTTCCATGCAATATTGTCAAAAGAGAAGAATCATTTCTAAATAAAATCGGTCATGTTGCCAATATGAAACATTTGAAATTCTGTGGAGGCTGTGCTGCCAGGGGCCATACGCTCTGCTGTTGGCATGTTCTTAGCATTGGCGTATTGTGGAAAATAAATATGGCAGAAAAAAACACAAGCCAGATTCTTCGGAGAATCAAATCCCTTCAGTGCAAATCTGTTGCCTGTGAAGCCTTTGATAGGAACTCAATTGGTTTAATGAGCTGATTTGGTGTTGTACTCTGTGTTTTAAAAACTTCCTTGATCAATCTCTTTTCTCATGTTGATTCAGGGCTCGGTTGTATTACTTCAAAGTAGACGCCATGCACTCTGTGCAGTAACTCGTGGCAATCCTGTTTTTTTAGATGCCTGCCCAAGCAAAAAGCTACCCAGCCAGAAATGATACTGTATATTCCGGCAGAGAAAACGCCAAGATTGAAACTGCGAGCTGAGTGGTAAACAATTCAGTCGCCCCCCGGTGAACCCACACAAGTTGTCCCTGCGCATCAGTGGAGCTTCACTCACTGTGCGGACGCCTTCTCTTTGGCAACCGCTCGGGCACCAGCGGAGCGGAGCCTGAAACACCCGACACAGACATCTCTGGCTAATTAAATAGTCACAGTGGGAGAGGCTACACACAGACGCGCCTGCACGGAGAAGACGCTTGTTGCGGCCCTCCAGTGAATCAACACACCTGTTTAGACAAAAGCCTCCCAGCGGAACCCCCCCCCCCCCGACTTTAAGATGTGTCAACAGCTTATTTCCACAAAATGGAGTACAGTGGCGACACATTCCGAATCAATCAGGGAACAAAGGGCAGTGGATGTTAGCGACGGTTAACACTGCAATCAGGAGGCAAGCGCTCTAATTAGCGTCTCATTACCTGCCGACATGGGGATGTAGGTACTGTGATATTCACACACAAATCCTCACACCTGGTGGACCCTTTGACACCACTACACATCGTATGCTAACTTGCTTGCTTGGCATTCATAATCAGACAGTTGGTCTAACCCATCTTTTTTTTGCTCCTATAATAATATTGATACAGAAATATAGAGAACTCCAATAAAGACACATGGACTAATATATCGTCTTACCTTATCTAATTCTGGAGCAGCTGAAGTAAACCCACAGTATGTGATGCTTACCACAGAAACAGTAACTCGGGCTCTTTCCGCAGGACTAATAGACCGTATCTCTGTAAGCATAATGTGATTCAATGGTGTTGCATTGCTTTCAGGGCCTACAGGTATGCTGCATTTACGAGGCGAGGTGAGCCAATGTGTGCACCAAAAAGAAACTGCTCTGGCAGGCTCCCTCTACGGCAGATCTGAGTGCTGCCGCTGGAAGCCTTCCCAGCCGTCTCCGGTGAGTCACTCCGAGTAGGTGTTTAACACATCACCTGCAGACTCTCACAGGCCAGGTTCAAATCGAAATGAACAGGTTGAGAACAACAACTTCACAATTCTGGGGGGGCTTTCTCAAAGAAACACAACTCTAGGATGGGAGTGTTATCGACTAATTTTGCCTGCGGAAATTTGCAAAGTTAAAAAATAATAATGTATAATAAATAATGAAAAAGGCTGCTTTCGGGTTGCATTTCCGTTTTGTGTCTTTGAGGAGGTATATTGACTCGCTACGTCGTCTCCTGGATTCCATGCGCCGCGCGTTCCAAGAGTTTGAATTATTCTGAGAACTTTCAATGGGGAGCGAGAGTCAGTGCTTAAGGCATTTCACTCCAATCTGATCAGCATTCAGACGCAGTGGTAAAAGGCTTTTTCTACAAGGCGGTTGACAGGATTCCGACTCGATTCCACTATACACACGAGGTTTTAGACCCTCCAGACTTCCAATAGCAGACGAGAGTTTAGAAAAGCTTCTGAGCGACATGCCTCTGTCTTCTCGGGTCATTCTGCCTCGTATTAAACCCACCTCTGACAACTACGCTAACTTGGAATGATGTTAAGAGTCTATTGTAGTCTGACTGAGTTCTTTCTACAGCACCGGAGGCATGACTTGTCTTGTTTGTTGCAGTTGCCAAAAACACAACCTGATCAAAAAGACTAACGTGAGTTGTCTGTGCACTGCTTCCAAAGAGTTCCTTTTAAGATGTACCCATTAAAGCAATTTCACTTATAGAAAAAAAAAAAATATATATATAAAAGAAATGCATTTGTAGTACATGAATTTTTTATAAATGACTGAGTTCTGCATAGCCGGCTTAATGTTATGAAATTGTCTGAAGCTCTTCCCGTCGGAACTGGACAATAAAGATCCCTAAAAGGTTTTTAGAATAATGCAGATCAAGGGAGGTCACGTATCTTAAAATAAACTAAATAAAATAGTGTTTTGTATGGCATTCCAATGCATAGACTTTCAAACGAGGGTGCGTTGTAGAACTCTGTCCAAAACAAGGCATTCTTAACAGAGCTTTTTATTGGTCGAAAGTCTACATCCAGACCAGGACGTGTTAGGCTAACACACTAAAACAACACATTCATTTGGAGTGCATTGCTCCTTTTAAGAATAATTAATTGAGTTTAGTGGTTTGCTAATCAAGCACCGAATAAAAGGAGAAAAAAGGGTGATACAAAGCCCACCAGATTCATTTCAACATAAATATACAATTTACAAATTCATTAATTATAACGCCATTGTGATGGATCTACTGTACACGTCTTAAATGTATGAGTCCGTAGTTAAAAGTGACGAAGCTTTAGATCGTTTGTGATGGAAAAATATAGTTGTTTGATCATTTGCCACACTGCCAGAGCGATTCCCTCTCTTTTTCCTCTCTCTTCCCCTTTGTCTTAATTTCTTTTTGTGTGAGGGGCTCGTCAAAGGAAGCAGCCCTAGAGATGAACGCAAAGCTAATAAAAAAAGATCTAAAGCATCCAATTATTCATCGCTGCTGGTAGAACTTTTCTTTGTTGTCATCATGGCTGAATAGTACAGATGGAAGAGTCTAATAATTAGGGTCTGACTACAGTACATTAACTAATCTACTATGGCTCTCCAGGTCTTTTATAGATGGGATATTTTAGTCTAAATGTACTGTCTAAGTAGCTGAATATGTGCACATAAAACCCATTTACCCAGCTACTTCATAAAATAAACTTTATGAAACAAACAAAATTAAACTAGCATGAAATGGCGTTCGGTGCTTGAGGTGAAATTTCCTCTACACTCGTACAGTACACCGACTGCAATAGACCTTGGTCTGCCAGGTGGTAAATATCTCCCACGTCCCGCATGGGGGACTTCACTACCCCACTGCACCTGCACCCGCCCGTCCCCTCGGCGACTCGGTTGCGAGATGCTACCATGTTCAGCAGCAGCAGTCCTCTGTAGAACCCTGATCCACCTCCCCCCCTGGGCGCAGGCACCGGTTCTGCTTGTTTTTTTGTATATCCTGTTCCGTTGGCTAGGCAACGCCTTCTGAAAGCATGGAAGAGTTTATCGTCGCTCACCAAGGAGGAGGCGGGAGAGACGACGCTCCCGTTGAAAAAAAAGAGAGACAGGAAGGGGAAAAAGTTTCTACTGACTTTAAAAAAGAAAATGCAAGGGTGGTTAAATAAAACATAGATTAAATCTCTGGGAACAGGGGCCCCTACGTATATATATTTTTTGCAGCACCTGCAGAGCTACATCTGATTAATCCTAACCAGGTAGTCCTGAGGAGGAGGAGGAGGATGACGAAGAGGAGCACTGGCGGCAGAAGAGAGGGGGGTTGACTTTGTGCAAGACTACAGCCTCACGGTGCAATCCCTGATATGACCCTGACAACCCCCCCCCCCACTCCCTTTTCCTTACTGCCGAAAAAAAAGCAAATAAGAAGAGAGAGAGATGTGAGGAGTGGTGCTGCCCTCCTTTTGTCTGCCTCACCTCCCCCCCCATCCCTCCTTTTCATTCTCTATGCATCCCTGACCGAGCCAGAATTACACGATGACTTGTTAACTAAACTTCACATTTTTGGCCTGGAGGGACGGGGATGGGGGGGTGGGGGGGATTGTGCCATTTGAATGAATAAAAGAGAGGCAGAAGATTTAAGGGAATGTGGAATTGGACTTCTTAACTGATGAAAGCTGAGCTAATACAGTGGAGAATCGCTGTCTGGGAAGAAAAAAAAAAGGATGAAGAGGCTTTTAACATGAGCAGACAGAATCTTAAATACTGTGGAATTAATGCTCTTAATATTGGTCCAACTGTAACGTTCAAAAATATTCAGGAGGCATCATAAAACAACTACTCAGAGACGCTGCGTGTGTAACGTCTCCATCCCCCTTATCATCGCAGTTTTATTAATTAATTTTCTACCCAAGCTTGAAGAAACAAAACAAAAATTGAAGAATGTCTAGAGCAGTTTTGGTTAACAAACAAACCAAAAAACCCACTGGCCTTAATGTGAAAAACGAAGGCCGGCGCAGAGAGATCAACATGCTACAGTGAACATTATTCCGTCTTACTCCAATTAGTTTGGCGCATTACCATAAAGATCTTACGTTCATAATCAACCACGTTTCTCAGTCAAAAGTGCAAGCCCCGATGCGCACTCTGATCCTTACTAATTCAGCTCTGGCCTTATTTATAAACATCGCACTGCCTCTCCCCATTTGTATCAACAAAAAAAAAAGAAAAAGAAGAAGAAGAAGAAGAAGAAGAAGAAGAAGAAGAAGAAGAAAAGAAAGAGAAAGAAAAAGATGAGGAAGGCCCTAGAGCGGGGCTGGGTTTAAAATGCATCTCAGGATTCCTCGCCGTATTTCAAGGACCAGCCTATTTTATGATATTAGCCCTAAGCCATCTCCATGATGGAAGCCCAGTGGTGTTCCTCTCCGGTTACTCCTCTCCCTTCAGTGAAGATGTGCAACTTTTAAGAAAGGCATGCAGATGAAAAAGGTGCGCTCTCGCACCATGAATAATGCACGCTGTTTGTGGGAGCGTCAGCGAAAAGCTGGAGTGTAGATAACTATTCACCTTACTCTCAATGACTCCGGGATAATAGTCCACACCAGCGGTTCACAAGACAACACCCGCCAAACACTATACACACTCACACACGATGCCTGGTACTCAGTGGAGAAAGCACTAAACAAGGCCACTGCCTTACTGAATATACCTATATTTGATCATTTTCTTCAGGGTGCATTACAACTGGGGGATAGTCACCACCACCACCACCTCCCCTGCTGGTCCAAACTCATTGACGCTATAGATTACAAGTACTAAAGTAAAAAAGCCTACATAGTAGCATTTGGATGGAATAACATGGTCGTTAATGATTTCGTTGTAAGACGATGATGATGATGATGATGATGCACTGTACCTTCATGGAGTTGGGTCGCTCGTTGAAGGCCTCTGGCTCAGTGAAGAACTCTGTGTTGTGGTCCAATCTCCCGTGACCGCCATACTGAACAGCGTCAGAGTCCAGCTTGATTTTGTATCTGAGCAAAACAAAAGGTTAAGGGAGCATACCCCTTGTTCTGAGAGGCAACAAGACTCGTGCACAGGGGAAGGGAGAGTAAGAACTGCAGCTATCACAAACCCCTCCGCTTCGAAACCGGAGGAAAATCCTTTCAAGTTATCTTACAACATACAACCTTCACACAGCTTGCCCAACATTAGCATAGACAAACAATAAAGTGTTTCAACAATGGCGCCTTGCGGTCTAATGAATCCATTTCATTACATAAATAATGCACTCCATCAACAACCCTCCCAAAAAAATCTTTTTAACAAACAATACATGCAATCATTGTGACTTCTTTGAATTAATTACATATTAAGTAAAGTAATTGCCTTCTGTCGTGGTTGAAAGGAGAGAGTATTATGGCAAAGGACGGGAGAAAATAATAAGGCCAGGCTATTTTTTTGCAGGAACTCCTCTCTTATTTTATTTGCACAATCCCTCTTTACGTTTTTTAAACTCGGCCGTCAACAAACTGAACTACAGCTTGCCCCGCGGCATTATGGGTAACTCCTCTGTAAACTGTCAAATCCAGGCTCTGTAACGCAGTCAAAAAAAAAGAGACTTGTTGGTAAACAAATCCTTAGTCAAAAACCTTACTTTCTGTACGCGCGTGACTTCATGTGCCTGTCAAACGCCTTACCCTTAGATATCGGGGGTTAAATAAATCCACCTCGTTATCCTAGAGGGACGGGGCTAGTGGGGGGAGAGAGGAAAAAGACCAATATGAGGAGCACCTTGAGGCACTCTCTCCGTGGTACTTTGTTTACTCCTGTCCCCCAGGGTCTCCAAAGTCAGGAGCGCTAACAAACATCCAGGAAACGAGGAACAGACATGCAAACAGACGCCTAATTGGCTGGGTGAATAATCACCTCGGCTCCCCATAGGCTAGTCGGGAGGTTTGAGTGTGATCCTCAAAACAACTGCCTCGCCGCGCCCCAGAGCCGGGGAAGGTTCCGCTTTGGCTGCCTGCTTGTCTGCTTTGATAAGGATGATTAAAAAGAAGTGGTGCTCTGTGCTTTGTTTCAGCGGAGGAAGACGACGCCATCCTCACCTCCCGCTATTCTTTGCATTGGGATCTCACTGACTGAACAAACTCCTTTTTTAGGGACAATTTAGGATGGTTTATCAAAGTAAAAAAAATAATTAAATAATTGGGAGGACCAACTCGGAGTGGTTTTAATGTATGCCGTGTAATTGGGAATCTTTATTATTTCAAAATCTAAAAAGGCCCCTTTATTAGGAATTATGCAGAAACCAAGAGCATGGGACTGCTTTAATTTAGTGGTCCACACCACAAATAAACAGCATGGATATTAAAATATAACACCCCTGTTTTCAGTGCACAGTGAAGAAAGGATAAAAAATGTGTGAAGCACAAATGAGCAGCAAGGTTGTAACAAAAAAAGGTTAATATGTGTGATATTACCTTCTCAGTAATATATTGAAATGGGTTTGTTGTATTTACTTCAAAAGGAGCATATCTATATATATATTTTATTTATTTACTATTAATGTTTTAATCAGATATATTATTATAAAAGTTTATCTAAATGTTATTGTAAGGCAATTAATTCCCCATTGACTGTGAGTATGGCACACGTTAATGTACACACACACACACACACACACACACACACACATCAGGGAGCATGTATTTGTAGACTAGGTTGAATTGCTAACGGAGGATAGCTAATTCAATGTTCCCTGGCAAACTTGTCTGGGGAAGAAGCAGAGCTCCAGCACAAATTGGCAGTTCGAGGCTTTCAGCAATTATGTCTTTGTTAGTGGCTACAGATGCACTGGTACAACAGCTTGCAGTTCAGCTGTGAAGTATTGTAATCAATACCGGCTTTGTGAATACAAGGGGAAGATTTAGGAACCTAGTCAATTTTGCTCAATGAGTTGAAAGCAAAAAGGAGGCCGTCCAGCCAAAGGGAGGCTGCCATTTTCGGGGTTGGGGGTGGGGCTGGGGGTGGGTGATTAGAACTATTGATAACCTGAAAACAATCTGGCCGTAATAGTGATTGCAGAGCAAGCTGCCACTTATGTCTCGCCATCATCCAGGACCGCTTCTCTTCTCTTCCACGGACGTAATGGCACCCTGTCCAGTTTGGACACCCCCCCCCCCCCAAAAAAAAGCCCCACCTAGCCAAGCCCCCCCCAAGCCGAACAGTGCACATGCACATTGGAGGAATGCGACAGAGGCCCTCCTCTTTTCTTTTTATAAATGCCTTGCATTCGTTCAGACTCACTTCCTGTTTCAAACCTCCACAGTGTAATCTCCACTTAAAGAAGGGGGCCAACTACTGTGAGTCGGAGCCAGCTTTAAATACCGAAAACAGGGAGGAGAGGGCCGCTGTGATTGGCCCTTGGTGAAATAACACGGCAAAGCGGGGAAATGAGCAAGCAACCGCAAGCCCCCGCTTGGCTCCGTTAACGAAAATTAGGCACTTGTGTGTTTCGGCTTCAGCAGAGTGGAAGGGCCAAACGACGCCGCCAAGCCTCGCCATGTTGCCGGGCAACAGTCATAAAGTCACGTCGTCAAAAGAAAACCCTCCCTGCAATCTGTTCATCAACGACACAAGTCAAAACGTATCTGTAATGCATTCCAAAAAGCAGTTAGGGCAACGACACAAGTCAAAACGTATCTGTAATGCATTCCAAAAAGCAGTTAGGTCAAACGGTAAAGTTCCCCCAAAAAAAATTAAGTACAAAAAAAAGGAAATCAAATTGAATTCAGATCAATTCAGTCCAGACAATATCAGCATTGTAGGGAATTAGGAAGTGAGGTAATAAGAAGCAGAGGTTCATTCGAGGCATAGCTTGACACCTAGCTGGATTATGGAAGCACATTCATGTAATGCCCCACAGACGGAGTTAGAGAATGATGACCCGACACTATCTTAGCCCTCTGTTGGCACAGCGCATATCAAAGCCATATCTCGCTTGACAGGTAGAGCTTTCAAGACGCGATCCATCTGGGATTTCAAATACTCCAACCAGCTAGATAAAGCACACTGCCTGGAGTACGTGGCCATTGAGAGTCTAGGCGAGAGAACCAGACAGAAAAAAGAAGGGAGAGAATAAAAAAAAAACTAAAAAACACTGATGGTTTGAGTGCCTGTCGAAAAGCTGATGTCGACTGAATTTTAATGGCCAATCTTTTTTCTTCTTCTTCTTCTTCTTCTTCTTCTTCTTCTTCTTCTTCTCTCTCCGGTGAGGGGGTTCACTTTTGGGGAAACTTCACCCCTTGTTCCTTATGAAGAAAGACAACTCTCCAAAGCTTAAAAAAAAAGAGAAACAGGAAAAAACACCTCATCCAGCAAAAGATAAAGGAGCTTCTAGCGAGGTCACGCTGGAATCTCACCGTTACCTGTTCCTTCAAGGTGCTACAGGGATGGGTCCATAGCTGCTTCGGCTGCTGGTTATTCAGTGTCTCACAGAGCACATGGGATACTTTCCGTTTTGAGCTCTGGCGCCCTTGTAGTTCCAGCCCAATCCTCGAGCACAGGGCACTCAACATTTCGATGTCAATCACTGTGGAAAGGTGGAAATGTCAAATGTTTTGACCTTATAAATTATTTATTCGTTTGTGTCATGTCGTGAATGTGAACCATCTTTTAAGGAGATTATTTAGACACAGTCAAATAAAGACACAGCTTTTGTAAGAACCAAAAGAAGAAAAAAACAACAACTCTTGAGCGTTTGCCATTTTAGGTTAGTCATACGTTCCCATTAGGTTTCATTTCCCACATCGACTCACACACGGACACACGGCGACCCCGGAACAAAAACATCCGACCGTGTTCCTCCGTTCTGTGACCCCTAGCGCGGCGGGTTCACGAGGGGGGAAAAAAGAAAGAAGAAAAAAAAAAGTTGAACTATGTGACGGCAGAGTTTAATGAAAAAGCACTTTGGACTCTTTGGGTTGGTCTTGTTTACCTCTTCTCCCTCAGAGTGGCACTTTCATCTGTCTCTCCCCTTTAATTGGATCCTCTGCACACACATTCCCATCGGAGGAACCGCATCTCCTCTCCGCACGCTCAACACATTTACCTTCCTTGCGTATGCGCGCACACACACACACACACACACACACACACACTTTTCCTGTATGTGTTTACAGCGTCTCTGTATAATGACAGCCAGCGATTTGCCCTCACATTTATTTGCATCCCCCCCCCCCTCCACCCCCCACCCAGCCAAACATCTGAGGCCATCTCCTTTAACATCAAAAGAATGAATCAGAGGAATAGAGGCACCGCCATCTAAATGAAAATAAACAGTGGGAGGAGAAAAGGCCGTGGAGACAGTATTTTGCCACGTTATTAGTGAGACAGATCTCACTTCTATAGCCATCAGGGCCACGCCGGAACACAATGCACAACCTTTTAATAAGCGCACATCATTAGAATGGTGTCAACTTATTTGTTGTCCGTCGCACGCGCACGCACACACACCATCCTACAGGGATAACCCCAGCTTCTCATGAACACCATTCAAAACACCCGTAAAACAACTCTGTATAGTTCAAAAGAACACCATATCTATGTTAACAACACTCTTCAATAGCTTTACTCAAATGCTAATAAGTAATCCTCATCGTGACGTGAACAGCTGTAATGATTTCCACCCCTAACAACGAGTGGGCCCCTCTTTCCCGCCCAAACCCTCCCGCCAGCTGTTGGCAAAAGAGCAAAGCTGCTGTCACATCCGTGCGTGTCGGAATGATCTACGGTGAACCAAATCTAAACAAACAGAGAGTGATGTCCTTGATCATTTCCTTTTTGCTAGGAAATGCAAATGGGCCGCCTTTCTGTCCCCGCTCCCCTCCACAATCATTATGTCTGCTGGGACTTGAACAGTGGAAAGGGGGGCTCGCCAGACCGCTGTCTGAATCTGTGGATTCTGCTATTATTTCTTTCTAATAATACTCCCCCCCCCCCCCCTCCCATCCCTTCCCCAAGCACTGTATGCAATAGATTCCCCTCAGTGTCGACTATAGAAATTATTTTACCAAGGATTATTACACGAAAATGAAATAAAAAAATATTTTTCGGAACACAATTAATATAATGTTAGTGTGCAAGAGCTGCCCCTTCCTGATCCTATAGACTCTCTTACACAGCGGGTGCTGCAGATTGACATAACTGTCTTTTTGGACGTTTTAATTTGTCAAAACACTTATTCATTCACATTTGGAAATATCAAAACAAGGAAAAACACAAGGTAAAATCAGAACTTCCAAATGACTTAGCTTTCTGGTTGCCCATCACAGAGAATAGGTGTCAAAAAAGTTATACCAATACAATAAATTACTATTATTATTATTATTATTATTATTATTACCAATACAATAAATTATTATTATTATTATTATTATTATTATTATTACCAATACAATAAATGATTATTATTATGATGACGATGAACCATGGTTAGGAAATGAATATATTAAGAACTATAATTATAATTATATAGAAATAGAATTATATTATTATCCGATATTAAGGATACTTCCCGGGCGGGCCGACTGCCACCCTGTAGTCCTGGTAGCTTTTGGTGGGATGGAAGTTGAAGACGAAGATGACGTTGGCCCTCTCAAACACTATGACCTTGTCTTCCTCATGCTTAGCACTCACATAGGCCTTGAGGGAGAAAACAAGAGAAAAGGACAGAACGGCAATGAATGACCACCTTCGCTACTACAGTTTATTTCATACCACTTATTGAACTTGCTCAGTAATATCCAAAATGATTATATTTTTGCATAATAATATCCAAAATCATAGTATGTTCAAGACAAATATGAATATTATACTGAATATACACTTACAGGGTTTAAATTTGTTTCAATAAAATATTAAGATTTGGGGCAGAAAAAGGGATTTGAACATGAAACCGTCATGAGAGATTGTGGTGGCCCCCGGCCCCCCCCCCCCCCCGGCCCCCCCAAAGAAAAGGAGTCAGGTGCCATGTGGAGAAAGTAGCCATTGTCAGAGGGACTGATGAAGACGATGAAGTGGCCAGTCTCCCGCCACCGCCAGCCGGCGTCACCGTGTCATTAGCAGAGATTCTCCGAGCCACCCAGCCATCTTCTATTTTTAGCACCTTTCAAACCCCCCCCCCCCCCCCCCCAACCAATTTCAGAGCAGAATATTCAATGTCTGAGGGAAGAGACAAGCACTCCAGACAGAGAGCAATGGAATGGACAAATGGGGTTGGTTAGGAGAGGGAAAGGGGGGTTGACAAATTGAGACAAACCGTTCTTCAGGAAAACTTTCTGTAAAAAATATAGTTTTTTTTCTTCCAAAATGGAGGGTTAGGGTGTACAGCAGCAGAGCAGTAGGGCTTCTGTTATTGGCTGGATGTAAATAATAGATGAAGAGGGGGTTGTCCACTCGCCCGTACACACTGTGTTTACCACGCAGTGGGGGACACCCCTTGTGATGTTATCCGTGTGGGCGCTAACGGAGAGTTCATGTTTGCCGTCAGCCCCCTTTGAAGCCGTCTGCTGCTCCCGTCTTCAAAGTGCCAGGCAAACATTCACCACCCGGTTTTCTTTTTCTTTTTTTAAAGGGAGGTCTCTGCATGCTTTCCCAATCCTTTTAATACTTAGGAGGGGGTGTGTGGGGGGGGTGTGTGTGTGTGTGTGTGGGGGGGGGGGGGGGGGTAGAGCACACCCACTGCACCCCTCCTCCTGCCCCCCCCACCCAGACGGTATCCTCCCATTCTAACTACCAAACGGCCATCAAGCATCCACAGGGGAAGGTATTGAATCCGCTGAAAGAGAGTCCTCCCACCAGGACCAATTACCACGGCCGGGTATTGACAGGCGCCCTCATAAAGGAGTCCACTGCCCTGATCGGCGGCACGCTAGCTGACGGGTGGCTGTTCCAGTTCTTAGTTCAATCAGCGGACTACGTTCATCCTTCGTCAATCAGGTACCATTCATGGACTCTTAACCGGAAAATTGGACCTTTAAAAAAAAAAAAAATATACAGTATATATAAAAGAAATACTACTAGAGGCACAGACTAAAGTCGCCGATACAAGATCTAAAAATCTCTGGTTGGTCAAATCAAAGAGAGAGACTGTGGGCTGAATACCCCGTCTCTTGGAATAACAACGACGCTGGACGTTGGAACAGCCTGTTGTGAAACCCCGGACATTCCGCCGCTGGTCCCTTTGGGGCTTTGGGAAAGCATGGCAGGTCGCAGGAAGGACTAAACGCACATTTCCAGCCAGCAGGACTCTCCTTAGGGAGTACAGCGCACTAGTCCGTCTCCACCTCCCTTCCCTTAATACAGCGCTGAAGCCCACCCAGCGGGTCCCTCCTCTCTGCTGGTGTCCGCCCCCCCGCCCCCCCGCCCCATGCCTCCCCCAGCAGAACGGGGAGAAGGGCGTGGGTCAGTGGGCCGGAGCACAGTGCTGACGGATGGCCCAACGTGGTGAAATGATCCCTGTGAACCTCTAGCACGCTTACTAATGACACCGGCCTCCCATGCACTCCTCTGCTCCATGGAGAGAGAGAGATAGGGGGACAGAGAGAGAGGGAGGGGGACAGAGAGAGAGGGAGGGAGGCGGAGAGAGAGAGAGAGTGAGGGAGAGGGAGAGAAAGAGAAATAGAGAGAGACTGAGAAATACAGAAAGAGAGAGATATAAAGAAAGAGAAAGACAGAGAAATAGAGAGCCAGAAAAAAATAGTGAGAAAGAGAGGAAGAGAGAGAGAGAGAAAGACAGAGAAAAAGAGAAAGAGAGCGGGTGGAAGAAAGAGAGAGAGAGCGAGAGAGAGAGAGAAGTGGAAATCAAGGTCAGGAGCAAAACATGGCAAGGTGAGGCTACTCTAATCGGTAACCTGGATCGTTGTTGGAGGGGGGGGGGGGGGGCTAGTAATACTGAATCAATTACAAAGGCCGACTCCTAATCCTCGCCAATTCAGCCACGCGCTCTCCATTTGCATTATCCCATCACTCTGAACACCAGCCGGGAGAGAAAACACGGAGCCACAGCAGCGTTTCCCACGTGCTTCGATCTCCTCCAGCAAGCCAGAGGAAAGGGCCTCAGCATGGGAACAGACCCCATTACGGTTCACCTTGACAGCAGCGTGGTAGAAACGAGACGTTACCCCAAAACGCACGCGCGGCGGCATCGACTCCCATTCCCCACCTTCTGCAACGGAGTGAAACAGCCTAAGCAATAGGCCTTAGGATATTTGAGAATACAATAACAGTCAACACTACACAAGGCTCAAACGTTAGATGAGCAATAGAATGGCTCAGGCGAAAAACAAACAAAAAACAATGGAATGGATTTAATATTCTCTATGTGATATGACAAAAATATGATGGCCTGAAACTGGAATAGACACTCTGCTCACCACCCCACCCCACCATAACCCTAACCCTATCCCCACTGGACCCCAGCCCCATCCCATCTTAACCCTAAACCCACCAACATCCCACCCTAACCCTAAACCCACCCCATCCTAACCCCACTGGACCCCGGCCCCACCCCATCCTAACCCTAACCCCACCCCACCCTAACCCTAACCCCACCCCACCCCATCCTAACCCCACACCACCCCACCCTAACCCCGGCCCCATCCCCATCCCATCCTAACCCCACCCCACCCCACCCTAACCCCGGCCCCATCCCATCCTAACCCCACCCCACCCTAACCCCGGCCCCATCCCATCCTAACCCCACCCCACCCCACCCTAACCCCGGCCCCATCCCATCCTAACCCCACCCCACCCTAACCCCGGCCCCATCCCATCCTAACCCCACTCCACCCCACCCTAACCCCGGCCCCATCCCATCCTAACCCCACCCCACCCCACCCTAACCCCATCCCATCCTAACCCCACCCCCACCCCACCCTAACCCCGGCCCCATCCCCGGCCCCACCCCACCCTAACCCCACCCCACCCTAACCCCGGCCCCACCCCAACCCATCCTAAACCTAAGCCCCTGGTGCCCTTTCAGTGGGGTTAAAGCTTCATGAACAGGTAGCATCTCCTAGGAGGAGGGGTAACGGGAGAGTGCGTCCTTACAGGCTGGGCAGCCAGCCACCCATACTTGTCCTCGGTACGGTTCATGTCACGGTCGAAGGCGTAAAGCTGGCCGTAGCGGAGATGGTCCAGGTCCAACAGGTTGTACTGCCGCCTGGCATAGTGATAGCTCTCGTTGTTGCCAGATCGGGGGAAATCCAGCCACTCGGGGTGGCCAAACTCATTTCCTGCAAAAAAAATGAAATAAAAACACTAAATAAATACAAAATAATAATAATTATATAAATAAAAAGGTAATTTTTTTAAAATGTCTTGTATATTTTGCACTGTTTTGGAAAGTGTCTACAAAGCTCTAGCAAGTTCCACATATGCCTTTTTAAGAGCCTGCACAGTGTTGCTATTTTCTTAATGAATAATTTACTTCAAAGCCACAAAACCAAAAGGAATCTATTTTCTCCAAAAAAAGGGAAAAGTTCCCAAACTTTTATTTGAGTCTCACTTTTGAAACAATTGTACCCGAAATAAATTCACAGAAAGATATTTATAGATTATTTAAATATATAGTAAACGCGCACGCACATACGCACGCACGCACGCACAACAAAGAGAGAACCTTTGAGACAGAAGACTTTGCACAATGAACTATTTGCATGTCTGAATGACAATTCAACAAAAACAAACAAAAAAATGCCATAAATAAATATATTGAATACAAGTTTGATAAAATATTGTTTAGTTCTACCACAAACAAAACAATCTAGACTGTTGAATGGTTGAGCGCTGTGTGGCTCTGCTAGTTAGATACATCTCATTGTTTTGGAACCCTAGCGTATGCTACAGCCCTGTGACATCACAGCAGGCAGAAGAACTGAGAAGGAACATCACAAACTAGGAAGACAGAAAAAGTGCAAAAAAATACAAAAATACAAATCCAGAGCGAAGTCTTTACGGAACAGTGGACCAGGGTGACAGTTGTGCCACTTAAAGTGATGAGATAATGAATCCGTCATCTGCGCAACCAGACAACATCATAAAACAAGAGCTCAGGATAATTGAATTCCGGGTGGGGGGAGCGAACAGCGCACTGACAAGAGGTAGGGGTGGGGTGAGGAGATGGGGGGGGGGGGCTTGGAGGGGCCTATGACAGCCCGACGGAATCTAGTTGTTTATTCAGTCCGACCGGGGCGGGGGAGGGTGGCAGCGCGGGAGTGATAGGATGAAGTGGAACGGACGGGGAGTGACAGCGGATTCTAATGAAATACATTAGGTAGGTGCTAAAGAAGCTGCAAAACAATGGGCCTGCGCCTGCCAACTGAAAAACGCACAAACGACATCCCATCACGGCGGCCCAAGAATTAAGGCGGAGCAGAAATATCACAACAGAGGGAGGAGAGGGAGAGAGAGAGAGAGAGAGAGAGACTGTGTTCCCTTCTGACATGTGCACAAATAATAAGCCTCCCACACAGATGAAGCTTCAAATGTAGAGGGGGAAAAAGAAAAGAAAAGAAAGAAAAAAAAAAAAAGGAAAAAAAAAGTACACTTCAGAGTTGGAGGAAGACACAAGACAGTCAAGGAAGCACTTTTTGTGCTCTTTATCAAGTGTTACCGGATACGGCCCCGGCACACAACGTGTTCTTAGTAAGCATTAGAAAACAACGTCTCATTATTCACACTCGTAAGAGAAGACGATCTGGCGACGCCAACAGATGCCTGTAGTGTTTGCGGCCCACCATTTGATACACTCCGATGTGGAGAGCCCTCGCCGTCTCATCTTGAGGTACACCGAATGCAAATGATTACTCTGGCACTTGTGATACGCTCGTCTCATCTCGAAAGTAACCTTGGACAAGTAGACGAATAGATGGGTTTTAGGGGGGGGGGGGGCACTTTAAAAAAAAAAAAGAAAGAAAAAAAGGCAAGCATTAGGCTGGCGCCTGAATTACAAAGCATGTCGTCAAGGACGGCGCTCAGGGGGGGGTTGACATCCCTCTGTGTAAACACGACGGGTATAAAAAGATCAGACTTCTTTATATAAAAGAGAGAGCCCCGCTGAATAAATAGGACAGTGCCACCTGTCTAATTAGAGTCTTGATGACGGTTCAATATCCGGGGAGGGGGGTGGAAGGGGTGAGGGCGTGGGGGAGAGCGTGCCGAGAGGCTGTTCAGGCGAATCAGGCAGTAGACGCTCGTGCCGGACCGATGTGAAGCAGGGCTCCACCCATCCAGCACCACCTGGAGACCAAACCAAACCTTCCCTGGGGGTGAACGTAGGCAGCGGTAAGGCAGTCCATATCATGCACCTGCACAGCCAAAAATGTGGTAGGCATCGCCTCTCTCTCTCACACAGTCTCTCTCTCACTCTCTTTCTCTCACTCTCTCTCTTTCTCTCTCTCTCTCTCACTCTCTCTGAGGTTGGATAACTAGAGCCAGACGTGGTCTGCCTGCTAATCGTCGAGCAAGACACATTCGCCCCGGATACACACCCAGGCTTTGATAAAAGCTTTTCATGCTAGCTATGCTTCATTAGCTGTATAAATGAACCACCGCTAATCTCCAATCTACTGGTGTTTATTTGCCAGTTTCCCCTGTTATTCTTTGAATATGTTTCTTAATTAAAGCTAAGTTGAGATGGTTGATGTGCCATGGAAAGTTCACCCCTGGTCCCCATGGAAGTCGTCGGGGTGGGGTAGGGGGGGGACTCTGCCTCCCGGGTTGGGCTTAATGAGACACATCCGACACACCTACCCCTGGCCCTTCCTTCTCCTCCTAGCCTGGCTCCACTCCACTCCACTCCACAATAATACAGCGGCGTTCTTCCCCGACATACGGCGGAATTAATCACCATGGTAATCATCCTCCGCTGCCTCCCGCGCCACTGAAATAGACCGGATAACACACTCTCTTTAGCAAGGGGAATTTTGATGGATTTGCCAAGCACTGCACAAATAAAACATTATTTTTTTAAAAAGGCACAAAAGATTATGAGAAGTTCTGAAACATAAATAAACAAAGACTGGTTTTCTCAAACATCATCAGTGAAAGTAATCTATCCAGCCTTGTCTCATCCTCCGGCATGCAGAAACGGATACCCATATCCGTATAAATTATACCTTTAAATAATTCATCATGGGGAGGTGTGAAACTTTCCAAAAGTTTCCACTGAGTTTTTTCTATACATACGTATATATTTATATATAAAATGAGTTGGGAAAACTTCAGGCATTTCCACCCATCTCACTCTGGATTGACACACTGCACATGACTTATCCAGTATAAATAATCTCTGGGGGTGGGAGCGGGAAACGAGAAGGGACGACGGGAGGGAGAGACCCTGCTAATTCCATTAAAACTAGTAAACAAACCCAAAGAACCTCAACGTCAAGGTTACTCCTCAGCCTTACGAAGCCAATTACTAAAAACAACATTGCCAGTACCCGAGGGACACATCACAAAAGAAAACAAAAAAAGAGAAGCTGAAATGAAACGCATACTATTATTTGATAAAAGAGTTCTATTTGTCAAAGACAGCTTTAAATTAAATCAAATCAAATGTATTTGTATGGCACATTTCATACACAAAGGGCAATTCAATGTGCTTTACACAAGACCCGCCAATACATACAAGGAAGAAACAAAAGACCACGAAAGAAAGCTTAAGGGGGGTAAGGCATCATTTACATATACTACACATGCATTCATGTCTGTCTGTCTGTCTGTCTGTCTGTCTGTCTGTCTGTCTGTCTGTCTGTCTGTCTGTCTGTCTGTCTGTCTGTCTGTCTGTCTGTCTGTCTGTCTGTCTGTCTGTCTGTCTGTCTGTCTGTCTGTCTGTACACTGATCAGCCACAACATTAAAACTTTTTGCCTAATATCGTGTAGCTCTCCCTCAAGCTGGCTAAACAGCTCTGACATGTCAAGGCATGGACTCCACAAGACCTCTGAAGGTGTCCTGTAAGGTATCTGGCACCAAGCCCTCTGAAGGTGTCCTTGTGGTATCTGGCACCAAGCCCTCTGTTGGTGTCCTGTGGTATCTGGCACCAAGGCCTCTGAAGGTGTCCTGCGGTATCTGGCACCAAGGCCTCTGAAGGTGTCCTGTGCTATCTGGCACCAAGCCCTCTGAAGGTGTCCTGTGCTATCTGGCACCAAGGCCTCTGAAGGTGTCCTGTGCTATCTGGCACAAAGCCCTCTGAAGGTGTCCTGTGCTATCTGGCACAAAGCCCTCTGAAGGTGTCCTGTGGTATCTGACACCAAGGCCTCTGAAGGTGTCCGGTGCTATGTGGCACAAAGCCCTCTGAAGGTGTCCTGTGGTATCTGGCACAAAGCCCTCTGAAGGTGTCCTGTGCTATCTGGCACAAAGCCCTCTGAAGGTGTCCTGTGGTATCTGGCACCAAGGCCTCTTAAGGTGTCCTGTGGTATCTGGCACACAGCCCTCTGAAGGTGTCCTGTGGTATCTGGCACACAGACCTCTGAAGGTGTCCTGTGGTATCTGGCACACAGACCTCTGAAGGTGTCCTGTGGTATCTGGCACAAAGCCCTCTGAAGGTGTCCTGTGGTATCTGGCACAAAGCCCTCTGAAGGTGTCCTGTGGTATCTGGCAACCGACCAGTCTGCGGCCACACTGACCCAGCCGTCTAGCCATCACAATTTGGCCCCTTATCAGAGTCGCTCAGATCCTTCCGCCCATTTTTCCTGCTTCCAACACATCAACTTCAAGAACTCACTGTTCACTCGCTCAAACAGGAGTTTAGCCCCGCGTCAACGCCTTCAGCGTCACCCTCTTTCCTTCACTGTTCCACACAGACAAGGCACTGGCGATCTGTTCACACAAGGTTGTGTCAGACGGCATGGGTCCGGCTGGCACATCTCATTACCTATCCTCCTCATCGCTCTCTTCAGTCCGGTAGGATCAGACAAAGAATGGAGTGGTGGTGGAGGTGGGGGTTAGACAGGGGGCCTAGGCCCTACAGCAATTAGCTGTGTGGAGCACAGACGATGCGGCCGGGGGGGATCAATGTGTTTTTTCCACCGGAGAGGGATTCCGGCACGGCCAGCTTAATGAGGTGGAATCAGAGAGGGTCATGGGAGGTTTTTTTAAGTGCACGACGTGTAAAAAAACCAAACAAACAAACAAAACAAAAAACGCCAAAGAGCAGAGATGCTGTAATGATTATTTGCGTGCACATTGATTTCACGTCACTCTGGAGTCTTGATTTTCATGCCTAAGCTACCACGTGTGGCCGTGTGTGAAACAGTGGCGAGGGATGCATATGAGATAAATATATAATTTTTTAAGGCATTTTTCCTTTATTACCAGATAGGACAGTGTGTGGACAGGAAAGACGGGAGGGAGAGAATGGGAGACATGCAGCAGGAAGGCCCAAGCAGGAATCGAACCCAGGCCGCTGCGTCAAGGACTAGCCTTTATGGTGCGTGTCTAAGTCCGATGAGCCACCCCATATAGGATGAATACGATTCAAACACATTAAGAAACACAAGTGAGAACAACAGACTGTACTTTCACTGGGACATTTCTTCGGTGGACTCTGACAGAGGAAATTAAATGTAAAGACCACAGGGTCCCATTCAAATCTTAATTTTTTTTTTTTGGGTGTCATTTTCCAAAACACAGAATGAGGCGACACCCAGACGTTCTCATCTCGTCCGGTTAAGACGGCGAGTCACCAAAGTTAAGGACTCAAGACTCTGTGGAACTCCTTCTCTGCCCGCTGATATGATGATGGAACCCCTCTGGGGAGTGTTATTACCGTCGCACCGCTCGCTGATATAATGTCAGCGACCCCCCCCCCCCCCCCCCCCCCCCTCACCCTTTACTGTGTCTGTCTGCCAGCGCTGCAAATCACAGAAAGGTCTTGCTGTCTCCTAGTGGCGCCACACAGGGTTCTGGCTTTTTGGCTATAGGCTCCAAAAAGTAAATAGATGGCTCCCTCCAGGCTATGGCACTTGAAATCGATTTGGTTGCCTTAACACATTTGTTCTTTGCTCAACACTGGCTAAATGACTCGGCAGCCATTGATCCATTGACACGGCGTGTCACCTCACGCCATTGACTTAAATACTTCGTCTTGGCTTAAGCGTTTCTCCCGAAGACGGCCCCCGTTAAGATTTGCAGAGTCCCCCGCACCTTAGCCGTGGGGGCGTTTCGCTAGAGGGGGATTTACGGATGCGAACCTTTATCAGATAGTTGTTTTGGTGCTCTTTACTTTTCGGGAAGGGGGGAATAATAATAATAAAAAAAAGGTAGAAATGGTAAAAGCCTTTCATCCATTAGTTGCTGTTCCAGAGAGATAATAGACCTGCTATTTAGTCAGGTAGACTGAAAGTCTCTCAAAGAGCAGCAGATCCACTCACAACCCTCCCACACACACCTCTCTCTCTCTCTCTCTCTCCCTCGCTCGCTCTCTCTCTCTCTCTCTCTCTCCCTCAGCACTGACTTCAAACCACTAAACTTGCTACTTGATAGGAAGTCATAACCACTGCTAATCAAGGAGAATAAACAAGCAGGGATGTGTGTGGGGGCTGGTTTAGTAGTGAACACACACCCACACGCACACGCACACACACACACACACACAGTGTTCATTTGTCAGCTTTGAAGAGGAAAGAGAAAGGGAGTTTTAAATGTCATCCCCTCCTTTATTCTAGGAAAACACATTCCATGGTAAGAACCCAAGAGACATAGCTTCCCTCATTTGTGGAGTTTGCAGTTTTTGCGAGTTCACAAATGGACTGGCGATGCAGTTTCTTTAAAAAGCAGAAGCACCTGAAGTTGTGTGTAATGGATTACATAAGTGCGAGAACAAGTAGATGGGCATCATGAGCCGTACACATAAATGCCCAAACTCACCACAAGGTGGCGCTAAACGCTGCAAGATGACCAAGATACAGTTACACTTATTTTTCAAATTAGGTCACGGACTGACTGGACCCAGATGAAAACCCACACCCTCGAGTGAAGGTCAATTTGCCCAACGTTATTAACGGCAGTGTCATCAATGATAAAACCCCCCCCACCACCAGCCGTCACACACTCACATTAGGATTGAAGCCAGAGAAAAAGCTGCCTTTTAACGTTTAACGCTGTAGATGGGCTCCCAGTGAGAAAAAGAGAAAAAGAAATGACGGTCAGATTCTAGAGGGCTTTTTTTTTTTCTGTCGCTTGCTCTTCAACGACTGAGTCGGCACGCCACCCGACGGACGCCAATGTCAAACCCTCTTCAGAGACGGGTGATGCTATCTTCAAAATGTGAGCGTGACGTATGAAAGAAAGAAACACGGAAGTCAAATCAAACGGTGGGGGGTGGGGGGGTGGGTTCTTGTCTTTTTTGGAGTCTCTTATAAAATAGGGGCCTTGGTGTAAGATCTCTAGGGTTAGCGCGCAGAAAAGTAAAAGCTTACACCGTATAAAACACTTTCAAGGTCAGGGTCTTTCACCGACAGCTTAATACCAGTAATTATAATGAAACACCTCGTTCATAATTGGAAACGGGGGGCACCCTGGGGGGGGGGGGGGGGCGAGTCGCCAGCCGACGCTACGCCCCGCCGCGTTGCCGTGGTAACCCACCCATGAAGTTCAGGTAGCCCTCCCCTCCGAGGCCGTGCGTCAGCAGGCGGATCATCTTGTGGAGCTGGATGCCGCGGTCGATGACGGGCGTCATGGCGATCAGGGAGCTCATGTTGGTGTACATCTCCTTGTCCATCAGCCAGAAGGCCAGCGTCTTGTCCCCCACCAGGGCCTGAGAGGAGCAGGGGACTCGATTAGCAGGGCGGAGGGGGCCTTTAGAGGTCACGTACACGGGGAGGGGTGCTCTTAAGGGGTGCTCCTTACCTGGTCGTGGCTCTCGGCGTAGGCTATGCACTTCTCTCCGTAGCGCCGGTTGGTCAGGGTGTGAACGATGTCGCCGACATTCCAGTCCTCATCCTTAAAGCCCTTCAGGATCTGAGGGGGGGGACGGGGACGGGACACGGACAGACAAGGAGAGAGGGGGGCGGTTATTGACGGATGGGAGGCGGCAGCGGCGTCCCGTTCACCCTCTCCTGACGGATGACGGAAAAGCTCTGCCCTGTATCTCCAGACGCTTCCAGGATGTTGACGTCCACGGGTTCTGTGGGTAGCTCTTCTCAGATCCATCTCCGGGGGCCTGACATCTCCATGTCCTGGGCGGAGAGTTATGGCTGTGTCTTTAAATGGCTGTAATGGAGTTTTTAATAACTCCCTCATGGCTCCGAGGGGAGACTAAGGCACCAGCCCTCCCCCCCACCAGAGAGATGAGCTGGGTCACAGCAAAGAGCAAAGGGGGGGAAAAAAAGACAGAGAGAGAGAGAGATGGACCGAGAGTGGTAGAGAGAGACAGAGAACGGAAGAGATTGATAGAGCGGAAGAGAGAGAAAGAAAAAGAGGGTGGAAGTCAAGGAGAGAGAGAGAGAGAGAGAGAGAGAGAGAGAGAGAGAGAGAGAGAGAGAGAAATGAAGAGAGGCAAACAATCAATCCATCTTCAGGAATCAATGCCCTGCTGCTGGCCGACAGTCCCACTTTCTGCTTTCCTCAGGGGTCAGCGGTCAGGGTGATGATGCAAGCATCACAAGTGTCCTCCCACACTCTCCTAGTGGTGCTGAGACTACTACTACTACTACTACTGCTGCTACTTCTACTACTACTACTGCTGCTACTTCTACTACTACTACTACTACTACTACTGCTGCTACTTCTACTACTACTGCTGCTACTTCTACTACTACTGCTGCTGCTACTTCTACTACTACTACTACTACTACTGCTGCTGCTACTTCTACTACTACTACTTCTACTACTACTACTACTACTACTACTACTACTACTACTACTACTACTACTACTCTACTACTACTACTACTGCTACTACTACTACTACTGCTACTACTTCTACTACTTCTACTACTACTGCTGCTGCTGCTACTTCTACTACTACTACTGCTGCTACTTCTACTACTACTACTACTACTGCTGCTACTTCTACTACTACTGCTGCTGCTACTTCTACTACTACTGCTGCTGCTACTTCTACTACTACTGCTGCTGCTACTTCTACTACTACTACTGCTGCTACTTCTACTACTACTACGGTGGACGCAATCACATTCAGGGGCCCCTAATCAACGGAGCCCCAGAACACACACACACACACACACACACACACACACACACACACACACACACACACACACACACACACACACACACACACACACACACACACACACACACACACACACACACACACACACACACACACACACACACACATTGTAAGAAACATAAAGAGAGCGGAGAAGAGACCGAGAGAGGGCTACTTTAGCCCAATCACACAATCCAGCATCTTATCCAACCCACCCGTCAACGAGAAACCAATTTGTCTTTCTATCCAAATAGGTAGACGGAAAAAAAATAAAAATAAGATGACTTTTATTGTTTACAAAGTTGTGGAGTGTCTGTGGTGTAAAAGTGAAAGGAAGAGCAGCGCTCCTTTGTGACGGACGTTCCGATTGTCTTGATTGGCGGGGGAGGAGGCGTGGGGGGGAGGAGGAGGAGGGGTGTAGCCTCATCTCAGCGACAGGCTGAAGGCTGCTTGCAGGAAGTGGTCGTGACAGCTGATTGACATCCCTGGGAAACCTTTGTATTACTCTACAGGGCCTCAATTCCAGAGGGAGAGAGCGGGAGGCGATGTCGAGGATCAATGACGGTGGAAATGAACTGGCCGCTCCACCTAAGTGGAGGCTACCTGCTGGTCTGCCTGCCTGTTTGTCTACCTGCCTGCCTGCCTGCCTGCCCACCTGCCCGGCTCTCTGCCTGCCTGGCTCTCTGCCTGCCTTCCTGCCTTCCTGCCTCTCTGCCCACCTGCCCGCCTGCCCGCCTCTCTGCCTGCCTTCCTGCCTGCCTGGCTCTCTGCCTGCCTTCCTGCCTTCCTGCCTCTCTGCCCGCCTGCCCGCCTGCCCGCCTGCCTGCCTGCCTGCCTGCACGTCCGTACATCTCCACTGTGGGGGCACGTCCGAGGTGGTTAAATGTCAGCGTGCAGTCTCAATGAAGCTTTGGTCACAGCGCTTCATCTCCTCCTCACAGCCAATTATACTTAATACAGCTGAGAGGAACAGGGGAGCACGTTTTCAATACACAGTATCACATCCAGGCCACCTCCTGAGTATCAGGCCAAACGAAGAAATCCAGAGTTCTACTAACCGATTAGTCAGTTCTAAAACGTCGAGAACGGTCATTTCCGCGGAAATCAGAGGTCATCCGGCGTGAACATCGGATGACCGTTCAGCGCGTTCAACTGTCTGCCACTGATAAGATATGTAAACAATGAATTAGCCAGCGATCCATTTCAGATGACCCCCCCCCCCCACCCCACACCCACACACACACACACACACACACACACACACACACACACACACACACACACACAGCCTCACAGTGCACTTCTTACTTGTGAATCATTACAATTCAGTTCAACCACATAAGTGGTCTGGGGAGCAATTAATTTTGAAGGCAGAGGCGGTTCGGGGAGCCAAGACAGGAAGGAGGGACTGGTCTGGGGCGACGCTTTCCCCGGCACCAGCTCACCCGCGTCAGCCCCCGAACAGCCCGCCCGCCTGGCACCACTGACACCCCACTCCATCAATGATAATGAGCTGCTCGCAAATCTCACTTTACAAGCCTGCTGTCAAGAGCCAACCAGAGTGCCCAGATTAATTAGGCAGAGCCAGGAGGAAAAAAAATACTAGACGGGGCGAGGGTGAGGTCACCGCGCTGGTCACCTGACCAACGGCAAGTGATTCGAGGGCGACGCTCTCTATGTCTCTCTACGTCGCTCTCCCTCTCTTTACATCTACTCCCAGCCAGCCTCTTGAGGTAGGGCAGAAATGACGGGGAGAGGTGGCGGGGCAGAGAGACAGCACCACACAGCTAAGAGCCCTTGTTGTGAAACTATGTTCTCACTTTTCTGGGCCCCACGCACACGCACACACTCGCACACACACACACATCTCTCGGCAAACATGTTCAACGTGAAGCATTGTTAAGAGTATTGTGTTGCCATGGGGACTCAACTCTTCCCGCTGCGCCACCTCCAAAAAGGTTAGCAGAGAGACAGAGAGAAAGACTACCAGAGTCCCCCTCCCTCCACCCCACGGATCCGACTGCAGCCCACGCTCCCTATTCCATTCCCCCACTTTTTCCAGAGATTAATGAACTTTGGGCCCACACAGATGTCCTTTGCCTCGGGGCAACGCTCTCCTGAAAAAAGGGCCTTCACTTGCTCACCTCACCGTCTCTCGCTGTGACAGGCTGAAGAAAGAAAAGAAAAAAAGAAAAAGCGGCCGTCTAAAACCCTGCACCTCGGGTTAACGCCGGGGAGAGGGGCCCTGGGAGGGCAATTAGCTAATAGAATAAACGCCAGATGAGGCTGAAACCCAGTTATTAGACGAGGGGCTCGCCCAGGGCGCTGCAGGGGCGATGGGGGGGGGAGAGAGAGGGAGCAGGCCTCACCCTAAGGGTCAGGGGCTCCAGCGACACTCATGTTTAAGTAAACAAGGCTCGTACCGCTGTCCTCGCAGGCGGTCTGAATCCCATTTAGTCCCGTTAATTGAAAAGGTTTTGGCTCGTTTGTCAGTGATGGACAGACGGAGGTGCGAGCAGGGGCCCAGATCCAGTCAGTCCAATACTGAAGGACAGAGTGAGTAGCTTGATATTTTCAGACAATTAGAGGCTGATGCCGGAGATAAAAGTTGACATAAAATGGGGGGAATTGATCGGCGGGGGGAGAGGGAGAGGGGTGAGAGAGCGGGGGGGGGGGGGGGCAGTCGCAGAGGAATCCTCCAGTGTTTCAGTCCGTCTCGTCCTTGGCCACACGGACGCAGCCCTCCCTAATTGTTTCGATTACATTTCAATCTATTGTAGCTGAGGGGAAGGGCGCTTGTTAAATTAGAGGGCTTCTCAAACACTATCCATTAGGAGTGACAGGCCTTTATGGTCTTAATCAGATACAATCATGGCAAACTTGCGCTGTGTGACTTATCTGCTTCTCTTATTAGGATATCTTAATTTTTCACAGCCCGTTGGTTTGTACCGCGGGTTCTGCAGGCGCCAAGTGAGTCATATTAATCAGTCAGGTTGAGCAGGGAGAGAGAGGACGAGAACGAGAGAGAGAGGGGGAGAGAATGAAAGAGAGAGAGAGAGAGAGAGAGAGAGAGAACGAGAGAGAGAAAGAGAGAACGAGAGAGAGAAAGCGAGAGAGAGAGAGAGCGAGAAACAGAGAGAGAGAAAGAGAGAAAGAGAAAGAGAGAGGGAGTCAGAGAGAGAGAGAGAGAGAGAGAGAGAGAGAGGGAGGTGACGCAAGAGGTGTACCACGAGGGAGAGATGCTCGCCAGCAGAAAACATATACAATTATTTACATACACAAACAGACACACTCTTCAGATGTGAGCACAAACACAACACAACACAACACAACACAACACAAAAGACAAACCGGGGCGCCGTAAACTCATAAAATCAAATCTATACAAAGCAAGTCCTATACGTACCTTATTTACCATGCCTAGTCAACGTTAGATCCACCGTACGCCTAAGGCCTCACAAATCCCCCCCCCCCAGGGGGACCCCACATCTAACAGCCTCCCGGCCCCAGCTAATTGACACTGTGATGGGGTGAAGGGCAGGCTGACCCTGGGTGCACCTCGCCGGGCCTCACCGCATCCCTGCGCTGCACACAAAACGCTCACCCCACTGCTCCCTGCCGCTGATGAAATACATGAATAAACACCGCTTCTCTTGCTCTCTCGCACGCTTTCCCCCGGCCTCACGCTTTGGCGCGCCTCTCCTCAGGGGTAAAGCTACAAATATAGAATTCCCCCCCCCAAAAAAGTGCAAACCAGCAACCAGAAGAAGTTCCTCCGGAATGAATATTGCATTGGGAGGGGGGGGGGGGGTGTTTGTTGGGTGTAAAGTAAGGGGGTTGCAAAGATGCTCTCCAGCGGACTTTCTTTGGTTTGAATCCTGAAGCTCTGCCCCTGACCGAGGAGGGTCCTGTGTTTCTGTGGTACACCACTGGCACTGGCGGCTAGCTAGCCAAGCAGTCTCTCTCTCGGATTTGTGAGGCCTTAGGCGTCCGGTGGATCTAACGTTGACTAGGCATGGTGAATAAGGTACGTATAGGACTTGCTTTGTATAGATTTGATTTTATGAGTTTACGGCGCCCCGGTTTGTCTTGTCTTGTCTTGTGTTTGTAAATAATTGTATACGTTTTCTGCTGGCGAGTCTCTCTCTCTCTCTCTCTCTCTCTCTCTCTCTCTCTCTCTCTCTCTCTCTCTCTCTCTCTCTCTCTCTCTCTCTCTCTCTCTCTCTCTCTCTCTCTCTCTCTCTCTCTCTCTCTCTCTCTCTCTCTCTCTCTCTCTCTCTCTCTCTCTCTCTCTCTCTCTCTCTCTCTCTCTCTCTCTCTCTCTCTCTCTCTCTCTCTCTCTCTCTCTCTCTCTCTCTCTCTCTCTCTCTCTCTCTCTCTCTCAAAAACCTCGCAGTGTGAGCGGCGGCCCGCAGAGCCGGGGTCACGCTCCCCCAATCTCCTTCACGCGAATAAAAGAAACAAAAAAACCAAACATAAACTTTGTTTTTAAACCGACAGCTGGATAGGAGCCGCCATGGCAAACTCATCCCGTTTTGCATCCATATTACATGCAATCTCAGCAGGTGTCAAAAACCACAATGGCATATTCTTATTTTTTTCTTCTTCCAGTCTACGACACGACCATGAATACGAAACAGACGTCCTATCAAGGCGTTGTCCAAAAGAAATAATAAAAAAAGAGAAGATATTAATATTTGATTTGCAGACGACACAGGCACACAATGTAGACACACTACAATGGGCTTGCCTGAAAAGACCTTTACGTAGAAAAGCTGGCAGCGGATGCTCTTCGCGTTGTCGTTCCCCAAAGCCTCCGTTCCCCACAAAAGGAGGACATGATTCAGTACATCCACACAACATCCAGGCCAGCCCAGACAGACAGTCCACATTCCCAAAGGACACTGCGCTGTTGGTTCCCTCATAAACATGAGTCGCCCCCCCCCCCTCCTCAGGAACATGTGCTGTATTCACAAAAGAGCAGGCCTACATTGGCAAAGAACGGGGGGACCGAACGTGAATGTGACACCAACGGCCGCGGCGGTAATCCATTCTGTAGCATTGGTGCTGCTGCGGATGTCTCCAGCACGATTCACCATTCCCCACCTATCCTCAACAGCAACGACATCAACAACAACATCAACAACAACGTCAACAACAAGCATACACAACATAAACAAGCGTCGCCATGGGTACTTGAGTGACACGCCTGACCTCATTAGTTAACGAAGCAGGAAGCCTGCCATTAGAAGATAGTGAAAGGCGTACCCATCGACCAATTAGGGAGAGACAGCGGGGACTTAGTCTAGTAGTCCCGCCCTCCAGGTGAAAAAAGAACCCTTTTTAAAACACTTTCAGGAGGTAATGGTGGAGGAGCAGCAGGGAGCCACTCCTGCCGAGAAGGCAGAGAGGAGAGGAGAGGAGAGGAGAAGAGAGGGAGAGATACAAGGTCAACACTATGACCCACATCCTCCTGCTGTTCTTGGAGAGAGGAGAGGAGACGGAGAGGGAGATGGAGACAGAGAGAGGTATAGGAAGAGGAAGAGGAGTTCTTCATATCCCTGGTTTTTTACATACAAACGAAGAATGCTTAAAAAGGCACTTCGCCGATCTGCCCCGACTTTCACAACAGCAGGACGTGATCACCAGCCCAGCCCTCAACTACTGACACGAAAGCCCCACTTTCTTTTCATCGAAACATTTACATCTCCGCCACGTAAAGCTTTTACGATCGTTGAACACGCTAAGAAGACGGTCTGCTTTGGTGAACAGAAAACAGAAAGATGTCACAAGAAAATGACCTTCTACAATTGAACTGCCATTACTTGACTCATGGTGGCTTTTATTGAAGGTCAAAGTGTCTCTGTCCTTCCGTTCTTAAACGGGAGACGAGAGTAGCGTTTCCCAACCCAGTGTGTCGTGTCACTCGGGTGTGCCGTCAGACATTGTCTTTCCCAAATGTGACTTTCCCAAAATTCCACAGCACACCTTGACAAACAAATCTTTTGTGTTGAGTTTGATTCAGTTTTACTTACCGTGGCTGTGCCACAAAATCAATACGTTTATGCCAGTGTGCCGTGGGTTGGAAAAGGTTGGGAAACGCTGGACTAGACGACGCTGTCTCTACGTTTCAAAACCCCTTAGCACACTCAATGTTGTCATTCAATTGTACACACCTATGTGTGTGGATAAAAAAAAAAAAAAAATTTTTTTTTAAAACAAACAAACAAACAAACAAACAAATAAACACCACCAATTCATATCTGCAATTTACATGTGGCCTTTCATTAAACTGATTTTGAAACAGGTCGTTCCTGATTTGTGCTGGCTAGGTCCTGCCTGTCGGAGCATGAATCCTCTAAAAACGGACACACAGAAAATGGCGGGGAACTTACATGCCGACAGGTTGAGCGCCCCCGAGCTTAACGCGTTAGTGACGTGTAAACGCAGGTAGACAACAAAGCAGAAATCAAACACTCCCTTTGCATCATTAATGATGTTAAACACATGAAAGCCAGCCTCTTTCCCAAACTTTGCCAGGGGTGAGGCGTCTAAATATAACCTAATAGTGGTTTTTTAATGTGTCTCTGCATGGCCTCCTGCACTCTTCCCTCTTTCATCTTTTCTGCTGCCAGAAAAATAAAATGGTTTTTTAGGCTACTTTCCATTAGTGCCTTAACAACCGGAGAACACCTGCAACGCATCCCAAAATGTTAGTGAAAGGTTCCCGTGAAATAGGCAAAAGTGGGAACAACAGCCAGAGATGATGTTGGTGATGGAGGTAGGAGTCCTAATGATGTGGGAAGACTGTGAGAGTGACGCTGACTGACTGTAGAATGACTGACTGACTGACTGACTGTAGAGTGAGGCTGACTGACTGACAGCAGAGTGAGGCTGACTGACTGAAGAATATGGCTGACTGACTGACTGACTGACTGACTGACTGACTGACTGACTGACTGACTGACTGACTGACTGACTGACGAGTGAGGCTGGCAGACCGACTGACAGCAGAGTGAGGTTGACTGACTGACTGTAGAATATGGCTGACTGACTGACTGAAGAGTGAGGCTGGCAGACTGACTGACAGCAGAGTGAGGTTGACTGACTGACAGCAGAGTGAGGTTGACTGACTGACAGCAGAGTGAGGTTGACTGACTGGCTGGCAGACTGGAGAGAGTGTGATGGTCTGTCTCACCTGGATCCACTTGTCAGGGATGGCCATGGCCAGCCTGTAGTTGAAGCCACAGCCTCCCTCTGTCACCGACCGACACAGAGCTGGCATCCCGGACACGTCCTGAAGAGGAGAGACAGTGCTCAGACAAACGTCTCTGCTTGCTGCGTGGAGCACATAGCATGCAATCTACGGTGTGTGTTCTGCACTACAAAAACTTTGAAAGAACAAAGACTCAATTCTAAAGGACTACAGTTCCCTTGTATGAAGCCCACTCCATGCACAGTTTCTCAGAACCGTGGAAAAGGGTCACTGATGACTACATTCTAATAATTAAGTAGTGCGTGTGTGTGTGTGTGTGTGTGTGTGTGTGTGTGTGTGTGTGTGTGTTGAAATCGGACACCGTGTGGACTGACACAGGCAGGAGATGTGCCAAGGTATTAATTTCATAAAAGCGCACACGCACGCGCACGCGCACACGCACACGCACAGATCCCTTACCTCAGCGATAGTGATGCAGTCGGGGTAGAGAGTGTGCAGGATGTGATTGGCTATCATCAGATAGACCAGGGCGTCCTCGTCCACCTGCAGGCCAAAGTACTCTGAGTAGTCCCCCGAGAAGCCCGAGCCTGGGGGGGGCGGGGAGGAGGAAGAGGAAAGGGAGGAGAGGGAAGAGGGGGAGGAGAGGGAGGAAAGGGAAGAGGAAGAGGAGGAAGAGGAAAGGGAGGAGAGGGAAGAGGGGGAGGAAGAGGAAGAGCGAGAGGAGAGGGAAGAGAAGGAGCAGGAGGAAGAGGAGGCGGAGGAGAGGGAAGAGGAAGGGGAGGAAGAGGGGAAAAAGGTGGGGGAAAAGGAGGGGGAGGCCAACCGCCCACACACACCAAAAACAGCAGAGGTGGAAGAAAAACCAGAACAAAAAACATTTACCAAAATGTTTTGCTGTCGTGGTAGAAAATCACTTCAACTTGTTCCATTCCTCTGCTCTCTTTGGAGCCACGCATTGCATTTCTTTCTACCATTAGTTAAATACATTTCTATCTGCAATTAAAAAACTGTTGTTCTTCCCTGCTAACAAACGTGTTGATTGGCAATCGCAGGAAGACAGAAGATTCCAGTTGATTGTAAAGCGTGTGTGTGTGTGTGTGTGTGTGTGTGTGTGAGAGGCGGTAAGGACACCTCACCGATGCCGTGGTGGTGGTACAGCATGGAGGTGACGCCGTCGAACCTGAAGCCATCGAAGCCGTACTCCTCCATCCACCAGCGCAGGTTAGACAGGAGGAACCGCAGCACCTCCCAGCTGCACACACACACACACACACACACACACACCCCAATACACACGCACACAGACACACACACAGACACACACACATCCCAATACACACACACACACACACACACACACACACACACACACACACACACACACACACACACACACACACACACACACACACACCAAGGTCAGGAAAACAGGATGCGGTGAATTATTCACACATACAATCTAGCAGGTTAAGGGCCGTGGAGATTCATTTCCACCCAAACACAGTACAGTTCCCATCCTGACACAGACGGCTCCATTACGGAGAAGACTACTGCTGCTGCTACTGCTGCAAGGGTTTCATTAACTACACCACCACACAGGAAGGAAGGAAGGAAGGAAAGAAGGAAGGAAGGAAGGAAGGAAGGAAAAAAGAAGGTAGGAAAGGAAGGAAGGAAAAGCAGGAAAGGAAGGAAGGTAGGAAGGAAAGAAGGAAGGTAAAAAGGAAGGTAGGAAGGAAGGAAGGAAGGAAAGAAAGAAGGAAGGAAGGAAGGAAGGAAGGAAGGAAGGAAGGAAAGCTGCAGCCCCCAGACCCAGTCCCCCTTATCTGGGTGTTACTCTGCCCGGAGAAACCAACGGCTTACTGTCCAATCGGAGTATAGGGGGGGGGACCACGGGCTAAGTGTTTGGGCCCTGTCACCGTGTGTGTGTGTGTGTGTGTGTGTGTGTGTGAAGTGATAGGATTCCATGTAACCCGAGGGTGAACCAACACATGGTGGAGGGGGCTGAGGCAGTGGCGTTGAGGGTTGCGTTGCGACAGCTTTGGGATCAGTGACAGCCCCCCCCCCGGACTCCTTGCAGCCTCTGTGGACCACCTGACTCTGGATCAGCTGCCCGGTAAACCCAAACGAAACGTTTTCCACTTGGCCAGTAGGGGGCAGTGTGTGCTGTAGGCTGTGGAAACGGGTTGGCGAATCGCTGTGTTAGTCCCTGACCTGGGCTGGGTGTGTCTTGGGGATGACGTGGAGGGGGACATCTCGGGCCGCACTCCTAAAAGGTGGTTGAAGGAACCCAAAGAGGGTGCTTGTGGTCTGAAAGGCCTCCTTTCCTGCCGTCACCTCCGCGCTCAGCCAGGGCGTGTTGCCATAGAAACACGTGCCACGCGAGTCCTTAACTACTCGGTGTGTGTGTGTGTGTGTGTGTGTGTGTGAGACAGAGTGTAATGAACACCCAAAGGAGGTGTGGAAAAGGAGCTGTCGAGGATGCAACAGAGAGACCTACTTTTGTGATTTTTGGATTATCTTTGAACCGAAACAGAGCCTGTCAAAAGGTCTAATGTTCACACTGGTGCTACGCTCAGGCACTCCTGCACAGCACGGATATCCCTGTACATCAAATCTACACTGTTCTAGAACCTGTCCTATGAAACACAGTCGGTACAAAGGACAACCGACGCAGACAATATTGCTAGTGGAAGACACGAAATGCGAACTACTAACTTTGTCAAACAGAGTGGAGGACATACAATGTTTGCCAACTAACCAATAACTTTGTCAAGCGTTAGGGTGAAGAGTAGAGGTCCATATTTAGACAGGTTTAGTTGTGTCGTTCCCCCTGGAGGCTATGTGTGCTGTCTGACAGGTGTGGTGCTGCTTGCTCCCCCACATATAGCATCTCCCTCTTCCTCCCTCCTGCTCCCCCACCAGCAGTATCTCCCTCTTCCTCCCCCCTGCTCCCCCACCAGCAGTATCTCCCTCTACCTCCCCCCTGGTCCCCCACCAATAGTATCTCCCTCTTCCTCCCCCCTTCTCCCTCTTCCTCCCCCTTCTCCCCCACCAGCAGTATCTCCTTCTTCCTCCCCCACCAGCAGTATCTCCCTCTTCTCCCCCCCTCGCCTTCCCCTTCCTCCCCCCTGCTGCCCCACCAATAGAATCTCCCTCTTCCTCCCCCTATCTCCCTCACCAGCAGTATCTCCCTCTTCCTCCCCCTTCTCTCCCGTCAGCAGTATCTCCCTCTTCCTCCCCCCTTCTCCCCCACTAGCCCCAGCCGTACCTCCCCCTCTAGCAGTATCTCCCTCCCTGCCTCCTCCAGAAGCAGCCGCACGCCAGGGAGCCTGCCAGGACAAAGCAGCAGGAGTTGGGTGCTGGACACGCAGCCGCTGACACCCACCCCCCCCCCCCCCTCTACATGATAAATAGATTAGGCCACTCCGACCACACACACACACACACACGCACACACACACACAACAAAAGGCTCCGGCACAGTGTCTATCCACCCGGGGGTTGGAGATAATGGCCGGAGAGCGCCACGGGCCCTGAGATAAAACCACCCTGCCATATTGAGACCTCGGCGGCCATTTATCAGCCAGTCCAATTACGGAGGCAGAGCCACATTCCCACGGCACAGATGGAACGTGTCCCGCTCGGAACTCGGAACGTCTCCAGTGAGGAAGTCACGGACAAAAAAACGAAAAAAAAAACTGACCTTTGGCGTCTTTCCCCCTTTCCTTAACCAAATCACATGACATTCCCACGTCCTCCAGATCCTCCTCCCATCGAAAAAAAAACAAAACATACATGTAACCCGTGTTTAATGTCGATAAGACCAAAAGACACGCAAACTGCCCCCCCCACCCCCCCCCCCCCCCCACCCCCACCCCAAATAGAGAGTCTTAACACTCTTATCTTTTCCTTCCTCTATCCATCACGTTTTCTAATTGCTTTAGCTCGGAGCTGTAATCACTGACAGTCCACCGGCCCACAGAGTTCCTCTATAGAAATCTACTTCCCCTGCCTAGCCCATATGCTAGCGTCTACCGTGTTTAACCTTCACCCAGAGGCTCTACCGTGTTTAACCTTCACCCAGAGGCTCTACCGTGTTTAACCTTCACCCAGAGGCTCCACCGTGTTTAACCTTCACCCAGAGGCTCTACCGTGTTTAACCTTCACCCAGAGGCTCTACGGTGTTTAACCTTCACCCAGAGGCTCTACGGTGTTTAACCTTCACCCAGAGGCTCTACGGTGTTTAACCTTCACCCAGAGGCTCTACCGTGTTTAACCTTCACCCAGAGGCTCTACCGTGTTTAACCTTCACCCAGAGGCTCTACCGTGTTTAACCTTCACCCAGAGGCTCTACCGTGTTTAACCTTCACCCAGAGGCTCTACGGTGTTTAACCTTCACCCAGAGGCTCTACCGTGTTTAACCTTCACCCAGAGGCTCTACGGTGTTTAACCTTCACCCAGAGGCTCTACCGTGTTTAACCTTCACCCAGAGGCCCGGGCACAGAAACTAAAACCTTCGTCTACCTGATAGAGAGTGGAGATGGGAATCGTCTATACATGGTTGGGATGTTACGGTCGCAAAGACCTGGAAAACATATGGATCTGCATTCCTCCTCGTTTACAGGGAGGGCTGTTTCTACTAGAGTGCGGGGCAAAGTAACATGTCACTCAGCGAAAAGAGAAAGATTTAAAATTCCTACATTCAGAACGTTTAAAGTCAAGTAAGAGATGAGAGCAAATCTATTCAAAGAAAAAAATTGGACAAAAAGAAAAAAAAAAGAAAAAGCTAAGAGCAGGCCATTCCATTGCAGGGGAGGCGAGACGCTCAGACGCCGTCGCCTGGCAACCTGATGGATGTATTTGTTTCGGCCCCCAAAAGGACGAAAAAGGTGCCTCATTTAACACACTTCAAAACTCTCTCCCCCCCTCAATCCCCCTGCAGGCAGGAGACTGACAGACTGCGATGGATTCATCATCTCCCAGAGAGGCACATTGGTAAGCCATCAAAAGGACCGGATAACACACCACCTGACGACCAATGAAAGATGTGCGTGTGTGATACCGCGCCGCCTCTGAACGGTGTCGACAGCCAGAGTGCCCCCCACTTATAGTTCACAACACAATTAAATGTTGCGTTCAACGTCGTGTGCGAGGTGCGTTCCCGCCGGTCGTACAGGAAGACGCATCCGACTGCAGGTCACTTGAGTGGAGCATTCCATATCCGTTTATTCAATGTCAAGTAAGTTCGTCCTTTACCCATATATTTAGCTGTGCCTCACCAACTTGTTAGATGTACAGGAATACGAGTGCAGCAGCAATATGTGTGCATGCGGTAATCACGTCAACGAGCAAATCATGTAAACGGGCCTCGGCTGCTCTGCAAGAAAGCACGGAGGATAGCTCATAAAAAAAAGAATCTCGCCTTACAAAAGCCTCGCCTTGGGTGTGTACTTCTCTAAAGACTTCCCACGGCGCCTGGTGCAAAAATTTATTTTTTAAAATAAGACTGGATGCAAATGATCCAATATAGGATGACGAGCAGAGGGGATGGATTAGTGAGCCCCTCAGTAGTCTCACATGTGAGGGGCCTGATCCGCACAAAGCCTGGCTCCACTGGCTGCCTCCACAGCCGCCAGCCATCGTTTCACTTTTACCAACAATCGCAAAGGTGTCCTTGGCCTTCATTGAACTGCCCCTCCCCCAGCCCCTCCTCTTCCTCCTCCTCCTCCTCCTCCTCCTCCCCGTTGGAAGTAGAGGAAGGAACGACGCCCCCCCCCCCCCCCCCCGTTGGAAGTAGAGGTAGGAAACAACGTAATGCAGGAAAGCACTGTATATCCTCATGCACACGCACGCACGCACCTCATTACCCAGATGTCCTCTACAAACCAGAAGGCAATGAGTGTCTACTGCCTAAGAGCGTGGTGCTTTCTGCAGGAATGGCAAAGCCTCTTCTTCGTTGTTCCTCTGGTTTGTGAATTTATTAGGTAAAACAAATATCGCATTGGTTTATGTTTCCTAGTATCGAATAATTGTTAAGTTTTTTTTTAAAGAAATGTGCGCACAAAAAAACTTCTATTGTCTATCAATAGTCCCTCAAATGGTGTATTGGAGCCAAATGTTCTGAAAGCAAGAACAGAGGATAGAACACACACACACACACACACGCCTACCACCTGGAACAACAAGCTCGGACAAGGGCTTTATTGTTCTCCATAAAGATTTCAATGAACTCTTAGGCCATTTTATTTCTCGAGTTTGTATTCAGCCACAAGAAGACTTCTTCCTGCACGCATAAATGTTGGGAATCTGAACAAACACACAAATGCTTGCCAAGGCAGAGCCTGTTTTGGACAATATACAAGTAAGGTTAACCTACAACAAACGGAGAACTGCTTTATTCCAATGTAATATTCATCATGGAGCGTGGAATGGAATCCATTTTTCAAATAAACTGCTACTTAGAAAGAGCCAGTATAGGACTGTGGTACAGAAAACTCACTAAAACTAGCATCATGCCCTGTACTGCATGTTCATAAAAACCCCTCTCTGATCTTGTGATCTTCGTTATCGAGTTGGCTTGATTAAAAACAAATTGCCAGCGAGACAAGCCATTGAAACTTCGGTTCATCACCCCCCCCCCCCCCCAAAAAAAGACGAAGGAGAGCTCGATGGGAAACCTTAGAAACGGACTTTAAGCCAATCATAGATAGGAAATAAAAGTCAAACAGGAGGACTGAACTGAGCGTGACACAGTGAAGGTGGGCTCTGCCCGCCTTTTCCTTTTTTTGGGGGGGGGGGGGGCTTTTAACAAATGACTCTTCAGACAGCTCGCGGTCGTGGCATATGTCTGCTCCGTGGCTAATGAGTCCTTCTGATACCCGGAGAGTTCAATAAGTAATGAAACAGCGGCTCTGTTCTATTATTATAGCCCGAGCGGGCCGACGCTAAGCATCGTATAATGCATCGGAAGCCGGGCGCTGTGCCGCCGCAGCACGCTTATTAAACGCAAGTTCAAAAAGGCATTTTGATAGAGCCCGACGGTTGCCCATTCTCCCTCGGAACGTTCGCAGGATCATCTCCCCGCGACTGAAGGAACGAGAAGAGACACTTCATTAGTGGGGCCTACAACAACACCAATCAATAGCTTTGGGTGTACAGTGCACAGGCACCAGTGGGGTCAAAAAACAGCCGCCGACTTAAGTGGATTTTGCCTCGGTGCCTCTTTCATGTTTCTCCCCCGCAAGCTTCTGTAATTATCCGAAAACGCAGACATCTCCTGCGTTATTCCAGGCCTGCCCGCGTTGGGCTATATTACGGTCATTATGGCTTATTCATTGAAATTCAACACCAGTTGGGCAGTGTACACTTAATGGCAAGATCTAAGAGACTTTGAGGTAACGTATGAAAAGCCTGTTTCAATGCACTGGGAGTATCATATTGAGCAGGGAGTTGTACCGAGATGCATAGGCTGTCATTAAATGGGCACCACTATCTTGTGACCTTAAGGAATTTTTTTTTTTTGTGTATTGCTGGATCTGGAATCTGAGCCGAGTGTAAAGTGTTGCATTACACTATAGGCCTTTAGGCTAAGTTAGGATGTAGTGCACAAATCCACGCACACAAATTATTTTGGGGTAACATACTAAAAAGAAAATATTTTTAAACGAATAATTAGAAAAAGCCAAAAGGACAAGCAAACACAGACACAAGCGTTTGTCATCATAATTACTTTGCACTTTGTCAAGGGAAGCCGGACACAGTTACAGATCAGCTTCAACAAGGTAATAACCGGACGTAGAAAATAGGAGCCAGTATTTATCTACCAAGTGTGTTTTCCTTTAAAGTGAAGGAGACTTATTTGTTAAATGAGGCTAGATTGAATCCCGCCACACCGGGTTCAAAAGCCATTGGTGTCCTTGGCTATGAGACGTAATAGGAGAAGCACAAAAACGTCTAATAACATGGGAATCAAATGGCTAGAAACCCTATTCATGAGTGCTGTGCTTATTTTTTTTTTTTAAGAGTTGAAAACTGCTGTAATTTGGCTTCACACACACACACACACAAAGGGGCTCAACAAAGCCTTAAATCGAAAAATTAAAAAGAAATAGTCAATGTCAAGAAGAAAAAAAAGACTAAATACATCTAGAAGTGTTCGTTATTTCAAGTGATAACTTCAGTCTGTGAGGCTCAAATTTGTTATATATATATAAATAACTAATAACAAGAATACAAAAAACATATATGCACTTTATACCTGCAGTAGTTAATTTTTTTATATTTAAATACTTTTTTTATATAATATTATTATTATTATTATTATTATTATTATTAAATAAAAATATATAAGGATAATAATATTATTATTATTACTATTATAAAAAAATATTATTATTATTATTATTATTATTATTATTATTAATAATAATAATAACAACAATTAAAATAATAATAAAATAATAATAATAATAATAATAATAATAATAACAACAACTCTCTAGACAGAGATATGACGGTGTGTACCTGGAGTAGTTGAAGAGCCGGCTGTCCCAGAGGCTGTGCTCGCCGCGGGGCGGGGCATGGAAGTAGCAGGAGTCAGAGCCATCGTAGCGGTTCAGGCCATCCTCCGTGTTTTTGGAGGCGTGGCTGTGGACCACGTCCAGCAGGACCACCACCCCCAGAGAGTGGGCCGTGTCCACCAGCTCCTTCAGCTCCTCCGGAGTGCCGTAGCGACTGAGGGTGGGACACGGGACACACACACACAGGTGAACCAACACACACACACACAAAAAAACACACACACCTGAACAGACACAGGCGGCCAGGAACACACACACACACACAGTACTAGACAACTACTCTTTCCGATCCCCAATGTCATCTGCATCTCGATCAGTGGGCAAAGGGGTTATACATCAATCTGACATCATAAAAATGCACCAGGGTTGTTTTTTAGCTATTCTCACCGTGCCAGACTCTCTAAGACATGCATTCATTATCAGACAGAGGGAGGGGTCACACATGAAGTGCATACAGAATCTCTCTCTCTCTCTCTCTCTCTCTCTCTCTCTCTCTCTCGTAATTGTCCTACACGCCACAGCGTCTCATCTATCCTCTGGGCTATCATTACATCACTTCTTACTAGCCAATAGTACTCACCGCCTGCCTTCCCGCTATCCGGGGACTCTGCTTTCAAAATGGCTCCGAGAGATCAATCATGTGTGAAATTACCCTGTATACATTACATTGTAGGTTCACGCTCAACCTTCCAGTCGGGAAAGGGTGCCTTAAGATATGTCGCGTATAAATACATTTCCTGTCTACTCCAGCTTTATCTACGTCTCCTCCTCTCCTTCCAGGATTAACTGCAAATGTGTTTACAGGGAGATTATTGGTGGTGTCAGAATCGCTCACCTTGATTTACAGCTACGATTCAGGTCAATGTTTCGATGATCGTGAGCTGAAACTCGCCGCTCAACTGACACAACCTTTTTTTTTTATCGTCAATATGTGCGTACGTCATTTTGATGCATTCGTAAACCAGCACTTACTGTAATATTTCTGACTTAACTGTTTTGCTAAATCATGAGTTAAATGTCATGTATCTTTGTCGGAGTTCAAGGGTGTGATTTGGTATTAACTTACCTGGAAGCAGCGAAGAAGCTTGTGACTTGATACCCAAAGCTGGCATAGTATGCATGTTCCATGATGGCCATCAGCTGAATACAATTGTAACCTGGTGAGAGAGAAAAAAAAAATCTAAATTTTTTATTTATTTTTGTAGAACATATGCATTTTGTACATATGCACATACAATTGCTGACTGATGGCAAGTCAAAGTACTCGTCAATTGACACCATTTCTCCTCGTGGACGGCGTGAGGCCCTTGTTCCCCTTCAGTAATTGGAGGGAAACATCATTGTCCATACTCTCCCAGTTATCAAATCCAAAACGAAGAGCCGCAGCGCATCGTCGAGGCCAGGCGTCGTCTCCACAGGTTTCTACAGCGGCTCTTTCCGTCACTCTTTCATGTCCACACACACACACCTCCCTCCCTCCCTCCCTCCCTCTACCTCTGCCAGACAAGAGGTGGCTTTGGGGGAAACACCAGCTATCAGAGTCGGAAGGTCACACGAATCACTCCCACCTGACCCACACACACACACACACACACACACACACACACACACACACACACACACACACACACACACACACACACACACACACACACACACACACACACACACACACACACACACACACACACACACACACACACACACACACACACACACACACACACACACACACACACACACACACACACACACACACGGCGAGTGAGAGAAAACTATCTGACAGGTTTTTTTAAAAGACAGCAAGAGTTGGGAGAGGCCCAGGGGAGACTCTAGCCGCGCTGCTTAGTGTTGTTTGGAGATATTTATTTATTTACTAGCCCTCAGTTTCTCTTTCAGTCTGGAAGAAGAAGAAGAAGCAGAAGACAAAACAACATGGAGCTTCTGAGGAAGGGAGACAGAGCGGTTGAGGGGTGAGGGCAAGGTTGTCTTTTCATAGGCGGACGTCTCAGCACGGTCCAGAGGAAGCCAGATCGCAGGGGTGAGGCAGCTGCCAGGAGAGAGAGAGAGAGAAAGAGAGAGAGAGAGAGAGAGAGAGAGAGAGAGTGGGGGAGAAAGCAAGATGGAGGGAGGGAGAGAAAGAAAGAAAGAAAGAAAAAAAGAAAGAAAGAAAGAAAGAAAGAAAGAAAGAAAGTGAAGGGGGATAGATAGAGAGAGCGAGAGTGAGAGAGAGAGAAAGAGAGAGCGCATAAGCGACAGAAAGAGAGAAACGGAGCAAGAAAGAATGAAAGAAAGAGCGAGCGCATAAGCGAAAGAAAGAAAAAAAGACAATGAGAGCGAGGCAGTAGAACCTTAGCCTCCCGGAGAATCCCATTGGACGGTTCCCTTCAAAGTACCACAGGTTGATTCCTTTGACAGGATTTGCATCGGCAGAGAGCTGCCTTTGCCTCCACAAAAGGACAGCGCCAGCTGAGGAGACGTCCTCTATTCACGCACTCTGGAATTGCTGCACTAGCAATTTGTACCCTTTGTAACACTGCCAATGTAGCAGACCCCACTTGGAAAAAGAAAAGAAAAATACTCAAAGTTTCATTTTACTACTTAGATGAGACCTTGCTAGAATTTGCACTTCGCTGCTCATGTCCGATTATATCTATCAGGCCGTATCTTATGGATTCTCTTTCTTTAGTAAATACATGCATGTGGGAAGGCTAGTATAAGCCTCCATGGGTGTTCATGTCTGTCCAGGGAGTATGAAAGAGAGAAAGAGAAAAGAGAAGAGATAAAAAAGAGAAAAACCCACCCATAGCTTTAGCATCTCCACCAACCTCCACACCTAGCTTTAGTAATCACCCATCTCCCCCAGCAGCCCCCATATTTCCACCACCACCAACCCCCAACCTCCTCCATCACCAGCAGCCCCCCCCATCACCACCAACACCCCCCACCCCCCCCCCCCACACCTAGCTTTAGTAATCACCCATCTCCCCCAGCAGCCCCCATATTTCCACCACCACCAACCCCCAACCCCCTCCATCACCAGCAGCCCCCCCCATCACCACCAACCCCCCCCATCCCCCCCCCCCCCCCACACCTAGCTTTAGTAATCACCCATCTCCCCCAGCAGCCCCCATATTTCCACCACCACCAACCCCCAACCTCCTCCATCACCAACAGCCCCCCCATCACCACCAACACCCCCCACCCCCCCCCCCCACACCTAGCTTTAGTAATCACCCATCTCCCCCAGCAGCCCCCATATATCCACCACCACCAACCCCCAACCTCCTCCATCACCAGCAGCCCCCCCCCATCACCACCAACACCCCCAATCCCCACCACACTCCCCATCCCCACCAACACCCCCCCCAATCCCCACCACCAACACCCCCAATCCCCACCACCAACACACTCCCCATCCCCACCAACACACCCCCCCCCCAATCCCCACCACCAACACACTCCCCATCCCCACCACCAACACCCCCCATCCTCCCCACCAACACCAACACACCCCCAATCCCCACCTCCAACACCCCCCATCCTCACCACCAACACCAACACACCCCCCATCCTCACCACCAACACCAACACACCCCCAATCCCCACCACCAACACCCCCCATCCCCATCACCAACACCAACACACCCCCAATCCCCACCACCAACACCCCCCATCCCCACCACCAACACCAACACCCCCCCACCACCAACACCAACACCCCCCCATCCCCACCACCAACACCAAGACCCCTATCCCCCTCCTCTGTCCCACCCCCCTGCCTCCCCCCATCTACCCTAGCTGGATGCGTGTGATTTATGCAGCTGTGCACCCATCACCCCCCCCCCCCCCGACAGTAATAACCATTTCAGGTGTGGGATGCACGGCTGGTAAACAGTATGTTGACTCGGCCAAGAAGCAGCTTTGCTCTGAGCAAACGTGACACGTCAGAGGAGGCCCCTCGAACAAGACGGCGTTGTGAAGGGCTAGCAAAACACCCCGCAGAACAAGACGGCGTTGTGAAGGGCTAGCAAAACACCCCGCAGAACCAGAACGCCAGGCTGAGGAGTGGCCGGCCCTCTCAAACCGTGGCTCCCGTCGAAAGCTTCTCTCAGGCATTCAGACGCAGGCACTTTGCTTCTTTTCGAGGCGGGTTGCCTATCGAGCATCGTCTCAGGTGGTATTGGTTTGATTTCCTGTACTTAAAATCAAAAAAGGGGCCTGGTCGTCGGGGAGGATACAAAACCCGCTCTTCGTTTTACATTGCGCAAACAAAAATAAAAGACAAACAAATAAAAATAAAAATACAAATAAAAATAAAAAACTCGCCCGTTGCAAGAACACTTAGGATGAAAACATTCCCAGCATGGTGGTGATTGCAGCACTCTTGCGCCCGAGACATGCAGAGATAATCAAATGACAGTAAAACAAACCAGGAAGGAGATTTTTTTTTTTTTTAATATATTTATCTACACTACCGTACTTATTACACCTGCATCGTGATGGCCCCAAATTATCATTATGGCTGTTCCCACTTCAAATCAAGCAACTACTATGAATAGCGGAATTACGGAGCAGGTTTGACAAGTTGCCATTAAACCTCATATAGAGGTGTGAAGATGCACGGAAGACGGCAGAGCCCTGCTGCTGCTGCTGTTGCTCTCTTACCCAGGTCTTTAATTCGAGGCAGCACGTTGGCTGTAAAGTTGCTGTACGATGCAATCTTCCCCTCGGGCGAGGCGATGCCCACGTGGGACTCGTAGATCCTCAGGCTATCGGGCTTCGCCGGACGAGCGTGGATTTGCTAGAGAGACAGGTGGGGGTGGGGGCGGGACGTTGTGAAAATAAACAATAACTAATACTAAATAATAATAATAATAATAATAATAATAATAATAATATACAGCTGGGTATCAAAGTGCACTTGAATCTCTAGAGGCCTACGCGTCAAAATAGTATGAGCTCCACTGTGCTAAGTATGCCTGCTAGGTGCCATAGCAACCGTATAAAATGTTTTATGATAGACATTTACAATCTTAGTATGACAAAAGTTTCAAAGGCACAACTTTTCATCAGACACATAGGCCCGGTTTCCCGTACAGGGATTAAGCCAAATCCTAGACTAAAAAAACATTTTCAATGGAGAATCTCCATTGACAGCGAGATTTCGTCTAGAACTAGACCTAATTCCTGGAAACAGGGTCATAACGTATGCCTAACCCCAACACGTAGTCCACACAGAAAACACTGTGGTCTTCCAGTTGACGCGCTGCAGAGCCTCGCTTCCTATGCGTGTTGGTGGAGTCACATGACACGACACTGCTGCGATGTGCTTTAGCCTTAACTGACACTTTCCGTATGCTGTGTGTGTGTGTGTGTGTGTGTGTGTGTGTGTGTAAATCACACAGAGGGTCCGTGGATGATTAAAAGCCATCCATACAGACGTGCTTTGTTTATACAGTGCCGTAACGATGGCGGCTAACAACCGGGGCCTCCTGAACTCTAGAGGACCCTAATGAGAGAACCTCTCAGAAACAAAGTGGCTGCAGCTACAGGGACCACACGCCATCAAATAACTGGCATTTTATAGATATATATATATATATATATATATATATATATATATATATATATATATATATATAGGGGAGAGAGAGAGCGAGAGAGACACTGGACATGGGAGCAATCATTAAGTCTCCTTCTCCTTTTATTGTTTATCTGTGGTCCTCTGGTGTGGAGGAGGAGGAGGAGGATGAGGGGAACACATCCAGCGACCCACTAACGGTGCGGGGGGTGGGCCAGGGGGGCGACCAGGATCCGCTGAGATCACTGGTGATTACGTTCTCTCAGGGAATCTTTTTTTTCACATTTTGTATGAGTGGTCTATTTCTCCTTCCTGGAAATGTTACGAGCTGTGTGTGTGTGTGTGTGTGTGTGTGTGTGTGAGACTCTGTGTGGTTTTCGTAGAAACACGTTTAAAACTAGGTACTTGGAAAATCACATGTTTCAGACTAGGTCCTCACAGAATCACATGTTAATCTGGGGTTGAATCAGAAATTTTTTTCTACCATAAAGTGAACGTAGATCATAACTTCTAAACAATAGTTTTGGTTTTGTTGTAATTAGGAGACAATCAAGGACAATTGAAGTGCATGGTGTGAGTGTGTGCGTGCGTGCGTGCGTGCGTGCATGCGTGCGTGCGTGCGTGCGTCCGTCTGTATGACAGTTACAACCACCGTACAAGGTAGACGGGAGTTCTTACCTGGTAAGGTTTAGGAGGGTCCCAGTGTATCCAGTCGTAGATGACAGCCCTATCGGCCTGAGTCACATATTTCGCCCACGGTGAAATCCGATAGAAGCGCTCACCTGTTTTGGTGTGGACCACCACCTGGGAAAACATGACAAATGAGAGGGTGTTAGAGGGCACTTCGGAGAAAGGGCATTCAAAAACAGACCTCGGGCATTTCACATTGGGCACAGAGTGAAGGGGTTGCAACCTGTACTCCGCTGCGACAAAAGCAAAAGCAGTAGAGCCTTCTTCAAGAGAGAAGAAAAGTAAGCACTCCCAGAAAAGGCTGTGGAGATATTCAGCACGGAAAAAGGAAGCTAAAGTGACAAAACCAAGGAATGCAGGCAGCCGTAAACAAACTTCGACCAAATATAAAATGGCCGAAAGAAAAAAAGAAAAGAAAAAGCAACAACACCCCAAAGTGCCAGTAGTATTTACACTGCCTTTCAGCCCATAGAATAAAAAATAAAATAAAAAAATGCTCGGCGAACAATTTGTATTTTATTTTTTCCCGACGCCACTGCGCCATCAAAGCGTCCCCCCCACTTCAATCAGCCCTCTCGCCTCCTGTCTCGGAGTGCTAATGGAGTCTATATGCTGGCTTCAGGGCTGCCTGGAGGACAATGTACCCTAATAGTCCCCACTGATCAGACATGAAAAGAAGGGCATTTAGAACTCGCAAAACTATTGGCAAACCGGATTTATGGTCACTATTCCACCAATAACCCGGGGTTGACTGACGACCAGTGTCTTCCGTTTGCAACGGAGGGAACGAATCTCTGAAAAAGCTCCCTGCAATTGTTAGCAGGCCAGCCTTTGTGTGGAAGAGAGCCTTAGCCGGACCAATTTGCACACACAACAAGAGAGAGAGAGAAAAAAAAAAAAGAGTAAAAAATAAAGAAATCTATGTGATCAAAGCACACAGGGGTGATGCACTACCCCCTCTGAACCATTATGTCCTCAGTACAAAGAGAAAGAAAAAGGAGGGAGAGAGAGAGAGAGAATAAGAGGGAGAGGGAGAGAGAGAGAGAGAGAAGGGAAAAAAAGAAAGCTATATCGAATAAGTGTACTTAGGAGTTGTAATTGACGAGAGTTACTTTCCCTCCTTCAGTAACAGAAGAAGAGAGAAGCCAGCAGGGGAGTCGGGAGAGTCCCAGAGGAAATCGATCCGGGGAGCGCTACCCTGCAGCACTCCGCATGCCCCCCCTCCACCCTCCACCCCCAATAACGAGCCTGGGCATAAGAACCAGCCTAATTCTCCACCACTGTGAGAAGGTAACGACCTTCATCTAGGCCCACCTGCCTGCAAACCCGCACCCCGCCCCTCTCCTCCCCCTCCCTCCCCTCCCTCCCCCACTGGGTCCTTCTCATTACAGCTCGGCTGCCTGGGGTCTCCGGGCCTGGACCCCCTCGCCGCGTGCTTCACACTTTTTATAGGATTAGGGAAAAGATTGCTGGCTAAATGGACTGGTGCCGGGCGAGACGGAGCGATGGTCCTACAGACAAAATGACCGGAATTGAGGCCCATTAAGAGACGGCCGGCTGGGCTGAGAAAGGAGAGGAAGAAAACAGAAAATGAATGAAATAAAAACACATGCATCCATCCACGTAAAAAAGGTTTAGTTGCTCTGGGAATTATTACATTCTTTTTTGGGATTTGTTAGTTTTAGAAATGTAATGTGACATTTGATTGTCACTCTACACAATGGCAGCGATTTCTTTTTTATTTTTTTGTTTTCACCAATTGGGAAATATGTGACGACACAATAGAAACTCTTGTTTGCTGTGACAGATTGTGTCACGTGTTCATGGGGAACGTGTGTGTGTGTGTGTGTGTGTGTGTGTGTGTGTGTGTGTGTGCGTGTGCGCGTGTGGGTGGCACTCGTTTTACGGGCCGAAAACGATTGGAGCTGGGCCCGTGCTTTTCAGGAGGGAGAGCTGCGCGTGGAACTAATTCCAAAGTGAAGGCCAGACAGACCATTCCCGGGCTGAGAGGTGGAGGCGCATGGAGAAAGGACAGGTGCCAGCTTTTCCATCTGCTTCTTATCGCCCTCGGAATAACCTCCGCCGACAATGGGAGCGGCGCTCCGGCTGTCTGGAACGCGGGGAGCGTGCCAAAGAGGACCTCCCTCGTCCCTACACAGAGAGCGGCCGGCACCGCCACGCCACGTACCCCACGTCTGGCATCGCGCTCCGGGATTATTCCCCCTCTGGCATCGCGCTCCGGGATTATTCCCCCTCTGGCATTGCGCTCTGGGATTATTCTCCCTCGGGTCTGCCCACAACGGGTCGACGGCGGATTACACAAAAAAATTATAACAACAATAAAAAAAAAAAGGTGCTTCTTTTGCATTTAACCCCTTATGAATTATTTACATGAGCTCAAGACAATCTTTTATGCTCACAGTGGGGGCGTGCTGGATCGCCGTGACAACCACCAGATGTGAAGCGTGGCTACTCTTGATTCACCTCCTTACCTCGCGCCGCAAAACTCATGTACACAGGCTTTCTATCTTTGGTAATCCTTATGGACTACACGCTTAGGCACCACGCTGAACACTGCTGGACTCCACCATGGGGGGGGGGGGGGGGAGAGAGAGAGAGAGAGAGAGAGAGAGAGAGAGAGAGAGAGAGAGAGAGGAAGGAGGGAATGGGAGAGAGAGAGAGAGAGAGAGGGGAGGGGGTGAAGGAGGGAATGGGAGAGAGAGAGAGAGAGAGAGAGAGAGAGAGAAACAGGTGCTGATAGAGACTGAGAGATAGAGAGGGGGTGATGGAGGGAGAGAGCGAGAGGGAAATATAAAGAGAGAGAGAGAGAGAAACACTGTCTGTCTGTCTCTCCACCCTACATCATCCTGACAGCCAGCTTCCACAGAGCCTCGGCCCCCCCGCTGGCAGACAGCACCTACGGTGTCGTTTTGAGACAGTGACATTCCAGTGTACTCTACCTTCATTCTGCTGCCGTGGTCCACAGCGGGGCACTTGTCATGTTTGGGTGGAAGGGTTAACTCCCACTTGCCGAATTCCTTCCTGGTGTAAGGGTGAGAGAAGTTGTCCCAGCCATCTGAGATTGAAAAGAAGGAAAAAAAAAAAAACATTAAAACAGAGAGAATAAGGTTTTGAAATATTGGATTAAATTTTTTTTTTAAAAAGGCACAGTGTTCCATAGTTCCTTCAGTCATCTTGAAGTAGCATTAGCACTGGGCTAACAGTGTTCTGTACATGAATCATATGAAACTCATTTCAGGAAGGGGAAATCACCAAGGTTGGACCAGATGGGACCACCATCGCAAACCCTTGTCACTCACTAACGCACCAGTCATACATTTTCTTTCCTATTTATATTATTTCACTGTGCATAAAGACATAAAAAAAATAAAAAAAATAAAGTGAATTATTCATCCATCCTGCAACATATTCATGACTAGGACAGCTGTGGTGTTTTCACATTTACTATGAAATAGAAATAAAATAAAATTACCTGAGCCTTGTCAGAATGTAATCTTTCCCAGAATTGAATATTGGGATTGACTCGCTACCCGAGGTTTTAGGAAGATAATTTAAAAAAGAAGGAAAAAGAGGGGGGAAAGAAGGAACAGGAGAAGGAAAAGCAAGAAGAAATAGCGAAAGTAACAAATACATAATTGTGAAAATAAACATTGATTTACCTGAGGTCTGACAAATATTATTCATCTCTGGCAGGATTATCCTTGCTTGTTCTTGTGCTTGTCACAAACTGCAAACGGTTTTCCTCTTTAGGAAAGGCTTACCATCCAAGCAACTGGTGTATACTATTATAATAATAGAGTATAAATATAAAGTATGTTCTCCATGCTCCAGTAAACTCACTGTCTGTTGATGGCACGCAAAAGAAAAAAGCTGTAATCTTTCGATTAATTTAAAAGGTTCCAATTAAATGTCTCTTTGATTGCCCTGCTAAGTAATTCCGTTGGGTTACACATTTAAAATGACAACTGTTAGTTTTATACAAAAGTCTGTTCAATCTATTCAAACCGCCAAAATGTGTCCATTCAGTAGGGTTCTAAATTATTCAAAAAAACGTCCACCGATTAAAAACAAAAGAAGCCAAGAAAGGGGTAACCCAGACAGAAAATCTGAATATGCTGTTAAATTGAGAGGTATACCCCACACTCCAGTTACTGTAGTGACACAGAAAAATAACTAGCTTTCTATTAACACTCCCATCAAAGTGGGGACCGAAGGGAACAGACTGCCGACAACTTTGAAAGGGATTAGCAAATTAGCATGGCAGCTAACAGTCCAGAAGGACACCCGGACTGGTTTTAAATGGTCTGGTTTAAAACATGGCTGTGGCCTCATTCTCATGTATATTGTAAGCCATATATTTTGTTGTATTGACGTTACCCCTCTGAACCCCAAGCCATTTCTGGGTGTTTTTACGGAAGCGTTCTGTGCACATAATCGGTTTGTGGGCATTGTAAAAGTCTAGAGTCCGACGAGAACGGCTGTTCTTAAAGTTTCTGGGTATGATAAATGTTGTAATTTAGCCGATTTTTTAAAGACAACATGCATTTTTGATCCCATCGCTGGGATTGGGGTTCTGAGGGTTAAACAGAATGGTCTGACCAATTAAAGAAACAGCCTTGATACAACGCTTTTCATTGTCATACCAGTACCAGTCAAAGGTTTGGACACACTTTCCTACTCACTTCAATGGGAAGGTGTATCCATACTTTTGACTGGTACTACATTATAAAACATACTATCACGAGACCAAGCTCGTCTTACCCAAACTAAAGAAAGAGTGGGCTGAAGATCAACGTCTTTTGGGGAATCTATACGCACCTTTTTCCGTTCCAAATGTTTTTTGAGGGTTCTCTTCAGAGCCACAAGGCTTTCTGACCTAGCATCTCCATGCTAAATCCAATCTCAAAGGGAAAACCCCCTGTTTTTCCACCGCGCGGACGAAGTGAAACGAAAACGGTAGACAGCTATAAATAACAAGGATGCCCCTGACCTTGGGCTGTATAAGAGAGTGGGGGACGGGGGGGACGAGAAACATGGCAAGACCAGCTACGTACTGAAGTCCCCGGTGAGGAAGAGGGCCTCTGCTGCCGGGGCCCACTCCTTGAAGGTGAGGCTGTTGTCGGGGAGACGATGCACGCCGAAGGTCCTGTAGCTGCGCGTAAACTGATCAAAGCCGCCCTCTGCCTCCTCAAGGAGCTGCAGCTTATCCTGGAGCAGACCATACCTTCAGAAAACACATACGAGAGAGCGAGAGAGAGAGAGACACACACACACACACACACACACACACACACACACATTTCACACTAACAGCAGAATGTCGATTGGGAGACACCAGAATGATAAGTACTGTAAATAATAGATGCATTGTATCTTCAATAACAGTAAATACAATGAACATTTTATACTTGGGACAAAATGCGTTTCCAAGCAGGGCAAAGAAGTCTGATATATGGTGAGAAACGAAAAACATGGATTTTTTTTTATCGTTATTTATTGAAATAGCTCCTCCAAAAGATATAGCAACATCAAGCCATACTAAGGCCTTTTCCTCTGAACCCACTGAAGATTTTATATACATAATTATATTTTATTTTACGTGCTCTATCTATGCGCATGTCGATGCAGAAGAATTACAGTGTCTTTTTTTACCGCAGGCAAGATCAGACTGATAGCGTCATCTGGCAGTGTAACGTTACAGGGTGTATGCTAAAACCACTAACAGAAGCATAGATATATTAGCTCTTTGGCAATACAGCAGTTTTCATGGGCAGAGGTCAAAATAAAACGATGTAGACTTTCGTCCACCCTGTTTATGTAGTTTTGTTCTGCCTTCAAGTCGATTTTGATTGACAGGGTGATTGACAGGTGAGTGACGAGCGATGCACTTTGACAAGTGTTGAACTACATCCTCTTCAATGTACTGTAATTACTCGGTTAGGAAGCGACAGCCACTCCGATCAAAAACACACCACCAGGCAAACCTCCAAGCACGTCGTTAACATTGGCTCACCTTAAAAAAAAAATTTGTGCAAAATCTCAAATTGAGATAAGCTGGCCAGACTACTTTGCAATTTATCTCACTTAAGTTCCTGTAGCCACTAGCAGCTGGTGGCCGTATCAGATTCCCCCCGGTGCAGAAAGCGTCTTCCAGGCCAGCTCAGTGATGAGCACTACAGCCAGCCTGTGAATGCCCTGGGGCTGGTGATGATGGGGTGAAATAACGGCCAGACTGCTCATCAGCTGCTCCCTTTCCACGCTTAACAAAGCAGTATTCAGACCCACGGCGCTGGGCAAAAGTATAAACTTTGAAACCCAATCGATAACGTCGAGTGACACTACAGTGTTTCATTTTTCATTTAATGGCTTGGCGAATACCCAAAGGGGGTTTCCAAAGGGGGTCAACCAAATGAGGATTAACTGTTAAGAACTAATTTATCTTGATTTCTGCCGTCAAATACTAACCCTTTTTGTCAAACCAGTGGTACTGTTTCTGAATATATCTTTCTAAAAGACATGGCAATAACTTGTTAAAATGGCAGAGAGGGAGGGAGTACCATTACTCTGGACATAGCAATCTTATAGAGTTATTATGCATTCCCTGTGATAAAATACACTTAAATTATATTTAACACACATTTTCAGTATTCTACATGCTGGCTCCCTTCTCTGCTGTAGAAAATGCAAAAATGCAGTCTTTGTGATTCAAAACAGGTCCGACATTTTGTGTGACATAGTACAGCTTACTGATAGAGGTTCGTTCCATTGCAGCCAGCGTATTGTCCTATCTTGGTTATTATGTTATTTTAATACTTTTGCATCTCTGGTAAAGCTATTTACGTTGAGTGGGATTTCTAACTCAATCATACAGCCACAGCCAGGTATAAAAAAGGAATGTTCAATATGGAGTAATATAGAAATGACTCAAAGACTGCTAGCATGGAACAGAATGAGAGTTTTTTGTCAAAGCTCAAGGGAACTGTTTTATTACACAACTTCAATCTAATTAAGGGCTCAGCCTATGTTTCTAAGGAAACCCACCAGCAATATTTAATATAATAGTACCTGTAGGCTGTCGCCGATCATTGCCCGTGGCAGCTACAGGTAATCTTGTTTTACAAACAAGATGAGACCAAGTATACATTAGGCATAATAAAAGTACAAAACCAAATAATTTAAATTGAATATCCCCTCCCCCCAACACACACCCCCTCAAGAATTTTAATGTAGACGGGGCATTTTTCGTCATGCCTTGCTCCATATGATTGACTCCTATGGGTCTAAAATAAGTCAATATAGTGACAGGAAATAGGTTTTCACAACAACCACCCAAATTGCACAAGCATACCATTGGTAGTGCTATAATCATGCCCAATCATTATACGGCATGATTTTCTGGGTTTTAGACTAAAGGAATTAACTGGTGCGGCCCTGTAAGGATGTAATATTCTCTGGACTCGTTGCTCCACGTATAATTAGAGCGAGGAGACTACATCAGACAACGCATCATAATCAGAAACATAAAAGGTGCCTATTAACACTCAGCTGATTTCAAATCCTAGACCCCCCCCCAACTTGTCAAATCAAAACTTTGCCATACCTGCTTATTTCACATAATAAGAGAGCAATTATGTCATGTAGTCCCTGTGTCCTCTGCCAAGTTTCTCAAAGATTTGCTAGAGACGGGATTCATCACTGCTGCCCTTCCTCCAAACCATTAACGCTGAGGAGAGCCTGAAACACCTTCTTGTTTTCTGCTGCACAACATACAATAAAAGTATTAGGCTACATACTAAATGTGTGGGTGCTCTCGTGTTGTTTATTATGTGATACAATGTGATAACACATTGTAGATATTTGAGGTGTGCACGCCAGTTTATTTTCTTTTTTCTTTTTTTTACTTCCTCTAAACCACCTTGCTGTTTCCTTTCAGAAGACCCAGTGTCTTAATGAAGTCCAACAACAACAATGCAATTCCAACAACAAAATTGCAATTCCAACAACAATAACAACAACGCAATTCCAACAAGAACAATCCAATTCCAACAAGAATGCAATTCTAACAAGAACAACAATCCAATTCCAACAACAACAACGCCTTTCCAACAACAAGAACAACAATGCAATTCCAACAAGAATGCAATTCCAACAACAACAACAATGCAATTCCAACAAGAACAATGCAATTCCAACAAGAATGCAATTCCAACAAGAACAATGCAATTCCAACAACAACAATAACCGAATAGACAACTCAGTGTGTTGTGGACTCTTAAGCCCACATCTCTATTAAACTCTGAATGGTGATGAGCGTTAACTTGGTCCATTAGCCTAAATCAGCCTCACTTAAATACGGACGCAAACCATTTAATCATTCATTCATCATTCAAATCAGAATGCTAGTCCTACATTAACAAAGTGTGTATAACATTTATTATGTGATAAAAAGTCTAGAGATTTTTCCCTAGTCGAACTACAAATTCTAGTTGGACCAGCCTAATTCACTTTAACAAAAATGCAGAATCAACATTTCAAACCGATGGCTAGACACAGGCAAGGCTGCCTTAATTCAGCATCGTATAAGCTTGCAAACTGTTATTTGGTTATGAGGAAAGTTGCATGGGAATTCCATTAATGAAATGAAATATCGTTCAAATACGGTAGTAATAAGTACTTTCTCTCACTCAGATGGTCAAATACTGTAGGGTAAGTACTTTCTCTCACTGAGATGGTCAAACACTGCAGGATAAGTACATTCTCTCACTGAGATGGTCAAATACTTTAGGATAAGTACTTTCTCTCACTCAGATGGTCAAATACAGTAGGATAAGTACTTTCTCTCACTGAGATGGACAAATGCGGTAGGATAAGTACTTTCTCTCACGGAGATGGACAAATGCGGTAGGATAAGTACTTTCTCTCACTGAGATGGTCAAATACTGTAGGGTAAGTACTTTCTCTCACTGAGATGGTCAAACACTGCAGGATAAGTACATTTTCTCACTGAGATGGTCAAATACTTTAGGATAAGTACTTTCTCTCACTGAGATGGTCAAATACTGTAGGGTAAGTACTTTCTCTCACTGAGATGCTCAAATACTGTAGGGTAAGTACTTTCTCTCACTGAGATGGTCAAACACTGCAGGATAAGTACTTTCTCTCACTGAGATAGTCAAATACTGTAGGGTAAGTACTTTCTCTCACTGAGATGGTCAAACACTGCAGGATAAGTACATTCTCTCACTGAGATGGTCAAATACTTTAGGATAAGTACTTTCTCTCACTGAGATGGTCAAATACTGTAGGGTAAGTACTTTCTCTCACTGAGATGGTCAAATACTGTAGGGTAAGTACTTTCTCTCACTGAGATGCTCAAATACTGTAGGGTAAGTACTTTCTCTCACTGAGATGGTCAAACACTGCAGGATAAGTACTTTCTCTCACTGAGATGGTCAAATGCGGTTGGATAAGTACTTTCTCTCACTGAGATAGTCAAACACTGCAGGATAAGTACTTTCTCTCACTGAGATGGTCAAATACTGTAGGGTAAGTACTTTCTATCACTGAGATGGTGAAACATTGTAGGATAAGGCAGAGGTTGTAGGTTGACAGAAGGTCAGACCTGGCTTGCCTTGGGTGACTGCACACTATATGTCTGATGGACGGGAGCAGCTGAGGAAAGAAGCAGGTCTGTTTCATGAGAACTGTGCCAGGGAGAGTGTCACGGACACTGTTACGTAGCATAAGGACACCAACGGTACCCAACCTTTCTTGAGTCAAAGTCCTACGTCCAAATGTTCTCCTGGCAACAGTTGCCTTCTGGCAAAGTGACTTTGATTTTTTTAATGAATGTCTTTATTTTTCTTAAGTGCACTAATGAAGCAAAGTAGGTTACCTTTTAAAAAGAAATGAGGTTGATTGATGACTTATAAAATGTAATATTCAGTTGATAGCTTAACATGTTCAGCAACCTTCAGGCAAGGTCAGTTGTGAAATGAAAAATGACCCAGATGGGCTTAAGAATTGAGTAAAAAAAAAAGTTTAAAAAAAAATACTTTTAACACAACGCGATCGAGTTACGAATCCATTGGGCATGTTCTGTTGCTTGCCAATGGAGTTGCCCTAATAAACAACAAACAAAGCTGAATAGACAGGATGGGTAATGGCCTCCCCCATGGACATGTGATGCAATCTAAGGAATCAGTTAGTGTGGTCACAGGTCTACCTCAGATAAGGCCATCTGAATTCTTAGCAGAGAGCTGCCCAGAGGGGGGGGGGGGGGGGGTATGGGCACAGCATGACACTACGCAGCATGTGGATTTCCATGCCTGTGTTCATGATATGGTGTTTTGCACACACAGGGGCTCACATAAGTTAGGGACTGATCAAGGAAAATCGCCTTTTCGCACAGCAGTGCTGCCATATGTACCACAAAAAAGAAAAGGAATAATGTTTGTGTAGCTTTAAACAGCGAGAAAGGTGTTAAAGCTGGAGGCCTGCCAATGCCAAGCTGTGTTTGAGATGGGACTGACACGCTCGTCCTTCTGAGACGCTAGCTCTTTACCCAGAGTGTTCACGCAGTGGAAGATACAAAGCAAATTAGCCGTATGTGTGTCTGCCGTGTAACAGGCATGAAGCTGAACCACACCACAACCAAATGGTTCAAAACCCCTTTTAATAATATAATAAGTACTAAACTTTTATTATATGGCGTATGACATTTTCAAATCGCAGGTCTTGTCAGTGTCCGTGGAAAACAAAGACTTTTGTACCCAAGCATAAACTAAAAAAATAGGCCTATGCTTGTTGCCTTTCAAATCCAGACCACTAAGGAGTTAGATTTGTTTAACCTATACAACAGTCCAATGTGCTGTATAATAGCAAAAGGTTACAGCCATAAAGTAACTTAGTAGATAGGACATCCTAAAACATAAAACAACTGTTTAACAAACCAAAATTAAGATTTTCAATAAAATACCAATAAACGTTACAAAACAATAGTAGAAATACAATGAAAAGATTGTACGAAAACAACATCTAGCCTATCTTTTAATTTACTTGATAAAGTGGAAAACAATTTTATTTTCAATATTCTGCCAGACAAATTAAAAGCTAAGTATTTATTCCGACAGATCGCAATCTACAAATCTAATGTCTTACCTACAGTGAGCACAGTATTGACTTTCAGCAGGCCCTGTTCTGTTGATTTAGCAGGAAGTATAGCCAAACGGTAGGTCAGTGAAGTGCCAATCACAGCAAAGAACCCCAGCAGGAGTGAAATCAACAACCTCCTGCTCAACACCAAGAAGACCAAGGAGCTCATAGTGGACTTCAGGAGGAATGCTGACACTCATCCACCCATCCACATCAATGGTGCGGCAGTGGAGTGTGTGAACAGCTTCAGATTCCTGGGGATCCACATCTCACAAAACCTCACCTGGACAACCAACTGCTCCAACCTGGTCAAGAAGGCTCACCAGCGGCTCTTTTTCCTGAGGAGCCTGAGGAAAAACCACCTCTCTTCAGACATCCTGGTGAACTTCTACCGCTGCACCATCGAGAGCATCCTAACCAACTGTATTACAGTTTGGTATGGGAACTGCTCTGTCGCGGACCAGAAGGCGTTGCAGAGGGTGGTGAAAACCGCCCAGCGCATCGCTGGAGCCCCACTTCCTGCTATAAAGGACATCTACAGGAAGCGTTGTCTTAGGAGGGCCATAAACATTAGAAAAGACTCCTGCCACCCAGCACATGGACTGTTTGCCCTCCTGCCCTCTGGGAAGCGCTACAGGAGCCTACGGACCAAGACCACTAGGTTCAGGAACAGCTTCTTCCCCACAGCTGTCTCCCTGCTGAACTCTGCCCCCCATGCCCCACCCCACCCCTAACACATATACACACGGATCTGAGCACCAGGACTCTACCAAGTATCATTGCACTACTGTAGATATGCTGTTTATAATGTAAATCATTTTCCCTGCACTACTGTACATACAGTATACTATATATTCTGTAGATTATGTAAATCATCCATTGCACTGTACTGCACTGTACATACTGTATACTTAACATTCTGTAGATAATGTAAATCACCCACTACTGTACACTACTCATATCGTAATTTATTTATACGGTTATCATAGCCTGTTCATAGACATAGATATAGACACTGCACATATGTATATCTTTTTTTATATCATTTCATACTGCACTTTGTAAATTATGTTATTTAAACACTGCTAAAAGCACTTCTGGTTGAGATGCAATCTGTATTTCGTTGCTTTGTACTTGTGACATGCGCAATGACAATAAAGTTGAATCTGAATCTGAATCTGAATCTGAATCACCTCAATCACAACTGTAATATCAAGTTACCTCAGGTGATCTATTGTGTCTGCTTGAGGCCGTCAATATACTCAGTCGTCAAAGATGAAAATATAGATATTGTGCTTTGCATTACACCGCTTTGACTATTGAACAGACAACCAACAAAACAAAAAAAAAGGAATGGATTCTCTTAAGATACCTGGAATTGATCAGGTAATACACTCAATAGTCAGAAGCCAACAACAGGTAATTAGCTATGAGTTACAAATATGAAACAGTCTCTCGTCTTGAATAGAGAAAAATAACACATTATCACATCGGTAGGAATTTCACAGTTACTACTGTGATTTTTCTCTAAACTCTTAACACATTTGTTTGATAGGTTCGTAGAACATAAATTAGACTCTATATTTGCCCCATGTCAAAGGAACGGATCCACTCTTAAATGTATTTTTGCCAGTTGATTCTAGGCCCAGGCCTACTCACCTGTTAACCTATCTGAAAGCGCAGCTATAAATACCCATGTGATTCCAGCAGGGGTTATGCAGAGTCACAGGCTATTTGGGGACTATGCTAATATCTTTCACAGGCTGTCTCCTCGGAAACTTCAAGAATATGAATGTCACCTGCAGACAGGCCAGTTGAATTAGAGGTTACTGTCCTCAACAACCTCACAGTAAGTTGACAGTGAAAGACAACAAACTACAGTAGCCAAACGGGCACCAGTTACCTTGGACTTAATTATGAGACATGTGATAAAGTTCTGTAATAGCGTCCTAATGTTTTTATTAAACGGTAGGTTGGAAGGCACTATGGGTCATGGCCATGGTGGGAAGGTCATGGACAACAGAAACAACGTACTTTAAGGCAATGCTCAAATTAATATGTTGTAGCCTTAGTACCCCCCTTTTCTTAAAAATGGGCGTCACCTGATTTGAACTCAACTGAGGCTAACGCCGTAGCTTAGCTATGTGTCTGAAATAGTGACCGCAGGGGGGAGAGATGGCATCATTTGTATTATGTACAAACATATCTGCTTATTACAAATTGACGTGCATATTGCTGTAGGATTAAAGGTTAAATTTTGTAAACTAACGGTGGCATAAACCCTTAGATGGGCAAAACATGTCTTTCCATATAAAGAGGATAATTGTATACGACAACTTGCTGGCTAGCTCGCTATGCATATGACAGAGCTTATGCACATCAACGCGTCCAAACTGCGATGTCAACGGCAGACCAACGTTAGCAAAAAAATGCTGGTGACCACATTGGAAGGCGACTTCATGATCTGCACGAGTGGAGATCTTTTAAACTGATCTTGTGTATGTTTACGTATATACACGAGTATCTGTATGAGCCTGACCGTTGTGCGTACAAACAGAGTGGGTTTTAGCGAATCTACTAGGCACAACGATGCCGTAAAACCCGATTTACCTCCTTTTGAAGTCCTTTTCGTACTGTTTGAGATAGGGATCCATTTGTAGAAGGCTGTCAAGCTCTGGAACTGTAACATTATCCTCTGGATCTGCCATGGTTTCTATAGTCGAAACCAATCGAGCACCGACTGTCTGGGATATCAAACACAACGACAGCTCCAGTGTCTGTGCACACAAGCTTTATCATGCGCGAGCTGGGAACCGGAGACAACGCCTAATCAGGATCAAACTGAATACGCCCATTTCATTGATTTATAGACTGTCTCTGATACAAATAATATTGGGCTGTAGATGGTAACATTTTAGACCCATTTATCGTGATACACTGTATCTTTAAGATGACAGTGTATGAGTGTGAGCGTTTGAAACGTCAAGAAAAACAGAACAGAAGGTTGTCATCGGCTATGACCTCAATGTTATGGATTAAGTCGTTGAACATTTCATATGCAAAAATAAGTAGTACTTTATCATAGTTAAAACCTTATGTCAATCTTTATTTTTTTGTTTTGTTTCCAATCTGGCATTTAACAATTTTTGCATCTTAATTATTATTGGCAATGCATGACACCTAACTAGTATTTCCCCTTCTCTCAACCACAGAATAGCTCTGACGCAATGCTTGAAGATGATTTTTTAATGCTATTTTGCGTTTTCTTGCTTTAGAGCACTAACACACACAAATATTTACTTGAGCGTAACAACCCCTGTTTACTTCTTGCAGCAATCCAAGTATAATCCCTTTGAACCTTTTCAGCACTCCATGAATCTAAGTGAAAGACTTTTGTCAACCACTCCCTTTTTTATGGCTAACTAAGTGAAACAAACAGTACTAAACCCCCCCAAAACGCAAATATTCTAAATGAGGCAAGAAAGGAGTCCTGCTGTGCTTATATCTTTCAGGTTTCATTTAGGCCTACATGCATGGTTCCTCCGAACCCACCTAGACTGCATATGCTATAATTACAACTTCAAAGACAGCCGCTGCCTATTTGAGCAGTTTATCAGTCACTTTCTTAATCATACTTGGTTTTAACTGACTGCAATGCCTTCCATATGCTGTGCGTTTGATTGCAAAAGAGTTCTATGAAATGCCAGCTGGCATTGCTTCAATCAAATGAAATTGCATTGATTTGGGCAAAGTTTGTTCAATGTCAACGTTGTTTTTTTACATTGCCACATTGTGGCAATCTGTTCACCATTGAGAACAGGTTGCAGAAAGCGTTCCAATTACATATTCAAAGAAGACCATACATTCAAAATAGACAAACATGCTGGTTTATGGTCTAGTAGTATATAGTAGACTATAACCTGTCAACGTATGTTTTCCCATCATCTGTGTGTATGATCCTCCTTCAAACTGGTGTGTGTATATATATATATATATATATATATATATATATATATATATATATATATATATATATATATATATATATCCACGCACATATATATACGTATATATACACACACACACACATGTATACAGCACAGACATGCCACAAGCATTTTAATATTTCTAAAGAGTCATAATCTTATGATTCAGACTATTTTTCACAATGAAAAAAAAAATAAATAACTCAAGCGATATGGTGGCGCTGCAAACCAAATAGATGGTGCATCCATTTTAGGGTCCAATAAAAACACAGGTCAGCGACATAATCATTAACTTTGGCAGTCTGATCTTTGATCACCACATAGGATAGGACCTGTCCTTAATCGCACTATTCTTCAACTGGCAGAAAACACCATGAAACTGTACAAAACAGAAAACTAGTAGCAGCTCACAAAGCAGCTGGACTTAGAAGGGGAAAAAGTATATTTTTCATGTTTTGATTTTTCATTCTAACGGAAAGGCAAGCTGACAAACAAATCAGCACAAGGCCTTGTCAGTGTCTGTGGAAGACAAAGGTTTTTGTACCAAAGCATAAACTCAAAAATAAATATCCTTAATACCTTTAATGTCCACATCACCTGAACCATTTTGGGAAAAATATTTGCTTGACCTATGGAACAGTTCTAAATGCAAGTGAAGATAAAAAAAACGACTTTAAACTGAACAGAACCTGACAAAACAACTTAGAGAGAATCTGTTATGTTTTTTTCTCCATTTTGTTTGATGTGGAACTGATTGTATGGCAAACGAGTGTGGCTGGGAGGCTGCAGTTGAAGTGAAGCACATTCTGACAGGCAACGTGGCTAGTTGGTTAAACCCTGAAAGCATAATTCCAAACCTGTCTGGCTTGTCCACAACCAAACAACCTCAATGGGAAAAAAAGAAGAAAATATATGAAAATATGCAATGCAAATTGCAGTATGTGTTGAACTTGAGACCCTGGCAGGAAAGTTGCTGTTCCCTATTTGTGCCGGCATTATTCTGCTCCGCTGAGCATGACGCCTGCCACTGCGGAGACACTGGGCATGAGCTCCCATCAGACGTTACGCTATCGTCCCAGGAGGACGGTAACCAGGGCGAGACCACCTGGCTAGGGGAGGCGGGTGGGGGGGGGGGGGGTCCTCCCTCCCTCCCTCCCTACCTACACTGACCTTCCTGACAACTCAGTCATGGATGGAGGAGTAATCCCTACTGGAAAAGATCTGTAAAAATCATATATGTTAAATCATTAAAAATCATATATGTTGACTGTATGGTTTCGTATGGATAAAACGTGCTGAAAACATATATTAATTCATATATGAATTCATGCATGATTATGGCCCCTTTTGTATACAGTGAAACAATAAGAATTTCATTTGATATCTGTAAGTCTAAACACAATAAACATGTGAGGTTCTTATATGTTCCACAGCATGATTTGTGTAAGGAGCATGTTTTATTTCTCACAAATGTCTATGTCTACCCATATAAAAAATGAAAATGAAAACAACATACTATATGTATGACTCACATTTAAACACATATGGTTTTTATGTGTTCTTATGTCCCACTAAATGAATTGTGTGAGAAACATATATATTTCTCACAAGATTTTGACCCCATTTATGTGTCAACATATACAAAATGTATATAAAAACATTATAATATATGTATAATTCACGCTATAAACATATGTGGTTTCTTATGTGTTCTTATAGGTCCCACTGCATGATTTGTGTAAAAAACATATATTCATTCTAACAAAATAGTTTACCCCATTTGTGTCAACATATACAAAATGTATATGAAAACATTATAATATATGTATGATTCGCATTATAAACATATATGGTTTGTATCTGTTCTTATTAGTCCCACTGCATGATTTCTGTAAAAAGCATATTAGTTCTCACAAATTATTCACCCCATTTACGTATGTCAACATGTACAAAATGTATATGAAAACGATATAAAATCTCTATGATTTGCATTTTAAACATTTTTGGTTTTTATGTGCCTCAATCTATGAAAAGTGTAAGCAACATATGTTTATTAAATTAGCACACCATTTTTATATAGTAACATATTAGAAAAGAATGAGAAATTCCAACATTTGTATATTTAAATCATATATTTAATCCAGGAAATGCAAAAACGCGAAGTGCAGTGCGCCTGACCAAAACATGCTCTGATGAACAGACAGACGTCATTCTATGTTCAGAACAACATGACTTCTGCTAAAAAACAAAAAAGAAGTCCTTCTGAGGACCAATTTTGAGAGTTAACTGGGTTTTAATTGTCCAATAGCAACAGGGTTCCCTTAGTTTCTTTGTCTTCATGTTTCTTGTTTTCAACCCGTGTCTTGCTCCAGAGCTCGTCAAGATTGGCGTTGATCGCTGCTCCTATTTATGAGGGCGTAGCCTGGGGCCATTGTTTCAGTGTGGCTCCTATGAATAAATAAATTATTAATGAATATTAGTCAATAACAGTGACACATTTTTTCCTAAAATGGGTGAACGTTTCCTTAACATCTATCCCCATATCCTTTACATTTTCATTCACGTTAGCCCCACACATCACAAACAAACACACATCAACATACTATAAATGGCATCAACTTTTTTGGGGTCCGGAGCAGTCCTGCTTTGCCTTCCCTCCCGGATTTGCCTCCTAAAGTTGCTCTTCAGGAGAACATCCACCGGAAACAGCCATGAGCATTGTCCATAGGAAGACAGACACTGGACAGGCATTCAGCGATGAAGCCCACGCCAGTTTGTCACAGAACACTTGTTCCTGGGTATATTTCAATCTGTGAACACAAGATTAATAAAGAAGGCCTATTTTATAATCCAAATATATCACACTTGCCATAATTTCCGTGTAGACACATTTTGAAAATATGCTGGGAGAAAAGGCACACTAGCATTACACATTTGATCCCAACCAATGAACACGTTAACGACCCAGTGTCAAGTTCACCATTTCAGGAGATTTCACACAAGACAAGGCGAGCAAAGGCATAAAAAAATTCTGACATGCTAGTATGTTTACCGCGGTAAAGATAGCATTACGTTTGATATTCGCTTGATATTCAAATTTAGCGACTAAGAACTTTTTACTCCTATGACATAAATGTTTCAAAGTAATTGCGTTTGACTTAACCTGTTTGTGAAATTGTGTTCTACAGTGTTTTCGTCATAATTAGCTCATTCTCCAAAATCGATGTTTTGTATTTTAAAACGCATTAGATTGACAATAAACTATTGTAGAGATATCAGACCAACTGTATCTTATTCAGAACGATTTGTGAATTTTTTCCCAAATAAGGGCGGGGGGTGGACGTGTGTGTAGCTGTGCGTGTGTGCGTGTGTGTGGCGGGGGGGGGGGGGGGTCTACCTTTTCTTGCTAGACAACTAGGCCTATAACAACCGCTAGATTAATTAATTTATTTACCACATAAAAAATGATATAAAATTATTTATTTAACACATACCAGATGTTACGTAAGATGTGTTTTTAGATTTGTGAAACCTAGATGATTTGTGAAACACAATCAAAGTATGAAAAAGCATGTTTTCCCTATTAGGAGTACACAAAGCCAGGTCTAGCGGGACACATAGGACCGCACCGATGTCTGGTGGGACGCGGCAGCTTTGTAAATCAGTAAAACAAGGAAAACAGTAAATCGTTCACGTTACGTTTTTTAAATGGTAGGTATGTCTGAGAAAAAAGATATAGCCTCATAGCTACAGTATACCAACAAAGAACTAGTGCTAACAGCAACATAAGATATATATTTGACTAGAACGCGTGCACCCCTATATTTCCAATTTGGTAACGCACAAGAATGCATGCATTGCAAGTGTTGCCAAGTCCGCTTATAAGAAGCGACTTTGGGCTTGATTTTTTGGAAAGTCGCTTACAAATATTGGTAGTCCTGGGTTGCGGTTTGTTGGGCTTGTTCCTAAAGTGTAAATGCTTATTTGGGCTTGCTCCCTATATGTCTAACGTTAAATAAAGTTTCACTGACCGCCATCAAAGCAGATGCTTTGTTTTCCCCGAGGTATGTTTCATAGCAATTTATGCTGCATCTCTAAACTGCTCCGAGCAGTTTTATGTTCGTGGTTAACTCGATGTCAAGCACTCTATGCTGTAATCGGAAAAATTGTGCTGCATAAAGCGTTGCTAAACTTCTGGAGTGGACACAAATATGTTTTTTTCGGCAGTCGTTTACTTCATTAAAAATTAACACTTCATTTTACAACACATAGCCTAGTCTAAGTGTTAATATATAGGCTCTTGCCAATTCAAAGTTATCTTCCAAAAAGTGTATCGTTCAACCTTTACCTTAACAGTTAATAAAAAAAAAAGCAGAAGCTCAATGCGCTTTTAGCTGGGGTTGCAGCGGATAATTGTTAGAGTCATTCGTACAGCCTATGTGCTTTAGGGAGTAGCCCATAGGCTATAATTTAATAGCCTACTACTAATTGTTTTCACATCTTAGATATATAATTTTATGTATCCTTTCATTTAAATTATATTTAAAACAAGTGTCCATAATGCAAAATAGGACACATTGGTTAAATTTGGTCCTCTCGGCAATGCGCTGCCAAAATTTATCCGTTAACATTAATTTCCATGGAGTTAACACCATGCAACTTAACTTACACACATCTTAATCACCGTTGTAGTACCGTTTAACACCCATTTGGATAATCAGAGTTTGTCAACTCCGAGTTTCCGTCCTTGTTAACTCCGAGTTAGATCGGAGTAGTTAACCTACGTTTGTAGTACAGGCCCCGGGTGACAGTGCTGTCGTACACCCACCATAATATAATGGCGACGGTGAGGGTTGTAACAATACTGCAGCACCCAAAAATAAAATCCAGATCAGTGTAACAATGTTTTAGTGTTGGAATGCTGTTAAAATTAAAAACTGTCAATAGACTGTCAAATGAACAACGAAAAATGAATTCTGGTAAACAGGGCTTTAAATTAAGGGCATCCTAGGGAGGTTACACATTTTACAGTAAAAAATTTATTCTAGGATGGTCCCAGAGTGATAGTTAAAAAATGACAGAATTCATAAACCACATTATCGTATTTGTGATGGTTCTTCTCACTTTGGGATTGTACTGGAATGTTTTAAAATGAATAAATATTGTAAGCCCTGATGGCAAATGAAATACAAAAATGTACAACAATGTGTAGGAAAGTGTAACTAACAATAAAACCCATAAATAATTGATGACACACATTGAATTCTTTCGTAATATGGGTGATTCATGTCTTTCTATATGCAAAATGTCTGTCGAGATAGATACATTATTTATCCCCCGGGAGGGAAATTACAGAAATTATAAAATATACATAGGCTATACAATAAAATGTATAGTACTGACATTTACAATTTTTACTAGAATTCAGTAGTTTTTTAAGCCTTGTAGCCATTGTAGGATTGGCAACTGTGACTAGACTGTGTGAATGAACACACAAAGTATAAATCAACTTTCAAAAGTGTTTGAATTCTGTATGTCGATTTAGTGCCACACAGATACATCATTTAACATATACATTTCGAATAAGATCTCAATGTAATATTTTTATATGGAGTGCCTCATATGTTTAAGAGCTACTGAATTCTAGTAAGAATTGTATATGCTAGTTTTATACCATATATTCATTTTTTATGTTTTGTATATAGAATTTATGTATCCTGTATGATTTTTACAGATATTTTCCTGTAGGGAGCATACACCATTCGTAAACACATTTCAGTGGGGTGCATTGTACGTTTGTGGTTACCGGGGGTTTTCTCTGTTAATGCAACTTGTGTTTTTTACCATGCGTTATTGTGTTCTATTGCATATGGTTGTTCATGTTCAAAAGAACGATGGCAACGTCATTTCATATGAATGAAACATTGGCTATGGTTTTTGTTTATATCATCTCTAGATTAGAGTAATTTGATTGACGAACATCAGAGCATGTATTCACATATGGCCACACCTTGTAAGTGATGAAACGTGTGTGCACCACTAAGGACAACTAGGGGGGAGGACAGCAATCTCTGATATTTCTAGAAGGCTCTTTCTTTTTTTGCGGAGGGGGGGGGGGGTTAAACAGATTTAGCTGTCAAACAGAACCTGAGTCAGCGTTCCTTTTAGTGAACTAAAATAGGCAAATGTCTGTTTGTTTACTTGGATATCTTGAGCATCAATCAAATTGAACGAATGCATGAGGAAAGGCAATGGTTGTCAACTGCAAACTTCTAATGCCAAGCAAAGATTCAAAGTAACTAGTAGTGCGTGTGGAAGGGGACATTATTGGAGGACTTGTTTTTTCTCTCCAAAACATTTCTCATTAAAATGTCAGTATATTTGATATTTTGATACCAAATAGTGTCAAACCGCTTTACATTCTGGGGTTAAATATTTGCCATCATTCAGGTACACACTTGCAGCCTTTTTTTTTCTCTCCACAAAATGAAAGATTCATAGGATAGATGGGATAAAATACTGGCATTTGAAAAAGAAAATCCATAAGAAAACCTTAATATAATGCATCATACTTTTGAAACACAAATCTTAAGTCTCATCACGTGCCATCCAGTGTAGCAAATCCTTCTCACATTTCTGTAATCAAAGATATTTGATGTAGTCCTAGTATGTTCCCTGATATGTAAGGTGAGAGCAGTGAAGCATGTTGTTTTGCTGTGAATGGATTATTCAAGATGGGAAGTAAAGTGAAAAATATTCTACTATTGAAACAGCTTGACATCTTAGACGACATCCGAGATATAACGAGAGTTTTAGAGACATAGGGGAAGATTGTGTCACAGAGAACCAAACATATATGATTTAACAAAGGCAAGGAACCCTGCCTATTGTTTTTCTCAAATCAAATTATACAAACTATGCCTTGCAGTTACTGATTGCCATTATGATGTGCTCACACTATAAGTATATATATATACATACACTGCGTTGCTTGATTGTTTATGGTCCTCACTGTAACAGACAATTAGTTTGCGTGGAGATCACTTCTTGTGTAATGCATTCTATGAGATACACACATAATGAGACTGGTCACGACTCTCAAAGAAAATAATCAATAGTCTAACCCCCTCTCACATCATGGATAGCAATTATTTCTATGAAAACAGGCTAAATCATTTTTTTGTCAGCTGTTGCTTTTGTTACATTGTTAGTAGCCTACACTATAGAAGTTAAGTATCCATTTTATTTTAATAGATACATTATCCTTAAATACTGACTTGATCTTCACAGGATACAGAATAGTTCCCCTATGTTGAGTATCAAATTAGATTTCAGGGATTTCTTTGCTGAAATACTACAGGGCATAACTCCCATGGAAGCCACTTCCTTTGAACGCTCGCTACTATGGCGAGAAGGTTAACACTGAGCAATAAAGCGAGGCAGGGAAAATGGGAACGTGGCTAATGAGAGGTGATACGATTCGTTCTGGGCCTCAATTCCGAGGATGGAGGAGCTGGGGGGTCTCAGGTATAACCCGAGAATGCCACGAGGGGAGAGAGGGCCTTAATGAAAGACATTAGAGGAAGAGGAAGAGGCTGATCTCCTTAGCCTTCTCCGGTCCAGAGTTGAGGTGCAATTTCAAAGAGCCTTGCGCTGACTTATGTATTCTGGGCCTCGCGTGCTCCTAGACGAGGTGTCACTACGGCTACCTTTCTGTCGCCCGCATATGTTTGGAGACTCGTCGGACCCCCCCCCCCCCCCCTTACTCAATGAATAATTAACGAGGGGAATCTGTCTCGGGCATATGGGCAGTAAACTTCAACCGGATTTTGAATAATGCTTTTTCAGAGCGGTTTATCACGGCTAAAGGTTCGTGAGGCAGTTGTGTGCTGAGGTAATGAAGTGGGCCTAGGCTGGAGAGGAGCATTGCAACACGTAGTGCTTTTCCCACAAAACTCAATTATACATTTCAGATACACTGGCAAAACTGAATGATTGACCCCCCTCGACTTCCTGATACAAGCCAAATGGTTAAGGGAAAAGGTAAGCTGTGACTCAGCCGGACTCTGGAGAACGTGCAACTGAAGACTTGTTATAGTTTTATAAAGTTAAAATATACACATTTCTACTTAGGATGTCAGCATGGATTAATCAATGGCTAATATTACACTGTCAGAGAAAGAAAAATGATCCTATCTCTCGAAGGTTATATAAAGAAAATGTCCTTAGATTCCCTCTCATTACTTTTATTAGCTTTATTGTCAAAGGAAATACATAATATCCTGATCACAAAATTGCAAAAAAATCCAACAATCCTAAACTCTCCCTTGATAGGATTCAGTATATACATTCTTCCAAAAAAAACAAAGGGTCCTTAGCTGGCATTTAACAACAAAAACAAAAAACTAATTCAAAATACATCTCAAGTCTTTAACAAACGTATCCCCCATGGTTCCTCAACTTTAGGGCACTATATTGCAAAGTAATGAAGGTTTGAATTTGAAGTGAGCGCCAGTTCATCTTCTGGGACACGCTGCCCTTTCCACGTATACATACATGAATGAGGTAAATAGATTGGTGTTAAGGTCAGGACTAGAACAGAACTGACAGGTAAATAGGTATGAGACTCGGCCATGCATATTAACAGCAGTCCATGTATGGCTCAGTCTCAATACAAACCTAAACCAGTTCCAATACAAGATTTTTCATTTTGTTGTTGTAATTGTTATTGTCTTGTCTTTAAATTTTTTACAATGGTAAATTATTTAAAAAGGATGTTCTGTTCCAAAATGTTTATAGGTCAGGAGCCCCCCAAAAATAAGCCACCCTCCTAAAAGAAAAAAGAATATTTTGTGAACCAGTAAACAGGTTTTAAATGCCATTAACTTAAGAGCCACATTGTTATGTAATATCCTTAATTAGCCTTAATGGATACCTGAATACCCTCAAGGTCTAAATTCAATGAGTTCATTAGACTGTTCCTAATTTCACTTAACATGTTCCATTATACATACTTCATTATTCAATCAGTTGAAAACCCAAATACTACCGTCACCCACCCAAAAAATTGAAGCGCTCAACAAGCTTTCTTAATCCTTTTACTGAATTAGGAGAAAGTGATTCATTAGCGTGGTTTTCCGTAATGTCCTGTATGAAATGTCAGCGCCCAAGAGAGTCATCATTGTTTCCTCTGCCTGTTAGGTAACATAATGTTCTTCACTAAAACAAATAGTGTTACACATTATGATCTAATTCTTTACATTTCATATCTGGGATTAATAAACTATACCAGCCAACAACAAAAACAAAAACAACAGAAAAACTACAAATACGTTTGAGTGATAGAGAAACGCGTTCAGCTGGAAAGTGCGTGTAACCTAGAGTGTACTGCAAGCTGTGATCTTGTAATGGATTTTCTTTTGTCTTTGTAGGGGTCCCTGTTGACAGGCCAATTAATGGTGCCTGCATTGGTCTCCAGATGAGGTGAGAACAGGTCATTATATCTCACTCTGACTCTCCTTCCTGCTTTGTCAGCCCCCTGTTGGAGCTCTCTGCTGTACAGACTTGTTTCAGAGGTGATTCCACAGATGGTGATGAGCAAGTGTAATCCCTGTAGGTTTCCATGGTTTTATAAGCAGTGAGCCAAGCGGCAGGTCTCCCGTAGACGAACAGACACTTTTTTTTTTATTCAGGGGGGGTGTTTACCGTGCCTGTTTGAGGTGGAGGTTTGTTATTATTGCAAACGAGAACAAACATGCAAAGAGAAATTGATTTCATAGATGTAATTTAGAACTGATTATGGGAAAGCATGGGACGCCACCTCTTCAGTCCTACATGAGTAAATCGGATTAAATTATCGTGCTTGAAGCACATGAATGGATTCAGCAATCTGAATATGATGCGTTTCTGTGGCAACTATGTGTTGTAAGACATGTTTTTTTTAAAATACAGGGGGAAAATATCACTTTGTTGTAATTCATTTTAGTTCTACCGAAGATGTGACACTCCCAATCTGGGGCTGTCACGTTGGGAACGTATAGCGCACGGACTGGGAAATAATTTGTTTTCCTGTCTGTTTTGTCAAAACGTTTTGAAATATCACCTAACCTTTATGGAAAAAAATCCTTCATGTCAGGTGAACTTCTCACCAATTTTCCCCAGACAACAATTGGGTCATTAGAGAATACATGTGATGTATGGGGACCAAACACTTTGGGCTTGTGGTGGCATATTGGAGGGTCTCATCTGAGAATCTCATCTGGCATTTTATTTGGAGAAATCACTCAAATTTTCACTCAACCGACATAAGTCCACTCTCTGGGGAAACAATAGAAAAAAATATATAGAAACAAACTCTAAAGAAGTATTTGGTAAAAAGAAACAATCGCTACATGATTGTCTAAATAGCATATATGACAACAAGAGTAAAAAGGATATTCAAACTTTAGTACTGTGTCATTGACTTTTTTTCTGAAAAGTATGAGGCTCTAGCTTAACCTTGTGACTGTGGTACATGTGCAGTGTCCGGGGAGTCGTCTAAAATTAGCTGCACAGTTTGAGAAACAGCAGGTAGTTCACCCTACTAATAGACTGTAAAGGTAAATTAGCCATTAGCTCAAAAGGCTAATTCACCTTTAAAGCAGATGTCTTTGGGAGAGAGAAAAGTAATAAAGGTGAAGTAGAGCAATAAAGAACGAACAGACAGCTGAACGCGTTGGGGCTTTCTGTAACAAAGGAGTTTAAAATTTGACACTCACAAACGCACAACATCCCCCCAGTCACAAACACACAAACCCACGCGCACACACCCACACACACACACACACACCCACGCACACGCACACGCACACACACACACACACACACACACACACACACACACACACACACACACACACACACTCACACTCACACTCACACTCACACACACACACACACACACACACACACACACACACACAAAACACCAATGCATTTTTATACATAAGAGGTATATGTATAGGTGTTTGGTAGAGGTAGGTTGTGTTCTGTAAAGACAAATTGTCATAGAATTTAGAGTACACTCGTCAATAACAGTAACGCCCATCTCTTGGCTATTTGCCTCAGTTGTCCACTTGCTCGACAAAGACTCAGTGGCCAGCATGTGTGTGAGCCACTTGGGCTGAGAGCCACATGAACCTGTGGGGGCCGGCTTGGGGGGGGGCTGGCAGTTTTGTTTTGACCGAAGAGGACGTGTTGAAATAGTCTCTTTACAGGAGCGGAGCAAGTGCCTCCTAATGGGTCTGGCACAACATCTGTCAGATTGGCAAACAGTGCCAAGCTGGGACAACAACACAGCAGCCAGCGATCACACTCTTTTGTCCTGACAAGGTGTTGTGGCGAAGCGATTGGCCTCAAGGTTTTGGAAGCAGCTGCTTGGTGATGTTCTCCTGTATTGTTAATTTTTCAACTTTTACAACTAAGTGAAGTAAGTTTCGCAATCCTATAAATACCTTTCTAAATGAGTCAGGTTCAAACTGGCTATGGGATTGCTCTGTGGAATGCTGTGAAAACATGGAATTAGAATGCGGGCTGTCTACTAGCCTGAATGCATGTTTCCTTCCAATCATTACTTATTTAAATCAGTTTATTTTACTTTGATGTGAGCAAAGCTCGTAATTGCATGTACCTCACTCATCATGTTTCCTTGATTAAATTTTTATACATGCCTGAATTATGCATCACTAACTTATAATGTAATGTGATGAAATACGTATTTTTCTTTTCAAAAACAAAACTTAAGAACGTTTTTTTTTCTCCCCTATTTCATTTAATTGGTAAGCTCCACTTACGATACAGTATTTCTCTTCAGCTGGTAGAATACAAATCAGAAGTAAACATTTTTTGAAGAGTGTTACTGCGGTCTGTAAGAGGTAGTGTGTTTGTCATCCTGTTGAAAAGCCTGAGGCTGGCCGCGGAGTGCTTAATGCACTATACAGTCGATAAGCCACGCTGACTGGAGGAGATTGGTGAGCCAAAGGAGGAGGGCTGCTCAGTTTAGTTCAGGTGAACAAGCATGCACTTTGGGGGGGGGGGGCAGAGAATGCGTAGAGCTTTCACTGCACATGAAGACTTTCACATGTAGTGGTACAGCACTGAAAACGATCGTACAGTTATTTAGCTGCATTACGCAGAAGCAGAGATTGATAGACAGATACAGAAACAGACAGAGAGAAGGAGAGGGAGAGGGAAAGAGAGACGGAGACAGCGAGACATAGACTGAGACAGAGAGACAGAGACAGAGAGAGACAGAGACAGAGAGATGGAGAGGGAGAGGGAAAGAGAGACGGAGACAGTGAGACATAGACTGAGACAGAGAGACAGAGACAGACACAGACAGAGACAGAGAGACGGAGAGGGAGAGGGAAAGAGAGACAGAGACAGCGAGACATAGACTGAGACAGAGAGACAGAAACAGAGAGAGACAGAGACAGATGGAGACAGAGAGACGGAGAGGGAGAGGGAAAGAGAGACAGCGAGACATAGACTGAGACAGAGAGACAGAGACAGAGAGAGACAGGGCCTGGCACAAGGGAGAGAGCAGAAGAAAAAGAGGGAGCCACAGAACAGACAGAGTGACAGAGATACAGATAGAAGAGAAAGCATGAGACGCGGTGGAGAAGGCCCCTGGTAGACAGGAGTGGATAACATCAATGCCGTGATTGGCTCTGTGGGAGAGGGAAGTGGTAGCACGAGCTGGCACATTGGGAAGATTGGCAGCGGGGAACAGATGGTCAGGAGGAGAGAGGAAACATGACCGGGATGCGGAGTTGTGCAAAGATAAGCGGAGGAGGTGCACGGCGTGCTGATGAGGCATGAAATACTGGTGTCATAATTTAGGGTGCGCACGCTAACCAAACGATTGATTTGGAAGCACCCAGTAAGGTGATAAATGTATAAGGCCAGCCAATGCGTCTCATGGGTACTAATAGACTTTTTCAAACTAAAATAAAGCTGTTCACAGATGAGTGCTCATTGAGTATTTTAAGTACAATGTTGTGCCCTCTCCTCGTAGGTAACCTTCAGCTTTTTCTATCCGTTGATGTAGCTGTTTGATATATACTAACTAGACAGTACACTGTATGTTAATTTAGGTAAAGAGCCTTTTGAAATGCCAAATGAAAAGGTTCTGAATGGAAACCTCTACAAGAGCTGCATCAGAGCCAATATCTTAGAGTGCCGTCCAAATGCAAATATTCAATTATGCTAATGAATACGCTTTTGTTTTGGCGGGCACAATGTCAGTAAATGTAGTCCCCGTGAAAAAAGAAAAAAAAGAGACAGATTTTAAAATTCCAGAGCCGAAATGATCTGAGTTAATCTTGTCGAGGGTCTGTATCTCAATGTTTCTGGCCCTAGCATGCACAGAGATTGAAATCCATAGTGGACAATTAAATCCTAAAATCAGCCCATTTTCCAGGCAGTGGGCTGAGAGAACACCAGCTGCCGGAGGCTATCACGGATGTGAGCTCCCCAGCACAAAGCCATTCACTCTACATAACCAGAGCCACTAACTTCTGCCTTCATGGACAGGGGTTGAACAGAGGAGAAAGAGGAGAAAGAGACTGTTTCATTCTCTTTTCTTTTTTTTCGTGTATAGTCTAAAGACATGAGCTGATGTTGTTTACCAACTCACATGATTTTTTGTTTGGGGTGGTAAACAATAAATAGATTTGAAAATATCTAGCTGTGGCTCCTATGAACTAAAACACAAATGATCGTGTCAAACGTCTCGATAAGGTGAGACGCCAACAGAAAAGATTCCTTTTAATAAGAACAGTGACATCTTATTTCAGAACACCCCCCCCCTCTGTTTTATTACTAAGACAAGCATTGACAGTACTCAGTGGGCTGTTGTCGACACAGAGGCTGCGGTTTAGCTGTAATGTCTAGTACAGTACTTGTTATTCACCTCTCGTGGCTGATGACTCATCTCTCTCTGGTAAGGAGAAAAAGATTAAATAGAGAATAAGGATCAGCCTGCTCATGCCACAGTGTTTATTTAAACTAAATTGAATTCTCTCTCCAATTAAAGGAACCCTCCAGAGGCCCTGTCCTTTAATTCAATATGGAATATCATATATGTAACTATACTGTATGGCGGTGACTTTGTCAAACTCTTCTTGTCCGTTGCCTTTTTTTCTAAGCAATCAACAATGACTCTGTAAAGAATTAGCTTTGTATTGCTGAGTCGCTCCTAGATAGTGACATGATCAAAATGGTTTATGAAAATACTGCCTCTGGAATGGATTTTTTAAATTGTGCGGATGGCGTTCCATACATCAATCTGATGGGCCTTTAGAAAATCAAGTTGACATAGTATTTAATCACAGGGTGTATCGTCTTTAAATATACTGAAAAGAAAGGCAATGGTTGCTGTCTGCCTTCACATGCCGCACAAGACAAGTGCCTTATGATGCATGCTTCATTCGTCAATCACGTACTGACTCTCATTTCTCCCCCCCGATGTTATCAACTACTAAGGCTCTTTGGGAAAAAAAAGGTCAGAAAAACAAGTTCTGAATTTATCTAAAGAATTCTGCCTGAGTGTTTTCTGCAGAACTTGGACTGTGCGGTTAGGGAGAAATAAGGCTTTCCTGTGTGGACTCCCAGGGTAAACACACTCTACTGTCAAGGTGTTAAGCCCATGAGGGTTGGTCTAGGGACTGTCCGTTCCTGTCAGACTAACAGTGTATATGCCATCGCTTGTCAGCTGTCTCTTGTCCCAACCTTTGAATTACACTTCAACCGCAAAAACAAAAAAAAAGTTTTATTTCGTTTTTTTCTCTCTCTTTCTTTATCTGTTTCTGTGCCTTCTTGCAGCTGAATTCTCCCCACACAGGGTTTAATGGCCCCCTCTGCTATCTGTTGTCCTGGGGTTGATATGAAGAACTTCCCTGTTTGATCCTCTGAACCCTCCGTCAAAGCCCTCGGATTCGGATTAGACGTGCATGCTGGCTGTGTGCATATAGATTTAGCTCTGTGTGATATTTTGTTATAATGCTGAGAAGGGACTCACGGCTACTTGATTTGAGGGCCACCTGACATGACATGGTGCTCTGTGTATTTGCAGAAATTGAATTGGCATACCTGTGAGAATTACACTAGCAACTATATCTCCAGGTGACAATTTTGATTGAATATTTATAGAGCGCTGGTGAAATGAGATCTATGGGTTGCTGACTTGCATGTTTACTGTTTTGGTACAGGAAACTCATTATCAAACGGTCCCGCTCCTGATGTCACCATCAATGAGGAAACGTATGGACGGAATTGTATTCCTACCAGCCATCAATATCAATGTGGGCAAAGCCACAAATAGCATAAAGCCCCGAATGATTACCTCAGTATGTTAAAGTTTACAAGTCTAAGCTTGAAGGAGCAGTCTTATTTCCCAGAGGAGCAGTGAGGGGAAAATGCATGCGTGTCAGAAACGCTGAGCTGTGACACACTCCTATGGGGGGGATGTGAACAAGGCGTTTTTTAGTACTGCTGCTGTCAGTGTCAAAGCTGCAAGAGGAGGCCGAAACCACGTCGAAAAACGGGACAGTGACTGTTGCAAATCTTATTGACGATCATAATCTTTTTTTTTTCTTCCATATATTGTTTCCATTTCATTATATTGCATAAGTCATTTCATGCATTCAGTCAAAAAAGTCAAAAGAATCTGATTTGGAAGGTTGAGATGGAAAGATTAAGTGTATAATTCCAGCAGTTTTCAGATAGAATATGTGTTAAATTGCCTAATCCTGATCAAGGCAATTGCATAATGGGTTGAAGGCTCCCACAGAGTAATGATTTGTCTTTCTTTTCTTTTTGAAACACTGAAAATAAAAAAGGCTGAAGCATAACACAGTGATCAAATTGACTGCGCAAACACCTTCTCTTTGATGTCCCATAGCAAGAGGTGACAGGGAATACATGCTTTTCTGCAACTACAAGCCTGTGTCAGCAACCAGTTCCTTTCTGCTGAACCCACATGGTCAATCAATTCTCAATGCTTTGCTACGCACACGAGTAGAATTCTATCCCCAAAGGGCCAATGAAATGACGAGGAATTGACCTTCAGAACGCAAGGGGATTGATTCTTTACTGCCACCTTTGTTGTAATTGGCTCTGTAAAGTTCTGCTTTAAATTATACGTGAAAGGCATAGAAAATGTACACTACACACAGCCATTTTCATTATATCCAGCGGTAAAAAAAATAGATGAAAAAAGGCAGCGGTTCCATAGGGATGAGGGGTGCGTATCCAAAGAGATTATATGTAGGTAGATGGAACGACAGGGTATGAAATAGAAAAATGGGTATAAATCTCTCTGAAACTTTTTAATTCATGCTAATTTTAATTAAAGTGTGGTTTGAATTTAATTTTAGAGTGACAAAATGCTATCAATCTCTGCTCTGCTTATCAGAAAACAGAAATATATATTAATATATTAATTATTATTAGATTCAGTAATCTGAAGATTTCCCCTTGTTCAGGAAATGGATATTTCATCACTGGCCATTTGCCTCATTTCACCTCTTGTCAGAGCAATGTCAATGAAATCAACTGGCTTTGTTGAGGGGCCTGGCACCCATTTTAGGTAACAAAGCCTTTCGAAGGTGATATGGCAGGGTTGCAATTTTAGCTGAAGCTGGAGTGGCAAGGCAGGCTACTGTGCTAAATTGGATGAAATTCGCCCAGCAGCATGTTAAACCATGTGTAAAATCCTCACTATGGGCTTAGAGAATGATCCCAGGCCGGAGCCATTGCTTTGCCCTCTGTCTCCAGTTGTGGATGGTCACACTCGGTTGTCCGTACACCACTCACAGGAGTCTGGAAAGGAAGAATGATGTGCAATAGCCCATTAACCCTCCACCATGCTCACCGTGGCCTCTAGTTTGACACCCCCAGCCACTGATTCCAAACTGGCCGCGTAGGGATTGGAGGGGTCGTGCTGTCTCTCTGCTCTCAAAGACCATGGTGCACACAGCCACAGTGGCGGTTGAAACCAAATAACAACCTAGAAATATCCTTTATTTTATTTCATTTTAATAATAAAAGACATAGAATGTTACTTTAAATTCCATGCAGGGCAAACAAATATGACATTAGAAATGCTATTTGCTTGAGAATTGTTAATTGACTGTTAACTTCCTTTCCTGCGTTATTATGCCCTTGAGCAAATCACATATTTCTATTGTCCTTGTAGATTTATGTGCTGCTACATTGTTGTCCATCTTGACTTAGAGGCATTCTAAATTGTTTCCTTTGCAAATAGTTTGGAAATGATTTATTGATGTGTTACATGCAAAGACCCAGAGAGTAAAATAACTGCTAGCCTCGACCAATACAAAAGTACAATAATCTATGGGAGCTGTTTAATCAGCACCATCCTACAGGCTAGGATAGCAGCCGTAAATGACTGCATCAAAAGCGTATACCTATAGGCTGTATATACGTCAAAAAATAATATACTGCAGATTTGAAGGAAAAGCAACACAATGTGAGAGTATTATCATTCCAAACTATTCTTAGGTGTTTGCTATTGGTGAGGCGTCTTCATCAGTCAAAAAGCGTGGGCGGGACTCGGTTCTCTGCAGCTTGAGAGAAAGAGAGAGAGAGAGAGAGAGCGAGAGATAGAGAGAGAGAGCGAGAGAGAGGGGCGATAGAGGGAGGCTGAAGCGGCACTTTCTCAGAGAGCATCTCTCCACAGTCTTGGTTCACAATAACGGCGTTTCTGCCTCCGGATCTGCAAATACAGTGGAACTTCACTGGGGGAAAAAAAAACTGAGTACATTTCTGCGCAAGGTGCCAATGTGATTCCCATCAATTCGAAACAGCACGCACATCCCTGGATAAATCCAACTTTAGACCAAAAAGAAAAACCTGAGAGGAGTGTTTGCATAATTAGTCAAGGAAGCAAGAAGAATATGATTCTCAAACAGCACTTGATCTTCATCTTCTATAGCCTGTGTGGAACAGCCTTCAAAGGTAAGCGCTGAAAGGGTAGCCTAATATTTATTATCGGGCGTGGTGTGCGGGACTGCATAAAGTGCATTGAACCCTGTAGTGTCATGACTTAAGTGCCGCCTACAGGGAACAGACATGCCGATGGTCATATGCGCTGCATTGTAACATGGCAGTGGCGTGAAAGTTCTGCAGCTTACATAAGAAAGCCTTCTACGCACAATAGTTTTGGACATCACCCCTCCTGGTTAATTCAGTTAAGAACATTGGGTGTCGCCCTTACCGTTCTTTATGGTTTAGCTGTGGTGAAAGAACTGCCATGTCACAGAGGCTATTAAAAAGCAGTCTACCTCACATGCTAAAAGGGTCTATAAGCTTAAGCGCAGCGTATGCTCATGTTACAAGGGCAATTGGACGGTTATACATTTGCAGTTTATTGTTGCTAAAAGGCTATAATTTAGCAATTTGAGGTTCACGCGCAGTAATGATTATAGGATACCAAACTACTTTGAAAATCATCTTGTGTATTTTAAAGTTCGTTGTGCCATGGCGCACGATTTAACTGAGAATCGAATGAGCAACATTAGCTATCAATTCCCTACGTGCGTTTTTGTCCCAGCGGCCACTGTCGCCGGGATGCAACCGTTAATGTTTTATCTGTATGGACTTTTGTGTGTTCTGAATTAAATAGCCGTACATAATTCTGCTTTCAAAGTGATGTTTAACTATGAGTCAACGATAGACAAAGAGCTGAGAGACATCGGATTACAGCAATAGGTAAAACTGTACAGAGAGATCCCATGCTCTATACGCAAGCTACAGGACAATTCCGCCAACTCTCTTCTGCGTCGCACTACCCGTCCCGCTCTTGGGCATGCTTGCGCAGCCACCGCCCAGTGCCATTTCACGAATGACGCTGATGAAATTGTTAAAGCCCGGACCTCAAAGTCAGTGTATTATTTTAGACCTTGTGGGTACGCAAAAGAGACTATGAGCTTTTGTGGTTGAATTTCATTGCTTCCACCGACGTTTGAAAAGTAATACATTTTCTGTGCGTAAATGTAGGCTAATGCATGCAACAGAAGTGTTTGTCACAACAACTTTCAGTTTACCAAAGACAGCACATTTGAAATAATTTACTCTTGACTACAGGATTTTCCAGAATAGCGGTAATGTTTTCACGAATATGCTGTTGTCGCCTATGCACAAGGGTAATTGTCGCCTCACAGCATTTACATATTTCATTACAGGTGATGTTAGAGGTGATATGCTGTTATTAGCCAAAAATTAAAACAATTAATAGAATCCGAATTCAAGTGGTTAGTTGTTGGGTTGCCAGGTTTACATCACTGTACGCACCACCAAAATAGACACAAATGTGACCCCCGGAGGTGTTAAAGCCCCAAATTCTACTGAACGGAGCAGAGCATGCGGGTTACCTCTGCTCCCGTGAGCTGCATTAGAGGGCTATCGGGAATATTGCAGCGCAGCTCAAATGTAGGTATGGGGGGCTGAGTAAGGTGGTTTACATTCCATTTAAATATCCCCACTCTCCGACGCTGAGGGTTATCTTCTCCCTGTAGGATAGTTCTAAGCTGCCGGGTGCTGGCCACCGAGATGAGCTCCGTATACCGCTGAATATAAATTAACTAGTAAAGGGGGTCGGCGATAGTGTTCCGAAAAAGAGCGGTGGAGGCCGTGCTTACTCACTGTTGACAGATACACATCTGCGGGGATAAGCCCCCGAACCAGAGGCAAATGCGCTCCGACAAGAAGGGGAATAGACTGAGTGAAAGATTAGCTGCAGCCTTCCCCGAACTATTCCCTGCACTGTCAGGTTCCTTTTGCCATGCTCTTTATCATGACACTGTTATACAGCATACCATACCCCCAGACAGGAACGTGTGTGTGTGTTTGTGTGTGAGTGTGTGTGTGTGTGTGTGTGTGTGTATATGTGCGTGCGTGCGTGCGTGTGTGTGCGTGTGCGTTTGTGCGTGTGTTGGGTTGGAGGCAGGAGGGGGGTGGGTGGGGGGGGGGGGGTTGCAAGGGCAATTCAAATCCCAAGGATTCTTCAAACCCTTCCTTATTTGTCCTGGTGGGGTTCAAAGCTATCAAATAATTTAAGAGAAAGGGACAGTGTGACAATTTTCATTTCCATAAGAGGACGGAAAAGCTTTACTTTCACAAGCTGTTTTCCAGGCTGTCAACGTTTATATAATACCAGTGAGCGAGAGTGAGTGAGAGAGAGAGAGAGAGAGAGAGAGAGAGAGAGAGAGAGAGAGAGAGAGAGAGAGAGAGAGAGAGAGAGAGAGAGAGAGAGAGAGAGAGAGAGAGAGAGAGAGAGAGAGAGAGATCATTAGATGCTTGTGTGCATTAAAGTTGAATATGTAACAAAACATTTTGTTGTTGTGTCTGTAGGCCAATGAATGGTCATTTTCAGTACACTGCAGTTTAGCACATGTAATCTATCTTCATCCACCTAGCTGTGACGAAGGTTTGGCATATTGGTTTACTATGGACTCAGGTATATTTAAACGCTCTCATGAATGCGTCTCAAAGTCATACAGCATGGTTTACATATATATGGCGTGTCTGAACAAAGCATTTTAATTAAATATCCCACACTTAGACATTTGAAACCCCAAAACATCCTTTTTGGAGTGCAAGGAATTATTCATAGATATATATCAAGGAGGAGGCCTGGGAGAAAATCCCATCTGCAACATTGATGTGCAACTGTTATTGATTTTTGAGCTGTCTTTATCCCAGGGAAACCCAGCTGTATGAGGGCTGCATAAAGCCAAGGCATTTCATAATAAATGGACAAAAATGTTTCACGTAGATTTGAATATATGTATCATTTCAAACTTATAGTATGACACATCGTATAGCAGTCGTTTTTAAAGAAAGCAATTTTACTTGGATCTAACCTGGATCTACTGTGGATAAAAAAAAAAATCTCAGAAAATCAAATCCCAATGAAGTGTACATTTTGAGTCATTGCACTATCAATCTAGATGACCAATATCCTTCAGACTATATGATAATACGTTTTTCTTTCTCCCAGAGACTGGGCCAATCCGCTGTGTTTTTTCTTTCTTTTTTTCGTGAGCTTTTTCGGCATCCACTGCACTCAGTATTTGGCCCAAAATGAAGCCGATACTTCATTTTCTGCCCGTTTGCAGTGCTGACCTTTAACAATCTTTCTTGGCCCTCATCCCTGTTGAAGTGGGCTCACTGCCCGGCTGTGGATGAGCTTCTGAATCTCATTTAGTCTGTGAGGTGATCTCCTCTTTTCTCCTCCTGCAAGCCTTTCTTTTTCCAGCAGAGAGTTCATTTTATTTTTATTTTTTTCGTGTGTGCATGTTCAGAAAGGGAACCCACATATCATTCCAAGAGCCAGTGGGCAACATATCAGCTGAAGTATTTTTTTTTTTGTCTCTTTCCATTCATTTTTATTCTTGTCATGCATGTTTTATCATACGGAAGACATGTTGGTTTTCTATTTCCTTCTCAGAAGCTTTTTAAGATCATATTATGGTCAGTATTCATGTTTTTTTATGCTTTATGACAAGGATCTTCTCCATAGCAAACAGGCATCGCTTGAGTTGATGCATGCAAGAGTGTGCAGGGTCGTCCTTTGTAACAGTAGTGGACAATAAATGAGTGCATTAAAAATAACGACGATTCAGCAAAGATATCCAAAAACCAAAAGTGCTATTTAAGATCCCCCCCCCCCTTTTTTTTTATAACAGGGCCACTTTTATTTAAATACAGCTTGTGTTTTCTCCAGACACAGACACAATGATAAGCAGTAATTGATTTGTGTTCTTAATTCCCTTTACGGGGCTGTTTAATCTAATCTGAGGATGAGGAGGCTCGATTACTCCAGCTGATACTCTGGAGCAGTCAAGAAGATACAAAAGAAAACATGAACATCTGACAGCCTCCATTCCTCGTTTCCTATCTGTTTGCGTTTACTTCATCAAGGCACTTAGACGCTGATCTCAAAGTGCGGCTGGCTTTCCCAAGCTGTGTGTTGTCCGCAACCCCCATATGTTACATCAGTCCTGTGCGGAAATTACTGCAATGTAATCCATAGTACAAAATAATATATCCTTGACTGATGGAACTGTGTGTTCTCGACAGTGTATGTGCTGTGAGGTACATCCTTGAAGGAACATATTATCAATCATAAGGTATGCAATGCCCTATTTTGAAGATACCAGCCATGTTTTGCTCTGTCTGGTTGTATGTGTATGTATCTATCTGTATTTCAAACATGACTTGATCCTGCAAAAGAGAGCAAATTCCCAAATTGTACAAAGGTTTACCAGGACTGAAAATGAGATGCCTGCCAGAGAAAATGACTTTGGAAAGGCGAGCAGAAAAGTCCAAACTTTTGTTGATGTATGTTTATTCTCTTTTATTGATTTGCTCTTCATAGGGTTCCCACGGGCCTCTAAGGCTGGTGCGTGTAGACATTGAATTCTGGCGGATTTGCAAGTGAGGTGGTTGTGTGTTTGTGTGTGTGTGTGTGTGTGTGTGTGTGTGTGTGTGTGTGTGTGTGTGTGTGTGTGTGTGTGTGTGTGTGTGTGTGTGTGTGTGTGTGTGTGTGTGTGTGTGTGTGTGTGTGGAGAGGGTCGGGGGTGTGGGGGTGAAAGCGCTGAAACTCCATGTCCTCATAAAGTGGGATCAGCGCAGCGTGTGGGAGCTGCATACCGATGCTAGGGACGCCAGTGCTCCCAGCCAGAGAGAGGGCTTTGCTCTGGAGAAAGAGAGGGAGAAAAAAAAAGCCCCTCAAAGCAGCTAAGCTGAGAGCAAGAAGGGGAGAGCAAGAGAAGGTGTGAGGGAGGGCAGGGACTCAAGCTGGGAGTGCGGGAGAAACCACCGAATGTGCTGCGGCTAGAGGAGGAAGGAGAAATGCAGAGCGTAACACACTTTACACACACCTCCCACTTACTGCAAAAGGAACAAGCACGTTTGTTTAAAAGTTGAAATAGGGACTTGCGTATCACAAAAGCTTTTTATTGTTAAATTGAAACGAGCAAGGTGGTCCTTTTTTTAGCCCTGGGATTTTCTTTTTAGATCCATTATACAAACCCGTGTGCTCTGTCAACCCCGTTATCCAAACCACTGCCTCTGCCCGGGTGGGTTTTCATCTCATCAGTAACACCAGGTTACAGCGCAACACACACCCACACGCACTAAAGCGGTGATAGGTATTTCCTTTCACAACGTAACTTCTAAATCACTCGCAATCTTTCTAATCTTCTATAAGCGTCAATAAATAACCAAGGACAGATTGCAGATGTTATCGTTCACTGCAGTCACAACGGAATACATTATTTGTAAGAGCAGGCCAGCCTTTTTGCGACCACCCATTGCCTAATCTCTGCTCAGCTCTGGGAAAAGTTCCCAGATGCACTTCTTTACGTCCAGTAAAAGAAATGCTCCCCAGCTTCACCATGCATAGCTTTCCCTATCCCCTAGCAGATTACACTAAAGTGCAGGGAGTATTTTGGATGGTACTAGAGTCACGACAGTGCGTAAAGCCTGCGGGGTGGAGCTGGTCTAAAGGACCCACAATCAAGCCTAGTAACAACCGGTGTGGATGTAGCCTTGCCTTTGTGGTGCTCAGGGATGATTGCACATTTAGAACCTCCAGATCAGCTCTGGGGTGTGTAGTGTGACTGTGTGCGTGTGTGTGTGTGTGTGGGGGGGGGGGGGGGCTTCTGTGTTGCCGTGTGACCTTAACCGCTGGTAGCTGTAGGCTCCCCCAGATAATGACCACTCTAAGCCCCAGGAGGAGGACTCATCACCCTGTAAATACAGGGACCATATGGACTCGCTGAGAAATACAGCCCGGCAGTCACTTTTCAAATGGACACACAGCAGGCTTTGTGTGATGATGGAATGCACGAGCCCCTTGTCAGAGGTTAATGGGAAGGACGAGCTGGGGGAAAAAAACCTTTTTATTTATTTGTATTTTTTTTCTGTAACTTTTGGTTCTGTGTTTTTTTTTGTTGTGTAAACAGTCCATATCGTTTTTGGGACCGGAATGTAATTGGTTTCCTGATTGTATTTGGTATCTACTCCAGGCCATGTTAACTACTACCATGCCTCTAAACACATCTTGATGGCACAGTCAGCAGATATAGAGATATGCAATAACTTAAGCCATATAACATGATGTGTATGGTGCTTGGATTTTACTTGTGAGTACACCAGCGGGCTCCAATACAGAAAACATTGATGGTTAACAAAGAACAATGCTGTAGGTAGTTATGCAAGGCTAAGCCATAAAAAAGATTTGTACAAAACTAACCGACTAACAGGTATAAAAGTTGATAATGTGCTATATTACTGCTCAAAATCTCCATGGAGGTTTAAGATGGACCCAGTTACAAACTGCCAAAGCTATAAGTGCATGCAAATATATAAATTATCATGAATTAATGGAAACCATGGAAACCATTTGCACACAGCATTAAAAAGCCCTTTTCCCTAATGTGCAGCATATAGATCATATCTCAGCTTTTAGATAAACATAGGTAATGTGCTGAATTAATTAATCACAGCTGTTTCATTTTCCTCAAGGTTGTATATAGCTACTGTTTACACTGTCTGATATTGACAAAGCCAATCAATGTTTGCATAAGGCTAACATAGCTAATATTGACATTTAAATAGTAGCTATGCCAAGGGATATGTATTTTGCACCCTTGAATAATAAAAAAAAAATTAATTGGTTGGTCCATTTGATGGGTAAGGAACGACACACATTTTAACAATTGGGTTTCCAATTAATTCCATCACCTTCCCTTTCATTTTGCTAATTTGCATTTAACTCAAGTTTGCTTCTTCAAGATTAGTTGTAAACGCATAAAAGGATTAGATATAAAAAAAAGTATGTGCAAGTGTGATTATATAAAACAGTAATTCTTTTACTGTAATTGCATTGCCAAACTCTTATTAGGATCTGATCAAATGCTGCTTTACTTTAAAGAATGTGTTCCATTTTGAAAATCAAATTATCTCCTTGCGTGTACAAGGACTGGGAGGTTGATCAAATCAGTCATTTGAATGTGCTGAAGTAGGGTTTTTAAACATGATACAACCACGTACAGTATTTTTTATTAATCAGCTAGTATTTGATCAGCTAATGACATTCTGAAATATTTTCATTTCAGCAAAAATGTTTTATTGCTGCTCGGGAATGCGGTGCCATCCTTCTCTCTGCTTGGCTCACAGTAAAAGACAAGTCATTTTTATTTATCTGGAGGAGCACAGGCGGGACCCTCACTTGCTGGGTTTTAAAAAGTATGGGTGTGTGTGTGCTAAAGAGACGAAGAGCAAGGTTAAATAACCTTTTTTTACTCTTGCTAATGAAACAATCAATCTTTGGCGTTTCATACGTTCCCTTAGCACATTTTTGTTAATTGGGTTTTCGCATTGTGATATGATCCTTCTGTTCATATCCCGTCTCTCTTGCCTGTAGCAAAGCCCACCCCCACAGAAGCCATGAGTCTGCTGCTTTCATCTGCAAGCACGTGCACATTGTCTTGTACAATAGACTGTATAATTGTATGATGTCATCATCCTCATATGTAAATAACTTAAACATTGACCTTTTTTCTCATGCACTTAGTTGGTATGACGGTACACCAACAGGACTATCAATCCCAATGAAAATATTGTCACACCTATCTATTGAAATCTTCTTCAAAACTGTAACGTAGATCAATTGTATTCCATTTTCATCAAAAGACTTGTGTTGTCCCTGATTTGCATTCTGCTCGAGATAATAATCACCTGTACAGGAAGGTGATAGTCTATCAGGTGTAAATCCACTGTTGTTATTCACACATGTGCTTTGTTTTGGAGTCTTTTGTACCGCATACCCATCAGCCCCTCTCCATGTTTTCCGTGTGGCTCATTATCGACGAGTTTGACGACGGTGACTGGGTAACAAAAAGGGAATTATGTAGCAGGACGCAAACAGACCTAATTGGACCATCAGTCTGACAAATTAATTATAGATTATCTCTCTGCGAGTGACCCCTTGGTGGAGGGGAGGAGAAGCTGTTCTCTTTCACCGTAAGAATCAAAAAAAGGCCTTGAGGTGGCTTCAGAGTCTTACATCCTTGATATCTATACCTGCATTTGGTCTTAAGTTCTTATTGCACTGTTTCATCTAGCCCACATCACTCTGCTCGGACATCCATGTTTGTGTTGTCATGCTTACCAGTTTTCCTGCGTCCAGAGCAGTTTCAACGGCCACCACCAAAAGATAAGCTCCAGCCTAATGCACTAATCTAATGGTAGATTTCTTATCATGCACACTAGGCTACATAGATCACATTTATTAATCAAATAAAGTTGATAAAGTCATCTAAATGGTCCATGTCTGAGAGCTGGCCAACACTGTGACGTTGCTTCCTGGATCCCCGACACGTCTTCTGACCTGGGATCTCAGCGAGAGCTCTGAATGATCCTGACATACTGTATCATAGGAGACGATAACAACAACAACATCAACAACATCAAAAGAGGGGGCTACTGAACTGCAGAGTGGTGATCTGCATAGACACTGGCAGCCCCGCCCCCATCCCCCCCATCCCCTTCTGCTATGCCTGAGTGAACTCTCAGACAAGCTCCCAGACACTCTTGAGTGAGCAGGCGAGCCCTCGGGTAGTGACGCCTTCAGAAGTCTACCGCAGGGTCGGAGCAGGCAGGGCGGGGCACTGGCTGGTTGGCTGGCTGGCTGGCTGGCTGGCTGGCTGGCTGGCTGCTGGCTGCGACTGCAACCCGTCCGACACCTGTGTCTCCACCACAGTTTCATTTACACACTGTCACTCATTATCTCCTTAGCACAGCGGTAGAGAGGGCACTTGATGATATTCAGGTTTGAGACGGTGGCATCGGCTCAGACATAATTAAGCGATAGGCTACAAAATAAACTCTTACCTCTGCCCTCTCTTTGCTTCAATTTGTAATGTGCAGCCCCCCCCCCCACACACACACACAAAAATGCTTTGTATCTTGCCTTGTTGGAGAAAATAAAATGGATAATTGTGACCTCTTCTTTTGTAGGTTAGAACTTATTCTAAGCATTATTCAGCTAATGAATCAGCCTATGTTCGAACTCGCCTGTATGCAGTTGAAAACGCTCTACTACTTTTCTAAACATACAATATCAAAGTATGAACTAAAATCATTTCTGAAGAATTACTCAAATTATTCCAACTATTAGCCTACTGTGTGTATGGCCTCCAGCAAGCATTCCCAGACAAAACGTAAATAGAAAATACTGCGACGAGGAAGCTTTAGAAAAACCAAAATACAATACTCATTATTCTAGACTTTCCTTGTTGGAAAGTGCTAATTTCATGGTGTGACCCATTTCCATTTTTCTTTTTTTTACCATTGTGCTCAGTCTAGCATGAGGTAATTTTGGAGCATTCTCTTTCTCAATATTGGATAACTGCAGTCCTGAGCTCGTGTTGACAGACTGCGGGACTAACTAAGTGCCTGTGGGGAAGACCCATACTGCGGTTATCTGTCGCTTCACCGTTCCAAAAAGCTTATCACAGGGGGAACATTTTCTGCCCAGGCTGTTGTTTGAATCACGATTTCCTTTTTCTCTAACTAGGTGTAATATTTTAGAAAGAATCAGACATCAGATCTCAACATAGTTATTTTGTGAAGACTCATGAGATGGATTACTGGGATTGGTCAACAACCGTTGAAGAGACTGAGTTTATAGCTTTAGGTCTGTGTTTGGCAGTCACCATGGCAGCTTCAGTTGTTTCTGCCTACAGGCTTCTGTTGGAATTTGTTTGTTTTTTTGGGGCATTTTTTATTAAATACATAGCACATTTTCCACTTAGCAGTGAATATATGCTTTATAACATTTGGTACTTACACTCAGGTGTTTGTATTGATGCAAGTGTTAATACTTTAATACTACTTATAATTTACAGTTGAATATATAACCTTTTACAGTAACATACACACCAAATATGGATGTGACTCATTGTAGGACCTTATGATTGTTTATTTATACAAATAATCTGAATTGGATATTTTAAAGGAGCAGTTGTGTAATCATTTCATGTATATACAGGCATTAACACGTGCATGCTGTATATATTTCTTTCTCTTTCTTAAAGCCACGGACAAAATGCTTGTTACGTGTTTTTTTTGAGTGTGAAGCCTTTAGGCCCACAGTTAATCTCATTGAGAGGGTGAATCAGCAGATGGTAAGGAGATGCCTAAAGAGCAGGTTCTTTTAAAGAATCTTTAAACTGCCTTTGAAGACATGCCATGGCGACTGTACTGGAGCCATTACCGATGGATAGAGCTCCCTTCTAGATTTCCTTTGTTCCACCCCGGCCATTTTGTTCCATCGCTGTTATTCAAAGCCATGTTTATTAGGCGCTCCACAACTGTGTTTCAAATCAAAAGCCTTTGCATGCCCCTTGGCACATTTGCCTATAGAATCGTATTTTCATAATGTTTTTTACTTGCATTACCACATAGCAGAAGCCCCGTTTCACTATGAGAGCGAAAACAACACTTTTTTTAATCTTGATATATATTTGTATTGATGATGTATTAAGCAATGGCAATGTATATCTAATTTCAGTGAAAATGGTGTGAAAATAAGATAAGCATCTTTTATTGATGCAAACCAATTTCAAACAATTCCTTTCCCCCCCTGCTTTCAACCTGGACTGCGTTCGATGAAAAAATACATACATAAATAAGGAAACATCTGGAAACTAAGTTGGTGAAGTTTAAGGAGATTATTTAGGTTTAAGATAATTCTACACCAGTCTAATATCTGTGAAATCCCATTTAATGAGCTGAATTGAACCAAACCATCTTTAGATCAATAGACTTGGTGCTTTCTCCTGACAATAACTACATACAGAAGTCAAATATACAGTAGTAAGAATTGAACTCCATTACGTAATTTTTAGCAACGACAGCCCCCTTTTGAATGATCTTGTGAAACCATGCTGACTGATTACAAAGACGAGTGGCGTAATGATACATTTTTATGGTATGCACGTTCTTTCAAGCATGATTCCCAAATATGAATGACACTGTAGCAGTGACGCTACACTAAAGAATCTGTCAATCATCACCTGCCAGATGGATAAGAGAGGTTGAAAGGTGAAAAGTAAAGGGAAAAGTTCCTGAGGTCTTGGCTATTTAAAGATTCATGAAGTGTCAGCCTCGATCTGTATCAACGGGAAAAAGGCATGCTTTTACTCAAGGAAGATGTTAAAATAAAAGATGCATCCGCATGTAAGGTACTATTCTGGTTCACCTTAGAAGGGAAATGCTGCATGAAGCTCTATAGCCTGACAACGATTTTGTTCTCAGACTTTTGTTTAGTGAAATTTGATCAAACGACGGACAGTCAAATGACACATTTTATTACGTCATATTGTGTGGCTCAGATTGACAACAATCTGAGATGGAGTAAATTTATGAGGACATTTAACTTTGGCATTCAACGCAAATATACATAATCATGTTAAACGCATCATGAATTTAGCCTGAACTGAAGAGACAGAGACCCTGGCTGCATGCAAATGCTGGCTGGGGCTTTGAGGACAGCTTAGCCATTGTTAACCAGCTGTTTTGAAATGTCAACCACATACAATACAGAAATTACCGGAGTTTGCTGTTTGTTAGGCAAAAAACTCAAATTGCCACTGTTGCCTTTTGAATTATATAGTATTCTGCCTCTTCTAGTTTTAGGAAATACGCACTCCAGTAGAAGTGTTCCTTTTGAGGGCCAAAAGAAACGAAACAGTTCCGTGGCGTTGAGTTACATGTTTACATTCTGTAGATCGTATTCTGTAGTTCAATCTCGTTTGGAATTCCAATTACACGAACAAAGCGGCTTCTGTGTATCTTTAAAATCTTTTCTTCTTTTGTGTGTTGTTTGCATTCAATCAGAGGGCTGCTTAGGTTTGGTTTGGAATGTTGCCTTTCTGCTTCAATCTCACCGTTAATTCATTTCACTCCTGAGCATGCAGCAGAATTGCCTGTCACTTATTGACTTGCCACAAGTGTGCCCTGGTAGGGCCACACTCAATTACCCGATGAAGCTATATGGTCTTATTAAAAACCCAAAGTTTCCTGACCACCTCCACATTCATCTCCAAATCGGCCCCCTGATTCTTGGGCTCAGTATATCACTGCTGGAATGCATTCCTTCCTTCATAAATGATTCAGAGATTTCCAATCGACTAACTGCCATACTCTTAAAGCTGTGGACCCAAGACCTTGGTACACCTTGCATGTTAATCGGGTCAGCATTTGTCCCCACGTCAAAAGCAAGCCTACATTCTCCCATCCTTTGTAAGGGCTTGATCTACTAGATTTGTAAACTGTATATTATAAGCCTTATGTAAATATGTACAGTATACCCGAAATGAATAGCTACATTTTAAGTGTATTGCAAAGTCACAATTGCCTTTTGGTATTCAAGGGCTCCAAGCCTAATCTCGTAAGTGTCCACTCTGCAGGACAGTGTTTTGGAGAGGTTAAGGGTGAGACAACAGCACCCACTGTGACATCAGGAAGTGGGATGAGCTTGGGATGGGGGGGTGGGGGTGGGGGGTGGAGGTGGAGGGGTGTTGTGGCCTGCCTGCCATCATCCTGGAATCATTCCTGATTCCAGGATCCATAATGTCTGTAGACTGTTCCACTGAGGGGCTCTGTCCCTTCCCTCTGTGACACTCAGTGCAATCACCATAGAGATAGAACACTAGAACATTCTAGGATATAGCTCTGTTGCATCATGTGGCGCCTCTAGTGTTCTATCTCTATGGTGATTACCTCCTTTTAAAGAGGGGCCAAGGCGGCATGCAGCCTTGAGGAGTAGCCCTCGTTGTTATGGTGCCAGCCAGCTTACATGGGACCACATTGATTTCAGACCAATCCTCTGTCAGTCATTAAAGACCGGATGAATGCGTGCCACATTACCACTCCATATGTTGTATCCCTTTGTGGGTGGCTTAGATAATGGGTAATCTGAAGCTGGCTCTTGTCAGTGTAAGAGAATTCTGCTGCGTAGTACACAGTGGCCTTCAATGGCTTGGATGGGATTATATATCGTTTTTTTTTTTTTTTTTCTGCAGGAGATGATTTAGTGAAACTGTACACACACTACGTAAGCTTTAGATTATAACGTTGCTTACAAATCATAAATAATGCTGCTACATATAAAATGTGATATTATATTGCTGACTCTCTAAAGGGACCACTTCTACGAGTCTCAGCTCCGTCGTCTCAGTCCTTTAGGACCTTGGCAGCCCTTCAAAAATGAAGAGGGTATGTAAATAATATTTTAGGCATGAAAAAAACAACAAAAAAAAAACATTTTAGTGCACTTGTGTTGAACTTGTGGGAGAGTGTTTGTGTCTGCGTACTAAGACCAGCTGCGCTCTCATTGTGCTGACATCAGCCCTCGTTTCCCTTTTAAACCCCCCCTATTAGCCCAGGTAGTGCTGATGTGGTAGTCTGGAGTCCAGCAGCTCCTAAGCTCCTGGCTGGCTCTACTGTCAAGTTTCCACAGGTTTGGTTCCAGCAGTACCTCCTCACCATGGACAGAGTCAGCGAAGGATTCTTTTTTTCTTTCTTCGTTTCTTTGCCTCTGCCATATTCGGCTCTCGCGACTGAAGATGCGATTTCAATGTGTTTTGAATACGTTATTTAAATTCTATTGTAAAGCATATCGGTCTACAAAGGGTTTCAAAACAATTTAGAAGGCTCTTAAGCTCCACCAAACCAGTCAGAGCTGCATATTCTAAATGGACAAAGTTTGAGAAAAGCACTTAATCTTCCCAGTGGTAGTCTTCCTGCCAAAATTACTTTAAGAGCAAGGCGTAAAATGCTGTTGGAGCTTATAACGAAGCTATTCTCCGGTGTGCGCTGAGACTTGATTAGACTTGGTAAACTAGATAATCAACACATTTTCTCTAATGGTTTAATGGTACTCGTGTGGCCCACGTATTCTGGGAAGGAACGCTTATTTGTCTCCTTCAGAAGGAGGGAGAGGGTGCAGGAGAATACTAGAGCAGGAGGGGGGGGTGGGGGGGGGGGGCTCATTTCCTGCTTATTACCTGTCTATCGGATCCACCACTTTGGGCCGTGGCAGCCACATTATGTGCACACATTCGTGGGGCTCCTCAAAGCGTACTCTTCCACTTGAGAATAAAGGAGAGAATATGATTTGGTTCTGGGTTATCTTGCATGAAGATTCAGTGTGGTCAGCATTACATTCTATTCATGGTCTGCATGTACATGTAAGATATAAGTAAGATGTGAGATGTAAGAGCTCCCTGTGTATAATACACATATTTTATGACAGTATATTGGATCTGTTTCGAATTATATGTGATACAATAAGATTTGTTTAGGCTAAATGTTTCAAGAAAGGCCTTCTTACATAGTCATGTATCTACTTTACCTTGTCTTCCTGGATATTTTGGGTCCATTACAAAGACATTAGGAATCCTTCTTTCAACTCAAAGGGGCTAGTGTTCATTTATGCAGTAAGTGGGTTACATAACATATATATTTCTATTTCATGCTAAATTATTATGATGCTTGGAAATGCAGAAGAGTTATAATGTTGTGTAGACTAGGGGTGTAATTTATGGCGGGGGGAGAGGGGCACAGGGAACATGCCTGCCAATGATGTAGACAGCGGTGCTATCCACCCTATAGCACATTACTCGAGCTACAAGAGTTCAAGTTCGGAACTAAAAATACACTGTGGTCATTAGTGTGTGAGCTTGACTGTCCTCCACTAGGAACTCATGAAGGACTAGCGTACAGCTTTTTTACATATTTTTTTTTAGCTAAGCAGGAAACGGCCACAGTCTAACACGGTACGGACCGAAGGTGGAATATACCACAGTCGGCTTTCACTGTAACAACAGTGTCGTCTGAGATGAGACTGTGGCTCTTAAAGGCTTATGGTCCGTCCCCGTAGACCTGGCCTTCTGCTTTTGATGCAGCCATGGCTTCTGAACGTGGTGAGGCAGCCCTGTGGGACGGTGTTGGAATACCAGGTCAAATGAAACCCTTTTCTTTATGCCTCTCAAAAACATCCTTGTACATGGTTTTTTTTTGGGGGGGGGGGGGGGGGGGGGGCAACTGGGATGTTTTGCTCTCTGGGGACAGAGCTTTATTTCCCCATGACATCTTTGCCAGTGCCATGATATATCAGAGGTATCAGAGATTTTCAGAGGTTTCTAGAGTGAAGCTGTGGAGACTTGACTTTCCCGCTTTTTCATTGAATCTTGTAAATATGTGCACAACTACTTTAAAGATTGAGTAAAGGACATACAATCATCTTATGTAACATCAGTTTCCAGTTTTATCAACAGATTTATTAAATAATAATAATACAACTTTTTTGATACAAGGTGATATCTTTGGCAAGCAGGCATTTCGATTAGAATATTATCACCATCTAAAAAAAAAAAAAACGTTTATTCAGGATTAATTGAACAAGGTTATAAATCTTTGGGTCATACAACTCACAATGATTGACAGTTGACAGTTGATAAATCTATCAATAGAGAAAAATAAATGTCAAAAATGGAATCCACAAGGACTTAATTTGACAACGACGCCACATCACACGCAGAAGGCTTTTTGTGTGATGGCGCAGGACAGGAGGAACATTCTCTTCTTCGTTTGACAACGTGTCCGATCATACGTCTTCATGAACCCCACATTCACTGCTTCCTGTTGACTTACAGGTCCCATCTCTAATTTTAACTTCTCATCAACGTCAGTGGAATGCGGGGACAAGGGAGAATGACACGCCTTTGTTTCTATATAAGAAATCTGGTAACGGAATAATGTTATCGCTTCATTTGAGCAGCGTCTGTGTGGGGTGATACTTTTGCAAAATGTTTGATCCTTTTTGCAAAAGTCCTTTTTAAATAAAACGTTTGTATTGAACCTTATGCCCTGATCTCCTCCTGTTTATTATTGGAATTTCCGTAACAGTACCAGAACTTGGTCAACGGATGGAAGGCAAAATTGGCAATTGAAGAACCTTCGTTCTTGTCACACTTTAATTGTAAAGGGAATGCAAATATAGAAACCAAAGTCTGACCAGCAGGGATAGTCTTAACATTATATTCATTTTCTTCCAATTTCCGTATCACTGCAAGTCAGCCCAGGGAATCATTTGAAACTGATGCCTGCTGTGTAAAGTGAGGTTTGAACATAATTAACCTTTCTTCTGACATTTAGTTGATCCAGAAGTAATGATTGCTAATCAAACGGCTGGTCTGGCTGACTGGCTTCAATGGAGATCATGACGATTGACTTACTAGTCAATGATGCAGAACTCGAACATGATTTCCAAATATTTCTGTTGAACACAAAATCCATAATCTACATTTAATGAAACGGACTAGGCTACCTTAAAACAGTCTGGATCCTGCTCTAAATTTAGATTTAGTTGTAAGCGCAAATGCTTTTGAATGCCATAGTGACTCAACCATTGGAGAATATGATTTAGCACCTTAGAGAAATAACAATCAGTGCATAACAAATCAAGGTACAGGTGTTTACTGTTTGTTGTGCTTCTGCAGGCATGCTCATTCACCATGCACCCGTTTGTACTCTCATTAATTATTTCCTTACAGGAAAACGTGTGATTCGCACATTTCTCAAAATCTAGTGATTCATGCTGTGTTGAATTTTTATCCCTGTGGTTTTGGAAAAGCTAGCCTAATGAAGATTTACTTTCGGTTGTTTTCAGTTCTTATACCATTACTGAGCCATGAGAAACATTTTCACTTTCTTTATGCCACAGAGAGACGTTATTCAAAGCTTATTCTGGCCAGTTGTTGTCAATTATATACTGTATATATGGCATATGTCTCCCACCTCTCTCTCACTCTCTTCTCTCTCTCTCTCTCTCTCTCTCTCTCTCTCTCTCTCTCTCTCTCTCTCTCGCTCTCTTTCTCTTTCTCTATTTGTTGTCTTGTTTTTGTTTTTAAAACTTTAGGGCAAGTTGGTGCAGTATTTCAAATGGCCATACAATAGGAATATCAATAGAGTTTACCATGGTCATGTGTGTGGAGGATGGCCTTGCTGCTGGAGTGCTGATTTATTTAGAGTTAATTGATTTAGATGTGTTTCTTCTGCAAGAGGATTTATACCATTGTATCACCACAACAAAGAACTACTCACAATCCTGAATGCACTTATGTGTAGTCCCCCTTTACAGACACACAGATGCACCTAAAGACAATAATAATGCTGTTTGAAAGTTTCTGCACATTGTGAACCACACATTGTTATTCCCCTCTAGAATCCCTCAGAATACAACAGCAAGCTTTCATTTCATGACCTTTTCAGTTCACGGACAGGCTCGTCCTGCTCGGCTCCTCAAACTGATCAGACAAAGTTCATGTATACACTAGCGGAGGTGGAAGTAGACCCAAATACAGCGAGTATCAGAGTATAATGGAATCGATTTTTATTCCAGGAGAAAGGCAACACACACACGCACACACACACACACACACACACACACACACACACACACACACACACACACACACACACACACACACACACACACACACACACACTCTCACACCGGGCCTCAAACAAACCAGGCATGAACAGCAAAGGGAAGAAGCGGCTGAAACCATGTTCAAAACTAGACGCTGGTGAAAGAGGAATGTAAAAAGGAGCATAGTGGGCAGCCCATGACAGAATGTGACTCAGCATCATGTTTCCTGTAATCTTCGGTCAGGCGACTCGCTGCTCTTTGCTATGCCTCGCACCCCCACCATCTCTGGGAGGTAGGCGTTTAGCTACTCCGCACCTTGGTGTTGGAGATTGCTACAAGAACAGCTGAAGCTCAAATCACTCATTTCATGTTGTGATTTCAAAAATGAACTTTTTTTCTTTTAAAGAGAGATATATGTAATTGGTTTGCTTAATATGTGCCTGTAATATCATGCTGAGACTGCTTTATTGTTGTTCTTTGTATTGTAAATTTCTTTTCTGTTGCAGGTTGCTTCCTCTTGGCCAGGGCGCCCTTGTAAAAGAGATGCATATCTCAATGGGACTCACCTGGTTAAATAAAGGATAAATAAAAAAGAATAAAAATAAAAAGTTTGCCGGCTAGCTCATGTATTGGCTCTGTGTGTAGTGGGGTCACTGCCCTGGACGTTCTTGTTACGTCCATACATCATAATGGCTGTGAGATTTCACCCTATTTATGGTTTTTTGTTGCGTGAATCAAGAAAAAAACCATAGATAGGGTGAAATCTCACAGCCTGTATTATCTCATAGTGCAATGGTAGTGTGGAGGAGATTGAACTTTGTTATATATTTATAATGTTTGTTTATTGGAAACCAAGTACATGACGAGAAAAATAATACAATAGATTTTTATGTAAAAAACAAACAAAAAGGTGTTAAAGCCAACTGCCACTACCCCAGACCCTTACATTTATAATAGAATAGTTTCACACTTCAAGTTAAACGATTGTTTCGGCTTCTGTTGGCAATATTAAGAATAATTGAGGCAGAGTCCTTACAGGTGGTTTCGAGTGTCTCCCTCTGTCGATTATATTGTTGGCTGTCGCTTAACTGCGGAAAGATGTTTGGATTCAACCCCTTAGTGCTGTTTTGATTCGTGAGGAGCACAGTGTTGCCACATACTGATATTTGTCTCTTCATTAGTACAGATGCCACGCGAAAGGTTTGGAAATTCTGTTGATTGTAAATGGCTTATTTCACTATGATAATTTTTTTTATAATTACTGTAGTTTTAATTGACTGTGTTTTCTGCACATCTTCTGAATTTTATGATGCAATTCTGTGTCAGGCAGCAAGGTTTTCAGGTGAGCGCTATGGGCTTAATTATACTGGTAAAAAAAAAATGCTAGCACTTCAACATGGTGAGTGCAATTAGATCTCATTTGCATTTTGATTTAATGCACCTAAATAGCATTATTTCCTCAGTTTCCTGCATAATATGTTTTTCTATATATCATGCAAATTAGTGTTAGTGCTGAGGTGAGGTGAAAACACTATCAATCTCCCTGTGTGTCGAAGAGACAGTCGTTAAGAGTAAAATATGATTCTTTAATGAGCTTTCAACTCTCTTACAAAGTGTCTATTTGAATTTAAGAGGATACCATTCTCAAAATTAAGAATAGCGTGGAGCTGTGTAGACCTTCGTAACAAACATTTTTAAGATGGGTTGTGTTTGTCTGTTTTTAGTTATTCTTTTCAGAATAAATTACAGTTCATCAAGGACAACCAATTATTTATGCTTTTAGATATTGATAGATAGTGCTGGCAGCCCATATTTGCCTTTTTTTGGGAGGAATTGCATGGTATTGGGTGTACTGTGTGTTCAGTTGTTGAATTCGGGAAAATTAAGTCTAAAACTTAAGAATTTAAAGGGGAACTTAAAGTTTTTTTTAAAAGTGTGTAGATTTAATGTATATTCACTCAGTTTACAACACTTCACAATCTTCACATAATCTCTTGCAATCAGCTCTCTCTACAAGTCAACTTAGCTTAACCTGACTTCACTAAAGTCTTTTCAATGCATATTCATCCAGTTTACATTGAGTACGCATCTACGCCTAGGCTGAATTAAATCCTAGGCATTCACAGAGCGAATCAGCAAATAACAAATGATCTTCTCAGGCAAAAACACAATACAACAAAACAAATCAGTTAGTTTGAACACATTTGGTAAACTCATTTGATTTGATACAATCATGTATATTTCTTTGCGAATGGGTAAAAAGTTATGCACCTTATAAGATTTAGTATCCCCCCCCCCCATTTGTGTGTCAACATCACAAGTCATACAAGACGTCGTTCAAGAGAACATCTCCGAGTCTGCATAGGGTGACCACTGGATACCAACGGCCAAGGCTGAAACTTGGTGCTGCCGCTTGACAGGGGAATACGTCTTGTGTATTTGACAGCTCTGCCCTCAGAAACCCCTTAACCAATTCAATACAATGAAATTGTGTAGCCAGGGTTTATGTGCTATTGATTCTGTTAGCCATGTTATTACACCCCCAGCATTTCAAATGTGATTTCCCCCTACTCTGTCTTGTTGTTGACTGCCATGGTGTCTAAATGGAAAAAAATTGTTATCAATAATGCTATGTGTTGGAGTGTGCTCCCTATTCGCAACCCCACACTTTTGGAAATGCATACAAGCAATACAGAACCAAAACACACACTGTTGGAGATACATACAAGCAATACAGAACCAAAACACACACTGTTGAAGATACATGCAAGCAATACAGAACCAAAACACACACTGTTGGAGATACATGCAAGCAATACAGAACCAAAACACACACACTGTTGGAGATACATGCAAGCAATATAGAACCACAAGACATTACACAAAACGCAAGATCAGAAAATCAAAATAGTCCTGCTTATGAGGGATAGTTTGTGATTTGACAGGGGATCTAGTTTAACTTATTTTTCGACCAAGTCATTTTTTTTTTTAGGCTGTTTAGCCAATGACTAATATGCTCTTTGGGAACACAGCAGCAAACTGGCAGCAGCCTGCAGCTTTTAACCACAACACATTGAAGATTCAAAAGCATAGTAGGTGGCCTAAAAACGTTTATATATATATATATATATATATATATATATATATATATATATATATATATATATATATATATATATATTATATAATAAATAATACAAAGGATATCCTTTGGTAATTCTGTCAAAATCCATTTGTCGGATCTGCTTCTACTGAAATAGCCCTTATAAAGCAAGGTATTGTTTTGTGGGCTTTTATTATTACATAATTTGTTTTGCTGGATGTCTTTTTAATTGGAATCAAAGCTTTTTCCAGGCATCATGCCAGTCTACAGTAAGCCAAAATAAAGTGAATCAGTTAATGCTAAAGATATGGTTGTTTAGGTATTCTAAAGCTGGGGAGCCAAGCAGATGGTTTCATTTGCATGTGGTCGAATTACCACAGAACTCCTTGCCTGATCAGTAATTTGAATTTGCGTTTAAATATATTTGACCTTGAGACTTGCATCGGTTTCCCTCGTCTTTGTGGCGTTCACACCTTTAATTAGCTAATTATTTTGGGATTGGTGTTCAACCTTACCCATTATCTTGTGTGTTTGTTTCTGCTTTCTGGTGCTTTCCCTTGTAAAGGGGTAATTACCAGGAGATTTGTAAATGTCCGCCTTACCCTGCTATTTGGCCAGAATCTGTTCAATTGCCTTGAACCACCTCTAAGTCATGAAAGATTCCTACATTGTAAACTCACATTTCACAAACAATTACCCCCAAAGTCACTAGAGATAATACAGAAAAGGTTTATATTTCAGTAAGAGTTTAGTCTTTCTGATGGCAAAGTGAGTGAAGAGGTTCATGGGAGGTCATTCAAAGATTGGAGGCAGATGGAAAAACGTCTTGGCATCGTCAGTGATGAAAGCGTTTGCGATGGCTGAATACATTTCTAGGTGTCTAGACGTACAAGGCTACCACAGAGGAGCATTGTTTTCTTTTGATTATCAGCTGACATTGTGCTGGGTGTTGTAGGATGAGTAGGGATCATTGAAGGATATTGGACTCATTGCCAAACTAACGTATAGATGTTGATTGTGGTTGATGTCAAGTTGTTGTGCTGTGTTATGTTGTCCGTTGTTGTTGGATTGAGTTATTCACATAAATACATTCCCTTTAATCCTTTAGGCTGAGCTACAGTATATCTTCAATCTCATACAAACAGTGAGTCAACTTTATAAATTTTTTATCAATAAAACATGACTTTTCTTTTAACCAAACAATTTTTCAACCTCCAGGTATAAAGTGGGCCATTTATAATATATATTTACAAAAATAATTCTCTGTCGGTGAGCAGTTTGCTCAACGTTTTTCCAGCTGAAGGCGTAATTATTTGACTCGCCTAACCCGCAACTGGATAGGTGGGTACGTTCACTCTGCACTTCTTAAAGCCCTAGAACCCTAATTGCTTCTACATCATGCACTGTAATTCACACTTTGTTGTATATTCGGAATTCGTGTAAATCAAAAATCCTATATCCAGTGCATGTGATTTCTGAGAAAATGGCACACACTTCACCAAATACTCAGCCATTTTTACAAATTCATCTCCAGGCCCACGGTCTGAATTCTTATGTTGAAAGGATAATTATCTTGTAATAATTACGGTCCAGGAACGTGAATGTCCTGGGAAGAAACAGGCTACCCCTTCCCTTTGCCCTTTTCAATCTCAGAGGATGTGCCCTGGCTGGTATTTTGAATTCTTAGAAAGAAAGAAAAAAAGTAATCATAATAAAAACAGTCCATTTCCTGCATTGTCACCATGGAAGTAACTATGCTATTAGGCTGGTGTGTAATTCTTTTTTTTTTTTTTTACTAAAACTTGGTTGTGGTGATTTCATGCTTTTACCTACACCGTACCATAATACTGTAATAGTCTATTTGAGTTGAGATACACAGTAGGACTCAGAGGTAGGTGCTTGATGTTCATAACTAGTAGGTGTCCATGGTGCTTCTCAGGGGGGGGGGGTGTATAAAAACTGTTCAATCAACAACAGGGGGTGAAGCACTATCCAAACCATGCACACTGGGACTTAAAACATACATTGGCCTTCGATTTGAAACGAGATCAAATCGAATGATAGTCATTCAAGGAGTGGGTGGCCCTACAGATACGGAACCATCTGAAATAGATAGATCTGCGGGGCCCAACAATGACTCAGTTAGTCTATACCGTTATGCGAGTCCAACTTCATTCATGTATTCAGAATTAATTCTGTAGTTATGGCTTAACTGCTAATCGCTTGTAGCACCAACCTCCCACAAGTACAACTTTAGCAGTAGAAGTTTTTTTCTTCTTCGGCTTTTTACGCGTGCAGAGCAGATCCGTGTGATGGCGGTGTGACGAAGGCGAGCGCCACTCTTCTGTTTAGGAAAGCACAAGATTCCCCCTATCAGCAGTAGGAACAAGGTGATGAGTTTGCCTTGCTGAAAGCAGTCCCTGCCTCAGGGAACCTAATGAGGTGTCCAGTGTTTTAAGGCGGGTACTGCACCGCCTGCAACACTCCACCTTTTACCGTACTTATTGGCAGGAGGAATGATTGATAAAATGCCGGGGAGGCAAAACGTATCGTGTATTTTTTGTTTTTTATTACCTTTTTTTCCCCTCTCTAATCGATATGCCATTGCCTTGATTCCTGAATCATCCTGGTCAAAGTCATGGGGATTGTGTGTGTGTGGTTGTGCCAGGAATGAGTGTGTTTGTGTACGTTAACAGTGTGTGTGTGTATGTGTGTGTATGTGTGTGTATGTGTGTGCATGTGTGTGTGTGTGTGTGTATGTGTGTGTGTGTGTGTGTGTGTGTGTGTGTGTGTGTGTGTGTGTGTGTGTGTGTGTGTGTGTGTGTGTGTGTGTGTGTGTGTGTGTGTGTGTGTGTGTGTGTGTGTGTGTGTGTGTGTGTGTGTGTGTGTGTGTGTGTGTGTGTGTGTGTGTGTGTGTGTGTGTGTGTGTGTGTGTGTTATTTTAACAGTTTCTTTCTGGCATTGCAGCTCTTTTTGTTTAGTCTTTTTTTTGTCTTTTTTATTTGAGCAGACAGATGAAGGTAGGTGTGGGCATGGAGGGAGGGCAATGGAGTGTGGCTTGCCTCAACCCTGTCACTTTGATAGAGTGAATACATTGTGAGAGATAATGGAAACTTTCTATTCAGCGAGGGCTGGAATAAAGAGAGCCTTCCTACTCATTCATCAACATTGATTACTGTAGGGCCTATGGCCTGCCAGGATCAAGGGGAGCAGTACTTCGCACAAAGAGTCTGCTGAATCGCAGCTAGAGGAATCAGGAACAACAAAAAAAGCAATACTGGCCTTTTAAAAAAAACAAAACATCACCCCAATTTGTTTAAAGGTGAACTCTTTACAGCATTTCAAATATCGAGCTCAAGACCGTATAATATAAGATACGTACGGAGATTTCTTTTTTCTTTTTTTTTAACTGTAGTTGCCTCTTTTAGTTATAGACTATTGAAATGCCAAGGTTGTTATTCAGGATACAAGTCAGCTTCAAAGACATGTGAAACATTACGCATGGCGTGTCAGGCAAAAGGTGGATGACGCATCCTTGAGGTTTGGGTTGGGGGGGAGACGGGGTGGGGGGTGGGGGGGGGGGGGGTTAAAAACCATGCCTTCTGCCTTTAGGGACTTGTGTGAAACAGTGATACATGTGTATTGCCTGCTAATGAAGTCACGGCTTCTGAGGATGACATTAGCACTTGTGCGCCCAGAGTGATGGTTTGATAGCTCTAGCGGTTTCCACTCACCACAGGGACTATGACATTGGTGTTCGCATAAACTGACAAAATTGTTTAGACAGCCTGACCCCAGAGGAGCTCCCGGTTTCAATGTGCTGCTTTTTAAACAGAGAAATAAAAAATTAATAAAAGAGCTTTAGTGAGTTTAGTTGTTGTTGACAGTAAAATGTAACTGTGGTTTCTGATCAAGGTCATCCTCTGCCATCAACAGTTGGTGGTCTTTCAGATTCAGTAAAAAAAAAATTCAATAAAAAAAAAGAAATTTTTAAAAAGCGCGGACATTTAAACATTAAAGACATTAATTATTTCACTATAGTCTCCCTCCTCCACTTGACACACTCCAGTGTGTGGATGAGTGCTGCAAGCTAAGATAAGCTGCCATTCCCTATCTCACTAGACTAGCCTGTCAGATCTGAGAATAACCCTCACCCAAGGGTTTGTATACCATACTCACACCCATGGTTTCACCTTCACATTCAATTCACTTCCAGTTCCACCCAGCCATAACAATTACAAAATTGTGTAAACAACCCTGCTTTTTTGGAGCTGTTGTTTCAGCTATTTACGTATAAGCCTTAGCCCTCCATGTACATCCATCCAGGGGTTTGCATGTCAAATTAATCTTTTTTTTTAACACTTACAGTGCAAATCGTTTTTTTTGTCTGTCCCACCTCAGTTATGTGCAACCCCTGAGTTTTGTAGGATGGATGGATAGGGAATTATAGTGGAGTGACTCCCAGACGGAGGCAGTGGTTAATTCATGTCCACTACGTTGATGTTGTTGGCTGTAATTCTCTAAAGAATTAAATCAATTGGGAACGACAAACTTATCTTCCTTTTTACACAAACAATGATTCAACGTTATCTTCAAATTTTAATTAATAAAACACATTATTGTTTTATAGTTTTTTAATCCTCTCTTGCACTCTGTTTTGCGACTCACTTTATGTCCGCAGCCACCCACCATAGCTTTTGCCTATCTTGGCCAGGACACCCTTGCAAAAGAGATTTCTATTCTTAACTGGATCTTTCCTGGTTAAATAAAGGTTCTAATAAACTGCTTTGGATACACACACACACACCGCTGTATCCTTAATGTGACTCGGGGCTGATTCAACCGTTTTGAGAGCAGATTGCAGAGGAAGAGGGACGAGGAGCAGCGACTGCTGCCTCGATTATGTCCATGTAGAACTATCTAAGTTAAGCCTCTCAGGAGATGTTGGAGAGGGAAAAAAACAAATGGTTGGCGAATGCAAACTGCTGCGCCACCAACTCAAACACAGGAGGTCTTTCATTTGTGCTGATTTTGTTCTTGCACTCCTCCCCAGCTCGGGCGGAAAACAAATGGAGGGGGCGCATTACTCGACTTATCAATTTGTTAAAGACCTGTTTACTCCGCATTTACAGTGTGTGTTTGTGTGAATTTCACCAGATCGCAAGTCCCACCACCCACCCCTACCCCCCCATTTGAAAGAAAGGCCTTCTGTTCAGACTTCATCATTGACACTTCTAAATCTTTTTCTTTTCTTCCGCACCGCAGATTGCACAGACTCGTGCCAGTGAACACCTGAAGAAAGTGCCAGTGTTTTAGTGTGCTAGACTCCACCCCCCCCCCCCCCCCCCCACCCCCCCCCCCCCTCCACCCCAGGGTCATTTTGTGTTAATCTCTGCCAAAGTCTCTATTATCGTATGGTTCCTACGGCAACTGCCCCTCAAAACGAGGGCAATGGCGAATGCACTCTTCCCTTTCTGGGGGCCGTGACCACAGAGAAAGCGCGCTCTTATTAATAGACCTGCACGCACACACATCGTCTGATGAACTGGCCGTACTCTCTGGACATGCTCCTGAGTCATAAACTCACAGGCAGAACCGTGTCCTTGAGGGATGAAGCATTTGCCTCCCTGTCTTTACTGTCAATTGTATAAAGCCTTACTCATTTGCAAAAGGAAATTCATCTTTATTGTTATTAAATGTAACCCCTAAGAATCATGGTGATGGATTTTTATGGTCAAATAAAGGCTCAAATGGCATGATTTGACGAATCTACCACCTCGTTTGTAGTCCGTCCTTAGTTCGGGGGCAGATTAATCATTCTCTTTCATCATTATTATTATCCCAAATAGATTATGTCAAGCACAACTTGTTATTGTCCGTTATATATCTTTGCCAAACTTATTTCGCACCGCTCACTTGCTTGTGATTGAATCCACAAGTTGCCGGTTTCTAATAACCTGAACGCGACAGGTATCAATTGAAAAGTTGACCAAAGCTAGCGCCGCTCATTATCCACGCGGGAAACGGCGCGGAAAGACAAACGCGTCCTTCACAGCACACGACATCTTGATTACCATGTTCCCCCTCAGCCGGCCGGGCACGCCCAATGTAAACCACGGGACAGCGCGGGGGGAGGTAGACAAACAGGATGGCGTGGAGTCAGGCATCGGGGTCTGCCAGCCAATGGAGGGAGCGGGGGGGAGTCAGGTACACCGACAGATAAGTAGGCTGAGCGAGATGGCAGTCTCTTACCTGCTCACGCTGCTTCTCTTGATTAATCCCTGGCTGTGCTGCAAATCACTGTGTGTGAGTGTGTGGTGGTGGTGTTTTTCTTCATGTTGGTTACAGTGCGTGTGTGTGTGTGTGTGTGCGCGGATGTGTGTGTGTGTGTGTGTGTATGTGTGTGTGTGTGTGTGTGTGTGATTGTGAGTCAATGTAAGAGAGCGCAAGAGAGAGGAGTGAGTGCCAAAAAACCCAGGTGTGACTATTTGGCTGGCGGACTCTGGCTTGGCCGAGTTTGGACGTGTGTATGTTTCTGTTCGCTTTTGTTAGTGTTCCCATCATACACATTGTGCTCTCCGTTCGTGTATGATTCATTTCTATACCATCTAATGGCTTCTGCATCACAACCTCGAAAAATGACAACTTATCCGGCTTAACAACGTAAACATGACTTAAACACGAGTGGTATTTGTTTGTTTGTGTTTCTTTGATTTGCATGTTTATTTTGTTTTCCGTTTTCAGACACTTTCCTTTTTCCAAAGGACGCTGAATGTATTCATTCACCCAGATCAACAGCAGCGGCTTGTCTCGCTTGCCAAACGTTGGGTGACATCATCTGTGTGCTGTTGCATTTGTGGGCTTATCCTAGCAGAAGGACAGCCGAGAAGCAGTGTAGAGAACGTTCCTTCACAGGCTGGCAAGCGGCTCTACTAGGTGCACCAGCCGAGCACGGTCTCAGAGAGCTAAAGCGTCTTCGTGCACCTGCTGTAATTATGCTGATCTTGCCGACGGTCGGCACAAAGTCGACCGGACAGAAGGTCCGGAACCCCGGAAGTAGCCACACGTGCGTCATCTCATTACTGTGCTGGCCGCGCTGCCATGGTCACCAGATTGTCACCAGTCTCCCCCATCAGATCCCGAGCGGCGCTTATCGTCTACCTGGCCACGCAAGAGAACCCCGGCCGAGCCCCGGTCCAATCCCGGTTCTCCGGCCCATGGAATGGAACAAGACTGGGATTAGCGAAGCAGCCAGTCCTCTCCTGGTGGCAGTGGGGGGGGGGGGGGGGGGCTGCTGCTCACGGCAGATAGGAGCATTAGCGCCTTGCACAAAGCCTAATAGTGTTTATCATTAGTGACAGAGCCTTCTTTGCCTTGGCTGCTGAGGCGAGGGGCTCCTACGCCCAGCTGAGGCTTCGCTGATGAGCTTCCTAATTTACAGTCCAAGGTAATGATCTCTCCCTCTCTCTCTCTCTCTCTCTCTCTCTCTCTCTCTCTCTCTCTCTCTCTCTCTCTCTCTCTCTCTCTCTCTCTCTCTCTCTCCCTCTCCCTCTCTCTCTCTCTCTCTCTCTCTCTCCATCCCCGCTCCCACGATCGTAATTTGTGGATTACGCCGCAGGTAGTTCAACCTCTCCTGTATTATCTTCCCTTAAAGCCACTTCCCCCTTGAGAGGTGGTGAGGCCCAGGCTTTTGGCAGCACAATGCAGTGCCCTTCCCTCACCTTTTCCCCCCGCCACTGTGCATTCCCCCTCGGCTCCGGGATTAGAGATGTGTCAACTTTGCGGTAGGGGTCAGTTCAACTCTTTTCCGTGGAGACACCGTAAACCTCAACTTGTCCATTTGTACTTCCTCCTGTGTTTGAATAGTTTATTTGTGTATGCATATACTGTACCCATCAAAAGTATACACACACTTTCCCATTTACTTCAATAGGTGCTGGGTTCAGGCCCCTCAGAGTGGTGGTGGGTTAAGGCTTTACTGGGCGGTGCTGGGTTAAAGCCTCTTAGGGTGGTGCTGGGTTAAGGCCTCACAGGGCGGTGCTGGGTTAAGGCCTCACAGGGCGGTGCTGGGTTAAAGCCTCACAGGGTGGTGCTGGGTTAAAGCCTCTTAGTGTGGTGCTAGGTTAAAGCCTCACAGGGTGGTGCTGGGTTAAAGCCTCTTAGTGTGGTGCTGGGTTAAAGCCTCTTAGGGCGGTGCTGGGTTAAAGCCTCACAAGGTGGTGCTGGGTTAAAGCCTCTTTAATGTGGTGCTGGGTTAAAGCCTCTTAGGGTGGTGCTGGGTTAAGGCCTCACGGGGAGGTGCTGGGTTAAGGCCTCAAAGGGTGGTGCTGGGTTAAGGCCTCACAGGGCGGTGCTTGGTTAAGGCCTCACAGGGCGGTGCTGGGTTAAGGCCTCACAGGGCGGTGCTGGGTTAAGGCCCCACAGGGTGGTGCTGGGTTAAAGCCTTTTAGGACAATGCTGGGTTAAGGCCTCACAGGGTGGTGCTGGGTTATGTCAGAGTGGTGCTGGGTTAAGGCCTCTTAGGGTGGTGCTGGGTTAAGGCCTCACAGGGTGGTGCTGGGTTAAAGCCTCACAGGGCGGTGCTGGGTTAAGGCCTCACAGGGCGGTGCTGGGTTATGTCAGAGTGGTGCTGGGTTAAGGCCTCTTAGGGTGGTGCTGGGTTAAGGCCTCTCAGGGCAGTGCTGGGTTAAAGCCTTACAGGGTGGTGCTGGGTTAAGGCCTCACAGGGCGGTGCTGGGTTAAGGCCTCTTAGGGTGGTGCTGGGTTAAGGCCTCTCAGGGCAGTGCTGGGTTAAAGCCTTACAGGGTGGTGGTGGGTTAAGGCCTCACAGGGCGGTGCTGGGTTAAGGCCTCTTAGGGTGGTGCAGGGTAAAAGGCTCTCTGTTGGAGATCACACTTGTCATAGCTCCCTCAGCCCCCATTCAGCAGATGGAATGAAACACGGCGTAGGTGTTGGGACTTGTTGAGATAAATCTGTCTGAACTCGCCCCATTATAGGGCCAAGTGGGACTGAACTCTGGCTGTGGAGATTAAATCTGTTTGACTCCGTACGTTTATCGAATATACCAACGCACGTGTTGCCCTTGGCGAAGGCCTCTTGTTGACTGCCTGGGGTATTACATGGGAACACCTTCGTCGCTGTGTTTGAAGGGATGTCTCGGTTAACAAACCTCTTTTGTTTTGAGTCGATTTAAGGTATGATGTCCCTCTGGTCTCCTTTCCTGACACTGCTACTTCCTTTTTATTAAATATTTTCTGTTTCTTTTTATAATTTTTTTTGAACGCTGTCAAACCAGTTATGTTTGCAAAATGCGAGATTGCCACGCTTAGCATCACGAGTCCTCATCTTCCCATCATTTTGTAAATATCTAATCAATCTGTCATCGAAAAAATGAGAGGCCTGCTGTATGAAAAAAAAATATTACATAGCAATTTAATATGAAACGGCAATTATCTTATGATTAAATCATGTTGGGATTGTGGAGGCTGGAAAAGACTCACAGTGTGTCTTTTATCAGCCGAGATGGCTTGATTTAGATTGGCATGGTGTCTCTATTGCATAAGTGGTTGTGTATGTGCGAGTGTGTGTGTGCGCATGTGTGTGTGTGTGTGTGTGTGTGTGTGTGTGTGTGTGTGTGTGTGTGTGTGTGTGTGTGTGTGTGTGTGTGTGTGTGTGTGTGTGTGTGTGTGTGGAAGAGACAGGGATGAAGATATACAGAGTACGTTGAATTGTGGATTGGAATGGCCGTTAATTTGAACTGTGTTTGTCTACATTAAATATCCTTGAAAAGATCTATTTTCACATTCTCATGGGACTTAACATTAGATATTTTTGCATTTCCCTCCCTACTTGTATGATAATACTCACATCTTACACGAAGAAAAGTCATGATTGTAATATGGCAGTGATAGTTAGTGCCAGTAGATTACGAAATGAAACGTCTCACCTGATTGTAGAAGACTGCAGGAAACTCCATAAGGACTCGTTCTAATCAGGAAGGCCGACACAACTTTTAAATCTGCTTTGATGCCTCTTGTCCTTTGTCTATCACGCGCCCGCGTTTGACCCTCAAGTCTTCCGAAATCGCTTTTCCCCGAGCTCTAGGGTGGAGATAAAGTCTACGGCAATTTACAGGAGACAGGTCCACTAAAGCTGGGCTGGAGCACGAGATCTTTATCGACAAAATGGAAAGGTGTACAAATCCAGTCAGACAGTTTGACCTGTGTGGTCTTGACCTCCTCATTTTAACCACGTAGTGACGGCTGTGTGGATTGATTTCTAGTTAACGGTGGAAATTAGAACTGGGGGGGGGGGGGGGGGCATACAATCTTAAGGCCCCTAGTTATTATGTTGATGGCTCAATTTAACACAACGTCTTCAATCCGCGTTGTTGCTACGGTATTGCAGCTTGTCACTCAGTGCATAGACTTGTCCTCTTGTCTTTAAGACCGATTCAACTACAAACCAAAATACGTTACTGCGCCTTCCAGCCTTCTTAAGGTTACATCTATTGTCGACTCCCCCTTCTTTCACATTTGAAACCCAAGCAAATTGGCATCCCGTGGAGAATGCCTACTCCTCCCATCTCCTCCGAGCTATGAGACAACGTAGAGAAAATGTGTCAGAGTAATATTTAGTAATTCGATTACATGTGACAATAATAGATTTTAATATATTTCATTGTCCTCAGTGGTAGATGTTTTAATAAGAGTTGAAGCCCTTTTAACCCTATTAGCCAGATGGGATGGGAGCAACGCGTTCTCCCAACATGGGTGATAATGGCGTAAATGACCTAATTAGTTTCATACAGGAAATACTCAGCAATAAGTTAGACGAAGAAATTATAATTGTCTATTAATGAATGAATGTAATTGTACTAAATGAGAACATGAGAACTTATGTCTTGGCAGAGCGAACCATTTGTATTGTAAGTGCTGTTAAAACGTTCAAACTGGTAAAGCTTTGAAATCAACAAGGTGGTACACTTTAAGCGACATGTAAGTGTATTTGCATCATTTATCTTACGTAATAAATTTTTTGTTAAAAATTTTTGGCCTCTGGACTTAATGTTAAGTTGCAATGCTTCCTATTTTCATCTGAAAACCATCTATTTAAAATCAATAAGAATAATTTGTAATCATACACATGCTGTTTCTACCTGCCGTGTGAAAACAGCGAATTAGGCATCAATGTCAATCCATTGAGAAACACTACCTGACAGAAAAACTCTCAAAAAAGAGTGGGAAATTCTACCAAAATTAAATAGTATGCTTTCAGTTAATACGTTGAAAATTACTGTACAACCATAGTATTATCAGAAATTATGTAAACAATCGCCTATTGGCCTTGGTGCTTTCTTTGTCATCCTATGTTTTTATGTTTTTACATTTCTTTGTCATTTTATGTTTTTAATGTTTTTACATTTCATGTTTTTACATTGTACCGCTTGTTACTCTGGTTTTGAAAGGCGCTTTATAAATAAAATGTACGTACTTACTTACTATTCAATGGCAGTTTTGATATTTTGCAACCGTCATGTGCTGTTGTCCACCTTTGCCGTATTTGTAGAGAGGAACTGAGGTAAACGTGGCCCATGAATTGTGGTCACTCTTTCTTTCTTTTAGACAGCATATGCTTATACATACATACACTAACAAAGAAGGTCTGGATCAAAAGTGCAGATTTATAGATGCTAGATGTTGCACCCTAAAAATTTGTTGTCATTGCAACATATTTGTACAGTAATCAGCCAGAGATGTTACAGGAAAACACACAGTTTCTAGAGAGCCCTGGTTTACAGAGTCTGGGTATAGCTATTGTTCTGTGTTTCAGCCCAGGTATTGATGTTGGTATACTCCCCCCAACAAAACTAAATCCTATAGCCATGATTACCAATGACTTCTGTGTCTGTTTTCAAATTCTGTCTTAGTTCTTTGTTGTGTGGGATTATTTTTTTGTCTGTGGATCACAACTGTATTTATTTATTTATTTTGAAAATGAGATCCATTTGTTTTGACAGATGCTTGTTCTGGGGCGACAGCCAAGGCTCATTCAGATTTTTCTGGATTTTTGCACAAGACTGGGGGTTTAGACTCTGTTGTTAGACAAACAAAATTGCCCACTTGCCACATTGTCGAATAATGGTCTGTACTGGCACGCAAAATGCAATTGCTAAACTTGTCTTGGGAAATCTGAAGAAAAAAAATAAGAAAACAAAAATTGATTTTTTTGTTTTGTTTCTGCACATCTCACAACTTCGACTAATTATCCTTTGGCTATTCTCAGTAGTGAAATATGTGAACTTGTTTACTGTTTCTTCTTCTTGTCTGGTTTGATGTCTGTATACCCTCTGGTGTAATCCATGTTAAAACTACTGGCCTTGAAAGAAACTTTTACTGAAGCTTATACTGTTAAGGGATTTGGTTGATGCCCACGTACCACAGCTGTATAAGATGTTGCCACAGATATGTCATACACAAAGTTATTGCGTTTTCTTTCATTTGCGCCCAATCCGTATCTTTTTTAGAGGCGTTGTTATATTCTGTACATCTAACCTTTTAGCTTGTTGATTTAAAATTAGGGTACGTTCAATATTTGTCCATCTGGTCTTAAAAAGTAAATAGATCATCAAATACTTAATATTTGATGAGGGAATCATGCCAATCATATTTGATTTAGTACTAATTATGTGTGATGTCCTTTAATTGCTCTTGCTAACTGAATGTCTTCAGTGTGTAATGATAACTTAATGTCTTTAGTTATAAATGATAAATTAATATATTGAGTTAGTAATGACAACTGAATGTCTTCAGTGTTTTTCTTATTTTTTGCAATTTCCCCTTTTCTCATTAAGCAGTTGGAGAATTCAAGTAATTAAGCAGTCAAGATTGACAAAGAGCATCTCTAAAGAGGACTTTTCATTGAGAGAAAGATTGGTGACAGAGATTTTATGAGGTTTTAAAAAAAAATTGATTTAAAATTAATGTGATTAAAAAACCTGGGAGAAACATGGATTTTCATGTATATTTACAGTGACAGCTCCCAATTATGTGTTTAATTCTCTCAGGTGCTTAACAAGCTTTTATCTCCACTGAGACTTAGTACTTTTGTCTAGGGATGATAGTGGGGGGAAAATCACATAGAAAAATCGCTCTACTTTGTACAGTGTATTTGCTCAACAGCTTTACGGTAATTCAAAGGTCCTGCTTGTTTTTAAAAACCTCTTACAGGGCACAGAGAAGTTAGATCAATCATGCTCAGAAAGTCAACCGGAACCCTAACTAATACACTTTCACTGTTTATTTAATTTGATTTTATCTATATATATAGATCTATAAAAAAAAGCTAAATTGACCTTATCCCAATATCTCTGGGTATGCCCTAATTAAAGTCCCGTTCCTTTCTACATATGGCTGAAGATGCCCTCACCATGCTAATACTATCCACCAAGCTACTATGTATGTATGTGATGCTGCCTCATCATTTGAGCTTTATTTGCTCACCTTTGATAACATTGAATGGCAGCAAAACGCTTTCATCCGCACAGATGTTTGCGGTAGCTATCTTCCGCTATACCGCTTCAGACGGTCCAGCTCCAACGGCTGGCGCCACCTCAGAGGACGGTTTCAATCACCGAAGGCTTTTATGTGGCAAGGAATTTGAATAGTGACCTCTACGGCTCGGGCTAACTCTGGAGATGTGTTATGGCAGCTTCCAGCACTAATCTGGGCCGGAGTCTTAACAGGGGAATTTATGAGCACTGGTGTGTCTACACGCTCTGAATTACTATCGCAATTCTTTTTTTTTTTATTGAAGCTCTGCGCATTCCAGAGGCGTAGGCAAGGATATTTGGAGGTGAGTTTAATTAGAATACCACTCCCCTCTGCGACGTTGGCAAAAGAATACACACAACAACTGTATGGAGACTGACAAAAAAAAAAGCTAGCACAAGATTTATAAATCTTTTTTTTCTTTTTTTTATGTTCTGTCAGTCGGATATCAATCCAAACCATTTGGATTTGAAAACAAAAGAAACTGCTCTGGTGAGAACGGATGTTGTGTTTGTCACAGTGATGCTTTGGATCTGAAGAACTTGAAAGTCTGACAGTCATTTATAACTTTATCAAACAACGATTTACTTACTTTCCCAATACTTTCACTTATTTCAGAAAGTTTTTATTTATGGGAAAGGCAAAGCACGTCAAATCCAAGGACTTTCAAATAACATCACTTCACATTTCAGAAAACTAGCACCATGCTCCACGCTGTTCTGCATTATGTAAGAGTAAATATGGGCAGGACTCTTCTTCGGCCATATAGAGCCTGTGGGGATTCATACCAATGCACACAAGCGCACTTGGGCAATTACTGGTAAACATATCATAGAGGAATGTTGATGATTACTCTTCAAACATCATACCAAGTAATGGAATTAGTCTGTGGCATAATGCAATATGTCATGCCGTTGACAAGGCTATTGCAGCCGTGACCTCAGAATGCTCTTGCGAAAGGAAAAAAATAATATGCAAATGGTAGCGCGGGTTATTCAGCGCACAGACAGTAGATGAAAGGTTCCGAACAAATGTGAATATCTGTGAATCACTTGCATCAAAGAGGGGGAACATTCTAGGAATTCTGAATCCCTCGATGCAGATCGTTGGCTCTCCGTGTGTGGGCGGTAACCGACGCCAACGCTTCAGTCCCCATCCACCCATCCCATTCCAACGCCTTCCACTGGAGGCTCGTGATGTTTTTAGTCCCACTACACTCCTCTTAAATCAGTTTCCTGTAGTCATGAAAACAGGGTTAACCTGAGCCAGAACCACCAGCAGTATTCCTGAGAAGAAAAAGAAATTAGAAAAAGAAAGAAGAATAAAAAAAAAGAAAAAAAAAGACACATTTTCTTGAGATTGACATAATGGATTTGGAATTGTGAGGGACATGGAGGCCCACTAATGACAACCTTTTTTCTGCGATTAGGCCTTTGGAGGATTAGAGGTTCCGTTCCGCCCACGTGTCAGGAGTATGCCGTGGAGATGGCGGTGTGTTAGCCACGATAACTGCTCTGCTCGGCACACACCTCGTCTGGAGAGCGGGGCGTGTAGATACAACTTAAACATGTGTAAGCGTCGTCTGACATTTCAAATCTCCGTCACACTCTCAAGTCTAATGACTCAGGTACTTAAATGGCAGTTGGCTGATGGCCAGGCGTGGCGGTTTGGACTCAGACTTAGACTCAGACTTCTTTCTCTCGAGCAGAGCTACTGCGAGACGAAAGGGCTTGGAAGAATTGTGGTGTGAGCGAAACAGAAGGGGTGACCTCTCCCGTTTTCTTTGTCTCTCCCTCTCTCTCTCTCTCTCTCTCTCTTTGTCTCTCTCTCGCTTACTCACTCACTCTCCTTCTCTGCCCTCCTCTCTACATCTCTCTCCCTCATTCTCTACCTCTCTCTCCTTCTCTCTCTCTCTCTCTCTCTCTCTCTCTCCCTCTCTCCCTCTCTATCTTTGCCTCTCTCTCTCTTTCTCTCTCTCCCTTTCTCTCTCTCTCCCTCTCTACCTCACTCTCTACTACTCTCTACCTCACTCTCTACCTCTCCACCTCTCTCTACCTCACTCTACCTCTCTCTCTCCACCTCTCTCTACCTCACTCTACCTCTCTCTCTCCACCTCTCCACCTCACTCTCTGCCTCTCTCTCACTCTCTGCCTCTCTCTCTCTCTCTCTCTCTCTCTCGCTCTCTCTCTCTCTCTCTCTCTCTCTCTCTCTCTACCTCTCTCTCGACCTCTCTCTACCGATGCTGCATCTTGGTATGAATCAGACGGTGAGCTGTGACGGCTGATCATAGACGCTGTCAGCTCCGGCACTTTTCAAGGCAGCCAAAGTTCATCGCCTGGCTGCCGCTGGCGCGATGGATGCCTGGGGTGCTCTGAGGGATTGCTCTCCTGTGCTGTCATCAGGCCCTGGAGATTGAGCCTCGCCCATGGCGGAGCAATGGTGATATCACTCATCAAACAATCATACGCCGAGAGAGGGTGAGAGAGAGAGAGAGAGAGAGAGAGAGAGAGAGAGAGAGAGAGAGAGAGAGAGAGAGAGAGAGAGAGAGAGAGAGAGAGAGAGAGAGAGAGAGAGAGAGAGAGAGAGAGAGAGAGAGAGAGCGATGAAATACCCAGGGGCCTATTTAATCAACCCCTGGTTAACAGGGTATACCCGTATACATGGAATTATCATTGCGGGGTGGCCGGGGTCATGCTTGAAGGTATGAGGGGATAGGAAGGGATGTTTGCGAGGAGGAGTTAGGTTGGGTTTTATTCGAGAGGGGGAACGCACTATACATTTAAAGTGGCACAGTTTGTTTGTTTTTAAATCGGAAATTCCACGTCGGAAGTCTCGTGTGCTTGTGGAGCAGAGGTGAAACCTCAGTATAAATAAAGGACAGATGCTCGACAAGAATTCATTTTCATAACAGAATCCTCCGGGGAGCAAAGATCTTTCTTGGCGTCTTTTGAAGTATGCCTATTTTGTAAATACATTTTAAAGTGAAATGTATTTTATAGAACGTGTGGCCATTTTTGCAAATATCCTACATGCCAAATGGAAAATGTGTTCTTCAAAAGAGGTGCTGTATTGTATTCCATGTTCCCAACTTTTATGAGAGACGAATATGTCAAACTGAAATATCAATGTTGTACGATAGATCGTAAATGTCATGTTTATTCTCGACGTAGAGTAATCTGTTTAAATTAATCTATTTCCTTTTTTACGTATGTGGTGACAGCTTGACAGAATGACACCTACTGTACAATGTTTGACGGCTTACAGATGGAATCGGCCAGATGGACGTTGTTTACCTTTCAGATGTAGATAATCTGATTTAACTCAAAATATGTTACACTCTCAAAGCAATCGCTCACACACTATAATGACTTAAGAACAGTGGTTCTTAGTTATATCACTGAAAGAATCAGAGAATGCCTGTTCTTTTGGAAGTTTGGCAATTCTACCAAACAAAAGCTAAAAAGCAAGCGAAGTAAGCAATTTTTTTTTCAAGCAGGATATTTATTTACTTTTGTGAATATTTTGACTTGGCAGTCGACAATGAACTTTCTAAAGCCATTCCTCTAGGTTATCCGAGCCTGAAGGTTATCCATCTGTCTGGATCCCTCTGCTTCCTCCGGGTTTGTCGTAGGGTGGCTTTTTCTCCGATATGTGAGGAGAGCCGTTCCGCTCAATACACCGCCTGCCCTGCCACTGCACCATGGCCCAATGATGAATCACTACACACAGACACAAACAGAACTTTATTTGCATTCAGCTTCCATACACGTTTGAAACCATAGAAAAGGTTGCAATGGAATTTAGTTTTTTCACCTAGCTCCTCCTCTCTCGCTCTCCCTCTCTCGCTACCCTTTCTTGCTCTCTCTCTCTCTCTCTCTCTCTCTCTCTCTCTCTTGCTCTCGCTCTCTCTCTCATTCCCAATCTCCCCTCCTTGAGCCAAAAAGAGGCCATGATTGCCCAACTGTAAGTCCCCTACTCTGTTTTGTTCTGGAGAAAGGGGTTTGGCTTGAAGCTTCAACACTCAGCGGTCATTTCTATAGGCCTGGTGTGTTAGAAGTCCTCATCTCCCAGCACATTGACCCACTGATAAAGAAGGGGAACATTTAGCATTGTGTGGAACGGCCTTTGCAGACTTGCAGAAACATTCCCAAGAACATGGTCCTTTGTGTCACCATAAGTTATAGTGATTATGACGAGGGGGGCGGGGGTGGGCGGGTGGATGGGGGGGGGGGGGGGGTGGCTGGGTCTGGGCCCAGAGGACGCTCACCCACCATCGGATTTTTGGAAGAGAAACAGCGGGGCATGTGGCAGGATGGGCGAGCAGCGTCCTCCTGGCGGTGCAGCCTGGGAGAGGGAATCTATCATGTCAGCCAGGGCCACAGCCGCCGGCACCGCAGCATACACACACACACACACACACACACACACACATACACACACACACACACACACTCCAGACTGTTCATTCCACGTTCTTATACTAACACACACACACACACACACACACACACACACACACACACACACACACACACACACACACACACACACACACACACACTCACAAACAAGTGCATGCAGACTGACACACTCCAGACTGTTCATTCCACTTTATCACACACACATTCACACATACACACACACGCACACACACACACACACACACACACACACACACACACACACACACACGTACACACACACCATTCCCATGCCCATTATGGGGCTGTTCCCTTACACTTGACCCCTCTCTGCAGTAGGGAGGGCGTCCACTCTTCTGGGCCAGTGGCCCTCTGCAGCCGTCCTCCAGGGCAGACTTGGGAGTTCGGGCAGTCCCGCCTGTCTCTCTTCTCCCTGCTGCTTCTGCATGGCCCCCCGTATTGAGCGCCGCGCGCTCCGACCTTCATGTCTTACAAGCAGAGGTGAAAGGCAGAGAGCCGACTGCGCAAGCCGCCTCGGTCTGCTTTAACGTGAACAGCATGACTGGGACACGCGGGGAAAAGTGATGCAGTGAAGATCGCACTCTTTTTCTTTCTCTCTCTTCTTCCCGCATGAGGGCAAAATGCCGTTTGTATGTCGTCTTCATTTGCGAGTCAGATGAGTCGACGGCGTCTTGATTTTGAGAGCCAGGCTAATCTGCTTTGCTTGATCCTGTTTATGAATGAATGACAGGAGAGCACTGATAAAGCCTGTTTAAACGCCACGCTTAGGCTAGCGCTTCTCCCACAGTCTCTCTGGGAATTGTTCTTCTCACAAACACGTTACAATGTGGACCACACTGTAAATATTCATTCACACTCACTGTGAATGATCATAGTTTGTTTTCTTCATTTTCATTTTAGTTTGCGCAATTTCACACAAAAAAACTAAAACGCTGTCGTGACTTTGGTTTATCAAGCGACGCTAAATCAACTCCCCGCGTAGGGATCGGAGCGGGCGTTGTGCCGAGGCGTTATTTGACCAGTTCGTTTGACCGCTCTAACAACCATCTCCTTCCGCCTTTTTAAAAGAAGGGTCAATACAGAAAGGTGATAATGACTCGGCATACAGGATTGTATCGGAGATCCTTTTCCAGCGCGCGGCGCCCACCGATCGCTACGGGCCCCCCAACGCCCTTCCTTTGCTATGCCTAATGAAGCATCCTGCACTCCCGTGGCACTCTACTTAATCTCCTCCGCACGGCTCCTGGTGTCCGATACGTACGAGGAGAGAGCCTGCGACTGTGGAGGTCTGTTCGGAGGTTGGAGGTGCTAGCTCCATCCGCAGGGGGTTCAATGAGTCAGTGTGGGGTGGCCATCTGCTTAGGTGTTAGAAAACAGCATCCAAGCCGTCACAGGGAGTAGTCTGGGTAGTTTAATTTGCCCCCCCCTCCCCAGTTATAGGTTTATCTGTTTAGTTAATGTGAATCCTAATTGGTAGAGGCTTGGTAACCTGGTTAGTCTGGGTAGTTTAATTTGTTCCCCCAGTTATAGCTTTTCCGTTTAGTTAATGTGAATACTAATTGGTAGAGGCTTTGGTAACCTGGTTTAGTCGGGGCTAACGCGGGCTAACGCGGGCTAACGCGGGCTTCCTTGTTTACGATAGCAGGACCAGAGAGAGAGAGGAGGGGGGGGGGGGGGCCTCGCCAGCTGTCGTCTCTCGCTGCTGTTCTGCTTGCGTTGGCGGGTTCCGAGGAGTGAAAACATTGTTATCGAAATACATTACCGTCCTTCATTAAACTGAGACCAATCACGGTCGGGATTATGGAAATGCCTCCTGATATTGGGAGTCAGTATGCCTAGGACAGTGATGAAGAGAGAGGGAGAGAGGGAGCGAGAGAGAGAGAGAGAGAGAGAGAGAGAGAGAGAGAGAGAGAGAGAGAGAGAGAGAGAGAGAGAGAGAGAGAGAGAGAGAGAGAGAGAGAGAGAGAGAGAGAGAGAGAGAGAGAGAGAGAGAGAGAGAGAGAGAGAGAGAGAGAGAGAGAGAGAGGGAGAGAGGGGCCAGTGCCAGGAAGAGCTGGCTCGAACGCCGTCGCCCGGAGCCAAGTGTCTCTGGCTCCAGCAGTGGAGAACATGTGTTGGGTTCCATGTTGGAGTTACTTTGCATTTTCGCTCCTGACAGTCTTCATCATCCATTTGGAAGCGTCGGAGGTTGTTATGGATAGAGACAAGCCATGATAGAGACAGTTGATTTATTTATTGTTTTTGGTCTTTTGTTTTTTTTTGATTTGCGGGCAAACTCTGTGTAATGATGTGCTTGGTAAATACAATAACAACGCTAATCAATCAAGTAATGACCTCAGCCACAGCACTTTATTCCACTCGTTTATCAGTCTGGTCGTGTGATAGACAGATTGACGAACAAGCAGCTCGCATACACAAGCCCCCCCCCCCCCCCCCCCCCCCCCCCCCCCGGCCCCCTCGGCCCCCCTCTCTCTCTGTCACACGCACACACTGTCAGTGTGGCAGCACGTTCTGTCAGAGAAGAGCCCACTCCTTTGTTTTCTCGACCATTGCAATGAATCCACCCCGCTTGTTATTTCAAAAAGAAATCTGAGCCCGAAAGATAAGCCCGCCTCTAAAAAGGAAAGAGCGGCTGTATTGAATACATACTCTGCCAGACACGCCTGGTGTTAGCCAATGGAAACAGACTAATTCAGCATTTTTACAATAGCATTAAGTGCCCTCCGTAGACTGGGGCCTAATCCTGTCAGCTCAGGCAGAAAGCAGTACCTGTGCATTAGCTCTCGGAGTCTCTTCCCCTCCCCACACAATCAAGACGGACGCGCATTCCCAAGCGGACGTTGCCTTTTCTAATATTCTCGCCATGAGGAGGAAGAGGAGGAGGAGGAAGAGGAGGAGGCTTCATAAGATGCATCAGCATCTCTGAGTGCGGGCCGCTTCAGGGGTGGAAGGGAGTTCTCGGCGGGGTGAAAGGTAGCTCGAGCACTCAGGTGAGGGCCATGGGATTACTGCAGCCTCACGGCCTGAGGGCAAACTCAACAGGTGTAGGAGAAAGGGGTACAAAGAAAGAGAGGGAGGAAGAGTGTGAGCACTCACCAGAGAGGAAGAGTGTATGAGCATTGCATTCACTATGGAGGAGTGTGTGAGCATTGCATTCACTATAGAGGAGTGTGTGAGCATTGCATTCACTATGGAGGAGTGTGTGAGCATTGCATTCAATATGGAGGAGGAGTGTGTGTGCATTGCGTTCACTATGGACGAATGCGTGAGCATTGCATTCACTATGGAGGAGGAGTGTGTGTGCATTGCGTTCACTATGGAGCAGAGTGTGAGCACTGCTTCCACCAGAGAGGAAGAGTGTATGAGCATTGCATCCACTATGGAGGAGTGTGTGAGCATTGCATTCACTATAGAGGAGTGTGTGAGCATTGCATTCACTATGGAGGAGTATGTGAGCATTGCATTCACTATGGAGGAGTGTGTGAGCATTGCATTCACTATGGAGGAGTGTGTGAGCATTGCATTCACTATGGAGGAGTGTGTGAGCATTGCATTCACTATGGAGGAGTGTGTGAGCATTGCATTCACTATGGAGGAGTGTGTGAGCATTGCATTCACTATAGAGGAGTGTGTGAGCATTGCGTTCAATATGGAGGAGTGTGTGAGCATGGCATTCACTATGGAGGAATGCGTGAGCATTGCATTCACTATGGAGGAGGAGTGTGTGTGCATTGCGTTCACTATGGAGCAGAGTGTGAGCACTGCATTCACTACGGCGGAGGAGTGTGTGAGCATTGCATTCACTATGGAGGAGGAGTGTGTGAGTATTGCATTCACTATGGAGCAGAATGTGAGCATTGCATTCGCTATGGAGCAGAGTGTGAGCATTGCATTCACTGTGGAGGAGGAGTGTGTGAGCATTGCATTCACTATGGAGCGGAATGTAAGAGCACTGCATTCACAATGGAGGAGGAGTGTGTGAGCATTGCATTCACTACGGAGGAGGAGTGTGTGAGCATTGTATTCACTATGGAGCAGAGTATGAGCATTGCATTCACTATGGAGGAGGAGTGTGTGAGCATTGCATTCACTATGGAGGAGGAGTGAGCATTGCATTCACTACGGAGGAGGAGTGTGTGAGCATTGCATTCACTACTACGGAGGAGTGTGTGAGCATTGGATTCACTATGGAGGAGTGCGTGAGCGTTGCATTCACTATGGTTCTTGATTAAGAATCACTTTGAGATCCACCCCATAGAGAGGGCTAGGATAAATAAATGAAGCGATGACGTCCACCAGCGGGTTTTACAGTTTAGCTCTCTTAGAATGACAATGAGGAGACTCTGTTGTGCCAGGGAAAATCCCAACTGTTGAAGTGATTTCATATTTTCTTTTAACATTGAACATTTTCATCTTGACAAATAAACAGTACTGCTTTTCTCCCTCACAGCCAAGCACGGGCGTTAGATCTAAAAACAACGTTAACTCTGACAGATGTCATGAGCATTGAAATTAAAGGAAACTTATCATCCCTGGGGTGCGATGCGTGTGTGTGTGTGTATGAGTGTGTGTGGTGTTTACATCACAAGAGATGAGTCGGGGGTTACATTGGAGTCCCATGGACTAAGATGAAATAATGCTCCAGGCGTTCTGTACTAAGTCATGGAGCTACAGATCACAAGGCAGCCAAAGCCCCATGGGCACCACTGGAGCCCCGCTCTGCGAGGGAAGGGCCGCGTTGGAGTAGGGGGCCGGTGGCCCTCTGATGTGATGGAGAGTGTGCCCCGTGGATGCGCTCCGCAGCCAGCCAGCCAGCCAAGCGCTATCACTCTTTGGCGGGTCAGTCTGTCGCTGATGTATTGTTCATAATTCAAGACGAAAAGGAAGTGTGTGGATTTTTCCTATATGGCTTTTAGCATTTTTCACAGCGCGAGCGTTGGGTGTTTGTCAGCAATGCCTTTTTAACTGCCGAGCTCCGCGAGATGCTTTTGATATCAAACCCACGGCGCCGTGTGTTTGAGATGGCTGATAAAAGAGTGAAAGATTGACTGCATTCTTAGTCTACTGCTTTTTTATATAATCCACATGGCTTGTGGTGCTCAAGCTGTTGAAATCCATCTGATGTTAGATTCTGTTTACAATGTATCTGCCTCAATGAGACGCCTACATAGGCTCACCACCTTCTAACAGGCTGGTGAGAGAAGTGTGCGTGCGTGGGGGGGGCGGAGGGGAGGGGGCAGAACGATCTTGGATAAGGGATTTTTTTTCTAAGGGATCTGGAGGATATCCCTAGCATTTCACAAAGGGTCGTATCAGGTTAAAAAATAATACTGCTGCCTAAGCCCACTGTTGTAGACAGCGGAAATTGAGGTTGTGCTGTCAATACATCAAACAATACGAATATGTTTTTATATTTTTTTCATTCCTGCTATCTACTGAGCAAGCGTTATTTTGTGTTTTCAAAAAAATGGGAAGCTGCAGGTCTCCTTCCAAAAAAAATCAGTTGGCATAATTAGTTTGTTTGAAGAGAGACATTATGTTTAAAGCCAAATAAACTTTTATACACCATTGGATTGACTAGCGTAGGCAATGCTCAATTCCACCAACTTTAAAGATGAGCAGTGCAGCCTCCACAGGGCTTGCCAGTTCACAGTAAATGAGCTCTTCTTGGATACTACTCTGAGATGATTTTTTTCTTGGTGTGTTTTTGAGGAAGATCACTGGTCCTCTAGAGGTTAAACACAGCCAAAATCAGGCGATGCCATTGGCCAACTCTAACTCTTGTTTGCGTAATGCCGAGCCAGCAGCACTACGGGAAGCGGAGAACTTGACGCTGTTTACATAAGGCTGCCTTCTCTTTTCCCCCTTTCAAGCTGGCAGACTGCACTGAGATTGGTTAGTATTCCATCACTCATAATCTAATCCCTAGTTTTTTTTTTGACCGAGCAGCATATGATAATAATTCTTAAGAGTGTCAGCTTATCCCTGATTGGTTCAGTAGACCAGTTAATTTAAGAGTGGGGTTTTGGTACCCTCCAAACACAATGAAATAGCACGCGCACACACACACACACACACACACACACACACACAAACACACTCACACACACACACACACGCACACACACACACACAAACACACTCACGCATGCACGCAAAAGCACACACACACACCCACGCAAACACACTCACGCATGCACGCAAACGCACCCACGCAAACGCACCCACACATGCACTGTCTGTCACCCTGCCGGATTTCTTAGTTAAACCTGGGGATTTGAGTCTGCAGGGGAAGAGTGAAAGTTTAAAATGGGTCACACACAATAGACTTCCTGATGCTCATTGATCTTTATGCGGAGAGTTCATTGACTCAAGTGTGGGCTATCTGTTAAACACTACCTCCTTGCAAGTCTTTTGTTTGGAAGCATTTGGAAGATTTCAATAACAGCTGCTATTTTTTTTTTCACAGGATCTAATCAACAATCCAATGTTTATGCAGAGAATATTAAGTAGCCTTTAAAATATCGTGCACCTTTCTCCTGCTCTGTGCTTGAGCTTGTGTCCAACTCTGTCAAAAGTGCACTAATGCTTGATGCAGTTGGCAGTCCTTCCACAAACAACCACCTGCTTCACTTAGTTCGTACAATGTGGCACATTTTCAATGAGACTGCTCGGATCGAGTCTTCCACCACACCAACAACACCAACAACAACCACACAGAATAAAAAATCGAAAACAGAAACAGCTCCCAGAGGTTTTCTTTGATGATAATTAAGTGTTAAGTGTTTTGGACACCTCGGGCCACCATGGACGAAGATGTGGCGGGCGATGGGAGTTTGTTGGCCGCGGGGTGTGAAGGCTTCGGCGCGGGGCGGCGTTGCGGCTGGGGGGATTCGAGTTCACGGGATGAATGGCTGGGAAGCCGTGGCTCAATACTTTCAGTGAGAGGGAGCAGACACCCCGAGTCCCCATGACGCAGTCTACTGGTCTGGCTCGGTGCTCGCTCTCTCTCGCCTGGCTCTCCCTGTCTCCTAATTGGACACTGCCCCCCCTCTCTTTTATGATTCATTGGCTCCTTTCAGAGACGCGTAACTCCATTCCATCTGGCTACTTCTTCTTCTTTTGTGCTCGAATTGGAAGTGAATTAAATCGAAAACGAAATTAACATGAAAGACTTTGTAGCAGAGGAACGACTCGTGATCGATCCTTCCAGAATATTACAGCTTTTTTGGGGAGGGGGGCCTAGGAGTGGGTGGGATGAAGTGTCTAAGATTGGAACTGACAGTTTGAGGAATAGAACGCTGCTGCAGTATGACGTGGACCAGGCAAAGGGAGGTAGCCTGTATCATATCAATGGTAGCTGCTACTGTGAAGTATATGGAGGGGGGATGTGGGGGGCGGGGGGGGGGGGGGGGCCTTTCACATCTCTGTCAATGTGTCGTTGAGAGCCAGACACTTCACCGCTCAAAGAGAGCTCCTCTGCTACTTATTTTGTGCTTTCAAAATTACAGTATGCAAATAAAACGTTTTTTTAGTTTTTTTTATGGTCCTTTACTTCCCACTCCGGGTCTCTTGATTGTGAGTTATAAAGCCCTTTTCGTAAATATCTGCTACACTCCATTTGGGGAAAAAAAAACAGACTAGGGCCCGCACAGGAAGTGACCTCATTCTTCTTCTGTTAGATGTAGTATTGGTGTGGAGGCATTCATTAGTTCCTGTACCTCCCGTCACTGTGGAGGCCTACCCAGATGCCCGGGGTTGCCGGGGTTATGTCGTTGCCAAGCTGCTGGTGTCAGAAATAATGGTAGGCGTATGGGGGTAGAAAAGTGCAGTGAGTGCACTTTCTCTCTCTCTCTCTCTTTCTCCCCCTCTCTCGCTCTCTCGCTCTCTACGAAAGCGGAATAATGAAGTACATGGCCCGCGTTCCCCATGGGAAGCGTAATTTGGTTTTGCCCACCTGACAGTCTCTGATATGCATCCGGTTTCTCCGGAGCAAGGGAACATGATTTATTTGCTCTGCTATTTTTGTCGGAACTAATTGGACATTATGCATATCATATCTGTGACAGGCGTAAGTGTGCCCAAAGTATATATAAGTTCAATATTATTCCCCGAAGGAAGAGACCTGCTATAAGAGAAGAAGAAAAAACGAATGACACCCAGGCTTTTCAGACAGTGCAGAAGTTAGCCTTACTTTGTTATAGCAATATATCTCCACCCCGAGGCTGCTAAACATAGTACTGTGTGAATTAGCTTTGTGCCCGACAGAGACAAAGAGCCACGGAGACACAGGCCTGCTCTTTCCATTTTACACTCTGATGATTTTAGTTTTTCCAACCCTCATAGTGTGTGCTCGGTGCTCAGCGTGCCATATGGAGCGGGATGAACTAATAGGAATTGTCACCTTGGTCAACAAGTCGTTAGGAGACCCTGCGGTCGACGGTTTTAACGGGGAGGTCTGTTGCGGTCCACTTTTAACCTTCAGGTTGTTGTTTTTTTGTGTGTGTGTGTGTGTGTGTGTGTGTGTGTTTTTGACCAGTTGTTGTCTGAGGTTTTGCCTGTTTGGATTGCAGCGTTGCACCCCTCTCTCTCATCTCTCCGGCCTTGTAAAGTTGGGGCCAATCTCCTCTGGTGGATATTATTACGGGGATGTTTATCCTGGAGCAGATGCGTCGCTAATGTAGCACAGATACATTATAAGGTGGGGGAGCAAATGAGGGCTTGTAAATTGTGCAGAACTTCATCAAGGTTATGGGCCCTGAGGATGCAGTCTTATTGCCTGCTGGCCTAACGTTCACAGGGACAGAAACCTAGGATTTACTCTTTATTGGCCACAGAATAATGAGCTTGGTCTATCAGTGTCAACTTGAAATGCCCCACACCACTTTGTCTATTAAAAATACAATATTGCCCTGACAAAATAGCATGACAAATGTAATGAATTATCAGGCAAATACTTTTATGAACAGCTACTCTCGCTTCTTTTTTCTCAAAATGTCTTTGAAGAAAGACAATTCTTTTTAAAACAATTTTGGCCAACAAAATGTGACCTGCAGATCCCACTGCTTTTCTGGCCAAGACACGCCCTCAAGCACTAGGATTGGCCAGGCGCCCATGCTCGCGCCAATGTTAATTGACAGGTCACCAAGCTTTTCATAGGTTAGCTGAAGTCTTTCATACAACAGTAAGGTTAAGATCAGGGATAGGCAAAAAAAAATCTAAATGCACAAGGATTCGAATGCAGGAGCATGGGCGCCTGGCCAGTCCTTGTGCTTGAGGGCGTGTCTTGGCCACAAAAGCAGTGGGATTTAATAAGCATCTTTATTATGTTTAATCAACTTCATTTTAAGGACCCTGGATTGATTGAAGGAGTCCAGACCGAAAGCAAATGAGCAAAGAGGACAGTGACGTTGTGTTCTCTAAATAGTGAAAACAACACCTGTCGCAGGAGAGCGCGAGACACACAGTGGAAGATGTCGGATGTGATTAGGGCACATGTTGATGAGGATTTAATTCGCTCTGCCAGAAGACCAGGTTCATAACTTATTCTGTGCGGAGGTTTAACATATTTTCATTATTTCCTCCTTGATTGTTCTGCGGTGTCGATACCAGGTCCCTTCTGATCACCACCATGCTGTGTGACTTTAGCAGGGAAGTCAATAGGCTGAGGAAATGAGACAACACACACAAAAAAACACACACAACGTTGCAAGCTAGCACGAATACACACTATCTATACAGCGCTGCGTGTCTTGTCCTGTATTTTTACTCCGTAATTATGAACTAGTTATGCTCTGTTTTTTCTAGGCCGGTCACGATGGTTAATCTCTCCAGACAGCTAACTCTGAGCAATCAATCTGCTGCAGCGGAGGAGTAGGCGCCGTGTCCATCACGCCCTGAGCCTGATGGTGGACTCAGTCAGGGACGTCACTTATCTACCCCCCCCCCACCCCCACCCCCCTCCCTCCCTCCCTCCCTCCTCCCTCCTCCCTGCGATGTCACAGCTCCGACGACTCCCCACGGGGGGGTGAAATGATACCTTCTGACACATTCCGGGAGGACCGCGGCCTATACAGTGCCGTTCATACATGCATATGTGCCTGTCACCACACAAAAAAAAAACTCCCCAATTCCCAACGTGTGGGTTTTATAGGGAGGTGTTGTTCCAGTGGTGGCTGATGTTTTAGTGTTAGCCTGATGGCGTTAAGCGGCCAGCCTCCCCCAGTGGGTCGTCTCAACGCGGAGTGAACCGAAGGTTCTGATGGATAAGCTGGTGCCGCGGCCGGAGCACTGTGCAGTCTGAAACGTTTACCGTGGCCTCAGTGTGATGGCGGCCGGACTGACAGGGCTGGTGACAGTGAAGGCCTTGTTTTTCTGTCTGCACGGGGCCATGAGCAAATCTGATGATTGTTAGTCTTATGAGGGAACTATCAGCGGGCCCTGTCACGGATATCAGACCAGACAGCTCAAAATTACACAATGTGCAGCAGGCCGGGAAAAATAAGCCCAGCCAAAGAGACACTTGTTTAAATGGCGGAGAGTTTGAGAACAGAACATGCTGAAGTCGTTGAATTGAAAATGCGTTAGGCTTAACGCCGGGCGAACGGCAGTCGATAGTAATATTTCCTCCAAAGCATAGAGTGAAATAGACTATCACCCAACCATAGGCCCCGCAAGACCCATTCGTTTGAGTTACTAGGGGTAAACAATGCTAATACTTCCTTTGCTCGTGGATAAGGTACTAGTTGGGAATATAAGTTGAGTGATATTGAGTTTCATGTTATGCACTCTTTGCAAGGCAACGGCATTGCAATAAAAATCTAAGTCCTTTGCAAACAAAATCTTATACACTATGGAAGATCACTGCTGTTCACACTTCAGTAAGAACCTAAACCGGGTACTTTACAGAGCCAGATTTTTTTATGTAGTTTAGTTGGATTCTTACAGTGTGAGGTACTAGAAAAAAAGTTAGATTTAAATACTGGTCTGTGCCAGCGTTATTTTAAAATCCTTTTTCTTGGAGTCATTTGCACAGCTTTGTTTGGCAGTGTCCACTTTAATGAGAGATGGTGATCCTTGAAGTTATGCTAGGAAACAGACAGCCACTAAAATATTGGTTTTCTTAGGGCTCATAAAAAAGGCTTCACATTGACTTTAGTTCATTTCCCCTATGGAGGCAACTGGGAAAAGACTAGTTTCTTATTAAAACGAAGACTAAGACAACGTCACATGATACTTACATCTACCATTACATTCAATGTCACATGATACTTACATCTACCATTACATTCAATGCCACATGATACTTACATCTACCATTACATTCAATGTCACATGATACTTACATCTACCATTACATTCAATGTCACATGATACTTACATCTACCATTACATTCAATGTCACATGATACTTACATCTACCATTACATTCAATGCCACATGATACATCTACCATTACATTCAATGTCACATGATACTTACATCTACCATTACGTTCAATGTCACATGATACTTACATCTACCATTACATTGAATGTCACATGATACTTACATCAACCATTACATTGAATGCCACATGATACTTACATCTACCGTTACATTCAATGTCACATGATACTTACATCTACCGTTACATTCAATGTCACATGATACTTACATCTACCATTACATTCAATGCCACATGATACTTACATCTGCCATTACACTCAATGCCACATGATACTTACATCTTCCGTTACATTCAATGCCACATGATACTTACATCTACCGTTACATTCAATGTCACATGATACTTACATCTACCGTTACATTCAATGCCACATGATACTTACATCTGCCGTTACATTCAGTGTCACATGATACTTACATCTGCCGTTACATTCAATGCCACATGATACTTACATCTACCGTTACATTCAATGTCACATGATACTTACATCTACCGTTACATTCAATGCCACATGATCCTTACATCTACCATTACATTCAATGCAAACCAGACTACCTTATACGAACTCCCCGGTGCTGTGGTGTCGGACTTGTGTACCCACATAGAAAGTCATTTTTATCATTACTTTTCATTAAGTCATTTTTTATCATTAGTTCACGGTGTCAACCTAACCCGACGACGTCCTTCAGAGAAAAGTGGATGAGGAGGGGGGTAATTGGGTCTGATCAGCTGGGGGCCCTGCCTGCCTGCCTTTGAGCTGCTTGCCTTTTTGTCAGTTCATACTGCTGGTTATAGGGCCATGGAGGATATTACAGCTTTCTGTATGGACGTAATGCAGATGCAGCGCTTTCGAAAAGAGCCCTCCCGTCCACGTGACCAATCAGAGTAGAGACGCCAGCATGAGCAGTGGTGACTTCATGTCCTAATGGCGTCTTTGCCTCACATCTGTTTACTTTGTTCTAATTTAGGGGTGCTCTCTCTCTCCACACGCCTCGGCTGTCCGTCAAGGCAGAATGCTGTGCAGCGGCGAGGCCCTCAAATGAAAGATGAGCTGTTTTGTTCCCCGGCTCAACATATCGGTTGTGATCTAAGCAAAAAGAAGAAGAAGAAAAAAGAAAAAAAAAAGATTACACATGATGGATGAACGCAGGGGTTGCCAGTCGCTGTTACTGCGAGCGCCAAGTGGGCCAGTGTAATAAGTAAAATATAGATATGCATTTAACATAGATTCAATAAATCCTGCCTCATGCCTCTAAATATGTTGTAAACACACAGATACAAACACACGTATACACACACACGCGCACCCCCCCCCACACACACCCCCACATACACACACGCGCACAGACATTTCCTCTAATCCTTTTTTTTCAAATGCAAACGGCTCAAAAGAGTTCAGAGAGAAGGTCCTGGTTAGTCGGTTGGTTAGTCGGAATGGCTCATTTCCAGAGCTGTTTATTGAACAAAATGAGGAGATAATTATGAAGGTCAAGCACGGGCCCAGTCAGCTTCTTTATAAACACCCTATTTTGCAAAGCAAGTAAACAACTGGACTCAGCTGTTTCGGGGGGGCCCAGTTCGCCTCATGCATATGGATGGTTTCAGCTGCTTCACAGAGCCTTGTTCCAGCCCATTTGGATCACTGTCAGGCGGATCCTCTCTCCTCATTGGACACGGCAGAGACCGCATGTTAGGCTCTGGCGGGATCAGGAGGTCAGAGTAGCAGCCCCAGAGGGCATTGAGTTAACCAGCCTATATCCTGTAAGGGGGAATGCCCACCATGTAAATCAACAGGGGGAAATGCACCTGTCAACCTGTGGGGATGTACCTGCTAGGGGGAATGACTGATCCTATGGTCCTACAGACTCACACTAGTAACTTCTCGTTTATCACCAATACTGGTCAAATATAGTCTCACCGGAAGCAGGTAATTCCCTACACTGGTGGTCAATGTAAGTGGTGGTCAGTATAAGCTTTAAGCTGTAGTAACAGTAGGTGACCAGGTAATTCCTACTCCTGGTGGTCAATGTAAGCTGTGGTCAATGTAAGTGGTGGTCAGTGTGCGCTTTAAGCAATAGTAACAGTAGGTGACCATGTAATACCCTATCCTCACCGTCAATGTAAGTGATGGTCAGTGTGCGCTTTAAGTAATAGTAACACTAGGTCACCAGGTAATTCCCTCTCTTGGTGGTCATTGTAAACTGTTGGCTGTAGTCGCCCAAAGGTGACGGCCCCCATCGTCCAGCTCTCTATCGGCGGGGACACGTTGACACATGACTGCCTGCCCCCCCCCCCCCCCCCCCCCCCCCCTCGGAGAACGGCTTTGATGAGGGCCTTGTGATGGGCTGCCCAGGCGCTAGAATAACATCTGAACTGACTGGACAGGTGGCAATGGGAGCGAGGAGGGCCCCGAGTCGTAATAACCTCGGGCGCCTGCCAACTGGACTCCCCATCTGCTGCCCGGCGCACGGAGCAATGATCCATTAAGTCGCTCGGCAACTTCAAGGTTTGTCGGAGTAGAGCATCTGCCTCCCACTTGTTAGTGTGACAGCTACCTTTTCCCAACGCTTTGAAATCAGACGACAACAACAAAAAAAAGTTACAAGTTTGAGGAGGATCATGGTCTCATTTGTCTGCGCGGCAGGTATTTCATTCATGGCGCGACAGGGTTTAACTTGGTTTGTTTTCCCCTGTTGATAGATAGGGTTTCTGTGCCGACGATACGGCTGGTAGATTGTGTGTGATATACCGTAATGAGCCAGGACGAGGGCTGAACGAGTTAAACTGTAACATCACCTCGGCTGAGTAACCCTGTTTGCGTGCGGCACGGCGTCGTTCTGTTTCCTCCTACCTGTATTCTTCTTCTTCTTCACCGCGGCAAACATCAAGCGGCAAACGTCGTAAGAGAAGTAGTTCCAGTCCTTTTGCGGCTCCCCCGTAACGGCTGTGTTTAGACGCAAGCAGAGTCCCCTGGGGATTAGCAGTAGATTACTGGGCTGGAAATGGAGTTATTGGGAATAGCCCTGTCGGCTGGCGGGTGGGGGGGGTCTGTGGGTCGTGCAGTTACCTTGGATTTTCCAGCATTGGCTAAGTGGTCGCTGTATGGTGGAGCCAGTGGGGTGCTGGGTGTCAGCTGAGACTGAACACACACACCTAGAGCACGCGCACGCACACACACACACACACACACACACACACACACACACACACACGTACACAGGCATAGACACACACACTAACTATCACACACACACACACACAGGGATGTGAAGACACACACACACACACACACACATACTAACTCTGACACACACACACACACAGGGACGTGAAGACACACTCACTCACTCACACACACACAGACACACTTTTTAGATGGGTAGCGCTCGATGTGTCTGCCGGCTCATTCCCTACTGCCAGACTATCTCGTGCTCAGTAGGGTTGTGTCAGTGACTTCCTCTGCTCATCTTCGGTACTCTGCTTTCCCTGAGCTAGGCCACACCCATCCTTTTTCAGTAGAGCTAGTACCTAGCATGTCCTCGTCAACTTTTTAGAATTGCTCGTGCCTAAAGTGTCCCTGTTAGCAGTGCTATCTGGTTAGTTATTTTGAATTGAATCCATTATCTTTGTTGTTCAACTGAAGCATTTGACGTGTAACCCTTGCTAAGCGTTGAGTTGATGTCGCAACTATCCAATTTAGATTGCCACAACCTGAATAAGCAACGGTTTGAGTGGCAAGTTCAATAGTAAGCTGAAATGAATGCACTCACCTAAGCACAATGATTTAATTCAGAACTGCAACTTAGACCATTGATTAGCGGGAATATGTCACTTCCCTTACTTCATCGAGAAAAATGGTCTTTTATAATGTGGCTGTAGATAAATGCTTTAACACTTAAAAAAAAACAAAAAAAAACAGTTGTGCCAATTGTGCCCACATTCAAATGACATCAAACCTTTTTCACAGCCATGTGAATTGGGTTTACTCCTGTGGAAACGGGAAAACAAGGATACTGTTGGAAACACAAACATACAAGCTCATTATACAACACCACACATAAACAACGCAATCGACTCCCGACTGCTGCCTGGAATACTAACAGGAAGAGTTTTAGACTAAGTGTCTGGGATTGATTTTACACTATCACTTTAAGACGAGGGGAAGACACTGCTGAGTGCTCAAATCATATTCTCACAGTGCAAACAGAGCATGAGGGGGCCATCCACCTGACTATGAGATGTAACCGAGGCTCCGGCATAAGCTGGAACAGGAACAAAGGGCTCTGTTGATTCGTTTTTATCAGTGAATGATTACAAATTCCCACCGCCACTCGGCAGGAAATCTTTTTTTTTTTGACACAGGACACGAAATTACATTTTGGGAAACCATTACAATCTGCCGCTGAGTGAAATATAGAACTTCCTATTAAGGAAACAAAGCAACACTGCAGGCGACGGGCTCCCAGAGCAAAGCCGGGGAAGTGCCTGAGAACTCGCCTCAGCCTTAGTTAATTTAAACGGTGCCTCCGCAACACCGTCTCAATGTGTCTGAGAGCTAAACGTATGGTGTTAGATGAACTGTAGCATCAGGGAGGAATTCCTCATGGTAACATGGTAACCATGGTGACGTCTGCGTGTGGGACATGTGATGAAGAGCGTTCATTAAGGAGATTTGAATTATGAACATTGAAAAGAAGCAAACCTTCTTAGAAACATCCTTCTAATCTAAGTCTTTGTCAGCAAGGTCATGTTTGTGAGGCATGATGCGATTCTTTTGATAATAAAAACGGCAATTTCACATCAAAGTAGAATGCTGCGACTCACAAGGGCTTTACCTTGACCTTTGACCTTTGATCTTTTGAATTCCATCGCTACTTCATGGAACTAAAGGATAAGAAAGAGTGCGTTTTGAAAGATAAGATATTAATACAACAGCATTGATGCACTGTGTGTGTGTGTGTGTGTGTGTGTGTGTGTGTGTGTGTGTGTGTGTGTGTGTGTGTGTGTGTGTGTGTGTGTGTGTGTGTATGCTCATGCATTTTGTTTGTGCGTGCGCCTCCACCCACGCATGAGCAAAAAAGAAGTGTGAGTGCCAGTCTTTAGTTTGCCTGCGTGACACTGTCCTGAGTTTTGTCCCAAAAACATTTGTATGGATTTCATTAGAGGGAGAGTTAGTCACACATGAAAGGTAGCTCCCTCCCATTTTCCCCTGAACATGATGACCTTCAGAATGTCGACTCCCCTGCTACCCTCCATCTCCATCTGTTTTCATACCTCTGAGACCACTGTTGAATATAAGCCTGACACGACAAAGTGCTGCCAAATCAAAGTGGAGAAGCCTGACCTAACGGTTCATTCAATTAAACGTTCAACTTCGCCCAACACCATTTCCATAAATAGCGTCTAAACTAATTTTTTTTTCTTATCCCAGCAAGAAAGATTGCATTCATTAGACATGACATGTACTTTTGGTTCAAATTGAGCAGCATTATCAGCTGGTTGCAGCTGGAAGGCCCCTCCGCACGGAGAATGAGGACAGAAGAAGCGCTCTCGTCTGACCTTCCTCACCTTTTTCATTCGCCAGCATCACAACGTGAATTACCAGACCAAAATATCTCTCCAAAAAGCCAGCCTATATACTCACTGGCTAGACGACGGTCTGGCTGCTGCTACTGCCGCCAAAAGTCAAACCTACGTAAACACCCATACAGACTGGGAAATGTGTCTTACAGCTTCTTCAGATCATGTGAAATCTTTCAGGCTGTGTCTGTATTATTTTAATAGCGTTCCATTGTCTCCCTCTTGATGTTGTTTTCCATGATAAGATGAGAGTCAAAAGACTAACGACCATGTATTTTTGAATAATACTGTATGGATGAATAATATGAATAATACTTTATTCTGCAGTTCTGAGGGAAAAACTGCCTATTTCCCTTGATTAACTCACTTCAAACAACTACTAGGACATGTTATGAATATAAATGGTTCCAAAGCATATAAAGCCTATTCATGGAAATTACTCTGGTTATTTTGTAACACTATAACGTATTCACCCTATCATTTAAAAAATATATATTTTATTTCAAGACACTGTAATGTAGGCTGTATAAAACAGTATATTGACAGCCCTCCATCAAAACACTGCTCAGTGATGCTCAACAGCTAGTGTCAGATATATGTGTGTGTATATATATATACATATATATATATTTACATATATATTTATACATATACATACATAGACATACATACATACATACATATACAGTATATATATATATATATATATATATATATATATTTATATTTATATATATATACATTCTTCATCATTATTGTCCCTGGGTAATTGTGCGAATGGGCTTCTTTTTTTGTGGTGGAATGTTGAGAATTTTGCGATGTCCGGCAAGTGTCATCCCTACAGTCTGTAGCTAGAGGTGAGGAGGACGGGAGGTGTCGACAGGCCTACGGTTCTCTGGGGAATGGGCAGATAAGGACTCAGGGAAGGTTGAATCCTGAATCGCCTTAAGCAGGGCCTGCTTCACCTCATCTGCATGCTCAGTGCTCCGACTGAGGCATGGGGGTAGCAGCAAGCACACTTCATGTCAAGCAGATTTTTCTTTCTCAGACACAAGGGCATTTGATATCGGACATGGGTGAAAAATAAGAAGAATTTATAACAAAAGAGGGACGCATCGATTTCACTATGAAATGGCAACTTATGTGAATAGACATTTTAAGCACAACTAAAGCCTATTGAAAGTGAGCTCTTATGGCAGTGGAACATTTTGGATTTAGAGAGCGAGAGAGAGAAACAGAGAGAGAGGGAGAGAGAGAGGGAACGAGAGAGAGACAGAGAGAGGGAGAGAGAGAGAGAGGGAGAGAGATGGGACGAGAGAGAGAGAGCGCGAGAGAGAGGAAGAGAGAGAGAGAGAGAGAGAGAGAGAGAGAAAGAGAGAGAGAGAGAGAGAGAGAGACGGGAGAGAATGAGGGAGAGAGAGAGAGAGAGAGAGAGAGAGAGAGAAAGACGGAAGAGAGAGATAGAGAAAAGGGGGGGGGGTTGCTCGGCACCATTGATCTTCTTCATATCTGTTATGTTTGACATTGTCCAGAAAAAAGGCTAGACTGGACTTTGTTACTCTTTGATAACCTCCTAGTTTATTATGTCTATTCCTATAATATAATATTATATTATATTATATTAGATTATATTAGATTATATTAGATTGTACAAGGTCTGGTTTAATGTTAGCTTATCCAATGAATCTACTGTGTTTTACTTCAATTCAGTTGTGGCCTAATGAGCATTGTATCTGTCAGATAACATCTTAGGCCTACAGGAAGTCGAAACACCAGACTAGCCTCTGTCTTCAAAAAAAATTAAATAAAAAGGTTTTAATTAGGTAAAATGGCTATTGTATCGACGATTTCTTGTAATGACACTGTTGAAAATTCTCGTTCGGGGGAAGGATGTTTTTGTACGACTGCAGACAAGGAGATTTGATTTGAGGTCCCTCTGTAATGCTTGTACTCCTATAGAGAAAATTATTTTATGGGATAAAAGAAAAGAGCAGAGTTAATGAACATCATGCATCAATCAGTAGTTCGGGGCCACATCGACCAAGTAAAGGACAAGTCAAATCAAGAAAAATATCGGAAAACATTGAAAATATCGCCTCGCAATTATGTGACATTTGCTACTCCAATAGCAGTCAGTGAAAACTCCTGATGTAGTGCATTCCATTGTGCAAATTACAAATCTCACCACAAACTGCACAATACAAGAGGATGTCCAATTAGAGCTGCTATTACAGCCAGCAAGTGGGACTGCTGAACTCTCTGAATGGTTTGAAGTATGCCATTATGACCAACATGCATTATCAAATAGTTTTCAAGGCTTTTTGTTGTGCCAGAATTATGGCAGAACTCTTTGACTAAGTTGTATGTACTTGCTTTATAACTCACTGTTAATCTTTTTAAAACAATAGGTTTGTTTTTCGAAGGTTCTACTAGGACTTAGGTTGTGTTCATCATGTGGGAAACTCAGATATAAAAACATCCAAAACAGAAGAATGAAATGTAATTTCCCGTAATTAACGGTAATAACCTTAAAGTATTCGCATTGCATTGCTGTGTCGTCATTTTCTCCACACTTTGATGTTTTTGAGAGTGGCATGCATTTCTATTAAAGGTGCAGTATGTACATCTTGAGAATTTGGCAAAGAAAATGCAAGAATTTGAGTCACAACAGCCCATAAAAATCAACCTCCTCTTATCCCTTCTATCCCTCTACTAAGCCCCTCTATTCAAACGCTGTTTACACATGCCTGCTCGTTCCCTGACTTGAGTGAGCTTGAGCAAGACAGAAGGTTCTACTGGGTCAAAATTATAAGATACAGTCGTGCTTTTAACCAGGAGGTGACTGACAGGCAGGTTGCCATGCCTCCTTGAAACAACTGTTGTGATTGGTTAGGGTTCGCCAGGCTTCCAAAGATTTTGGAGTGTCTGGATATGATTCTCATACAGAGCACCTTATCTCTCAGAGCATTTGATATATTGATATCTGCCAGGAGTTAGGTAATACAAAAAATACATTTTTGAAATTTCTTTTTGCCAGAAAATGTAACTCACATACTGCACTTAAGTTGTTTCACATGATGTTCATTAGCTAGCTAACTTTTTACTTCACGAGTATATGGAGCTAATTTTGTGACTTTAATTTTGCTCGTAGGCCTACGTCTATATTTTTTCGGAGCTGAACATTTAATGCAGCATGGTCAGAATTAAGAGATTTTCCTGAACGCTACATATATCTAAATACCCACTCATGTTCAGGCTATTTATGAAAATGATCAACATTTTGTACAAAGCAACAACAAATAGCTTTCAAGTTATTACAAAGGTGAAATCTTTTTGGTATTTTAAGTCATTTGTTTGTTGTTCACGGGACCCAACAGAGGATTCCTAAACCTGTGGTCTAATTCATCATTGACGATTGGTACCATGTCTCGGCTTTGTGAAACCAAGTTTTCTAAATTACTGTGGCTTGGCTGGCCATGCCTCTGTTGCCTTTGCTGGAGAGGAACACTCAAAGGGTTTTTCTTACATGAAGTGTTTAGATTGGAGTGCAAGAGACGACAAGATGAGAAAATTGAAGCAGGAATTGGATTGTGGGTGCAGTCAGGAGATACAATACACACGCCTGTAATGCTATCTTTCAGAGTGCTCTAGAAAAACTTGTTGAACTTGGGGTGTTTTTCTGATCAGATCAGCCGGCTGAAAATCCAACGCGTCAGAGGTGGGTTTACCAGGAGTAAAGCAATATGTTTGCTCAGGTCTAGTGGGAGTCACTAATGTTCGCCAGTGATTCGACTGCTTTGTTTGGGCAATTCGTTCTGTAGTGTCAGTTGGAAACGCTGGGAGGGGGCATTGACCCTTGCCCAATAGCTCAAGTCTCATCAATAAACCAAAGCACATTAAATTATTCACCAAACTCTGGCCACAGGTGAAGGGATATTACCTCAGCGACAGCTGGCATGTCACAGCACCTCTTGCTCTGCACTTCATTATTGCTCTGAAGATATCCTCCGCAATTCTCAAAAGCGATTCTATTAGGCAACAATGCTTGAATTAATATGATATATTATTCAATGTTTGCAGTTTTTATATGTTTAAATTACTTAAATATATAGGGTTATATTATGTATGCAAGCATAAAAATAATTGGAAGACAGGAGTTTTAGATTTTTTGTATTGCTTGGTACGGTATCTCTCTCTTTGTATTTGTGTGTGAGTGTGTGAGTTTGTGAGTGTGAGTGTGAGTGTGGGTGTGCATGCCCGCACGTTTGGGAGACGGGTTTGTGTATGTACGTGTGTGTGTGTGTGTGTGTGTGTGTGTCTGTGTACCCTAACCTATCCGACGCGAACACTGAAAATGATGAAGTGTTCCTTGACATGGGGTTAGTTGCAGCCAGTTCTACCCTGGGGACACTGGAAGAGAGAGTACTCTTACCACCTGTTGTGCCCGGTAGAGGGACAGAGGCCAGCTCCCTCTGTGCTGGAGGACAAACCTCTCAGTGCCTGGTTAGACTAATCACCAAATGGACAGGCCCCCCCCCTGCTGCATCCTTTCAGGCCTGCAGCAGAGCCACTTCACATATTCGACCGGCAGACAAAGAAAATTCAGACCGACACTAAGCACCATGAAACACGCCTGACATAGGAGGGCCATGTTAATCACCAGTTACAGTCCACCACCTTTTTCAGCACATGTGCAAATTCCGTTTTGTTACTTTTTTCACTAAGTTTCTGACTGTCATAGATAACAGTTATAGTTATTGTAGATGTGATTGTATAAATCTCCATTGGACTACGTCTGGGTGGCCCATTTTACCCGTTCTCTTTCTAAAGCAATTGTGTGGCCAAATCAAAGCTGTAAAGTGACGCTACCACTTGTTGAGGTCTATAAACAACGAAGGCACTTTTAAAAAAACAAACATTGTTTAGCCAGGAAAGTCCAACTGAGAACAAGTTCTCTTTTGCAGTAGCAACCTGGCCCCATAGGGGGAAACTGACCAACTCCAGTTCCATGCCAGTGCCTCGGTCAGGACACTGACAGGAGGATTAGCCCTAACATGCTTTCATGGTGGTGGGAGGAAACCCAGGCTCCCATAAAAACACGGGGAGAACACGCAAACTCCACACAGAAAGAACCTTGAATCTGCCGGGGTTTGAACCCACGATTTTCTCACTGTGAGGCATCAGTGCTAACCACTGAGCCACCGTGCAGCTTTTATTGATATGCCCTATTTCTATTCTCCTGATCATTTCTTTTCAGCCATTTTGTAATTAAAAATAAATAGAGGGGACCCGAAGTCTTCCTAAGGGATGCCAAAGTGCAACACTTTCGAGATGGAATCCATTGATATGCTCAAGGTGTGCTACGGCAAACATTCCCAAACTCACGGCAAGGAGAATCTTATCACGGCGTCTGACTTTGTCAACACTATTAAATTTGGAGGGAGTCAGAGAGTAATAACGTTCATATGAGGGAGAGAGACGGGGAGGGGAGGTGGGTGGTGGCGCACGGCAAGATTAACGAGTGTCAAAAACAATGAATTTTCCATTAGAATGTAGAGTGGCGTACCTGATGTGTGTACAGCACACCAGCTTTTTAGTTTTTTTCCAGACTCAAGATCAGACGATAAGTGCCACTTTTTTCTGGGATTACGAAGAAATACCCTATTTTGGTTGAGAGATTTGAAAAGATTTGAGTGGGGGTGTCGTAATCCTTTTGTAAGCCTATTCTCCTAAATATGTTCATGTGCTCTCTTGGTTTTGCACTTTTTGATTTTTGCTCAAATTACAAACCCTGTTTTGGCAAAATAGGACGTTTACTGAAATGCAATTGGATGTTTCTTTGACAGCATAAACATCACACCAACGCCTCATAAAACAACATTATGAATACGAAGAAGCCATATATGCTGCATTGTTTGAGTTCCTTCCTGGTGCTGTTTGTCTAACCAACTGTTCTTCTCCTAACCTCCCTTCCTCATGCTCTCAGTGGCTGCGACAAAAAGCAAAGTGAAAGGTGAGTTATCTCCTCCGTCTCCTCGCTGCATGATTTATGTTGGACACAGCTCCCAATAAACAATGTTTCAGATCAGCCTTTTTTTTATCTCTCTCTGGAGTCCAGAGTGCATTAACATATGCTGCCGAGGTGCAAACTAAACCTCGGATCTCTGATGAATTGGCTTTTTTTGGGGGGGGGGGCATCTATTGTGCCCTGGGGTCTGTTTTGTTTTTCTTCTTCTTCTTTTTTGAGGCCTTGCAGGTATTTCGGGGTGGTGGCGGGTGAAAGGGGTGGAGGGGTGGTGGCGGGTGAGGGGGGTGGAGGGGTGGTGGCGGGTGAAGGGGTGGAGGGGTGGTGGCGGGTGAGGGGGGTGGAGGGTTGGTGGCGGGTGAGGGGGTGGAGGGGTGGTGGCGGGTGAGGGGGTGGAGGGGTGGAGGGGTGGTGGCGGGTGAGGGGGTGGAGGGGTGGTGGCGGGTGAGGGGTGTGGAGGGGTGGTGGTGGGTGGGGTGGTGGGGGCACTTGCACTTGTTGGTCTTTTTATCCCACTGCATGTTTGCGTTTTCTGTCGCAGCCTCTTGCTTTGGGAGGCCTTCCTGAGAGTCTTATAATATGGAAATTGTGCAACAAGTATGTGAACTCCTACTTTTTTTTTTGCACCCACTCATACTCCCACTACTGTTTCATCAAGTGGGACTTTTAGTGGCTCGGTGGTCTATTTTGATCCATACTGCTGTTAACTTTTATATAACCGAAGCCCAAGTGTAGGAAAGGATTACACTCTGCTTACTGCAGGTATCCTATGCGGAATTATTAAAAGACACTTTGCAGTATGTTTATGTCAAAGGTTGTACTGGATGTACACCGAAACAAATGACTTAGATTGGAGTAACTTATTCAAACAGTCTAAAATGTTTAAATCTTTGGAATATGCTATAACAACATCCCTTAGGCAATCATCCGATGTATGCACATTAATGACACGTATTTTATTGTTCAGCAGTAATTTGGGATGAGGCTGAAGTACGATGCAACACCCAATTTCCCCTCCTGAGTTATTGTTTACATTAATTATGCCAGTGATGCTATTTGACATGACATAAACAAAACTAACCCATTAATATACATGAACGAGCTTTTGGAAACATTTTCTAATTAAACGATGACTAATTAGGAAATTAGCTGTTGATTTATGGGACACACACATTCACCATTCACAGAAGTAAAATCGATCTTGCTAATATAACATTAATTATTTTTTACAAACACATAGTATATTGATAGATAGCCTCTCTTTCCTGGTGTCTATAGAGCCTTTTTCCTGGTGTCTATAGAGCTAAATGTGTGTCTTCTTTGTCCAGATTTGTGCTGAGCGGCTGGTGCCCCCATACACATCGTTTAGTAAACTAGACAGGTTTTCGGCGTTCATCACTGCCACTGCAAATGATCCAGAGTGCTTGTGGATATCGAAGTTCTGCGCCACATCAATCATCTTCACGTCTCTCCCTCTTGCCGTCTGCTTCTCTCGGCAGAGTCAACTTCGTAAATAATGCTCAAAAAGGAAAGAGGGTCGACTATTATCACTCATTCCCACCCGAAGGATTGTGCGCCACACTAAAGGAAATCTATACTTATGGTAATTTAAAAAATATGCCGTGTAGATCACAAAGTCAAGTATGTGTCCTCCTCTCTCTTTCTTATACTTCAAAGTATGTGTCAGCCAGGTAGCAGACTTGCTCCAGAGTTATGGAGATCTTTATCAATACATGAGTTTTAATGTTGGGGAACCTCATTTTCTTTGGGATATTGATTCACATTCTCTCAACATCTAAATCGTCTCATCATAAACTGTGGGGTCAGTGTATAAATAGATGCAACATACAATTTACAATGCAATCTCACTCAACGGAAAACCATACTGTCGATGGATACAAAGCGCGAGTTGTCGAATGTCATGACAGAGCCCTCGCTTCACGGAGTGACTCTATTGTAATTCTGCCCCACTTTCTGAAGCTGAAGTAAAGTACAGTATATCTTTGTCACTTTCCTCCTGGCCTCTCCCTTGTCTTTTTTTTCTTCTTGTAAAGCAGAAAAAGCTACTGTTAAGAGTTTTCCCAGCGGGGACCCTTATTGCTAGAAACTGCTGACTTTCAGTTCCCCACCAGCCCCCTGCGGTGACAATTCACATGGGAGAACATGGCAGAGTCCCACCTTTCAGCCCCCCCCCCCAAACGTCCTGGTGCTGCTCAGTGTACTTTCATACCTGGTGTTGGGCTGACATACAACAGTGAGTGACGGCTCGTTTCCCTCTCGGTCTGTTTCACTGTATCAGATGGACCAGGGCGCTGTAACAACCGGTTATTGATTTCAAATGAAAACATTGTTCTAAATGACAGAATTACCTATCATATTTGTATTTAGGCCTACATACATACATACATACATACATACATACATACATACGTATGTACGTACATACGTACATACATACATACATACATACATACTGTACATACATACATATATACATATATACGTACATACATCAAATGTAGTTCCAATATCTTGGTAATTCTTTTAGGGATGTACAAAAAATTATTTGTATTGATGAAGACCATATAAACATGCAATTGTTTCCATCTTTATATCTATATTCGGTTGTAATGGTATTAATGGTAGGGATAAGATGATTGATGAAGTGAATATTTTGTAAGGTTCTGCTGTCTAGCCTCTTCATCATGTCCAAAGTGCAGATGAATGTTTTTCTAGTAAGTCATTAAGGCGAATTGATCCACGTTAGTGGGGTAACGGTAATCACCTTTCAGCCTTTACCATAATTACATATGGATTTTCCCCATGACCTCCTGAATAGAATATTAAGATAAACTCTTAATGAATATCACAGAACAGACTGAACAAAGTCTACATGAAAGATGAGCATTGAGCATTTGATATTCTCTAGTCCAATACTCTCCTCTGCATTGAAGGGAGGGGGGGGGGGGGGGGGGGGGGCGTTTTTTTTTCTTTCACCCAGCTAATAAAAGTAAATAGCAAAGGTAATCTCAACTCAGTGGCCCGTTCCTCTTATCTAAACATTAACACAATCTCATTACAATGTGTTATGTCCCCCAATAAGACGGTTGTTTCTACCAGAGCAAATTATCCTGAGTTACAGCGTGAAATGAGAGGTGCATTAATGTGGCTAATGTTGAGTTGTTATTGGAGGCATTTATGATTTCTTGTACCATTTTGTCTTCTATCATTAAAACCCAATCTGGCTATTATAGTTGTGTGCAATCGAGGCGTCACAGCAACTCAAGTTCTAAGTAAAGTACATACAAACGGTGCTGCTTCATCCTCACGTTTGATTTTCAAAGACACAGCCGCTTTTTTTGTTCTTCATCTTCGCGTTGCTTGTTTTCACCCCCCCCCCCCCCGATTCACACATCCAACTTTTTAGAAGGTGATGGAGTGCCTCCGAAATTGTGAATTTTAATTAAACCCTTTAAAAATATATTCCAATGAGGGTGCAATGTGTTGTTGACGCAAAATTTTGATGATAGGGAATATCACACGAGAATGACATCTTAGCACTAATGTGTGCGTGGAACATAGCGCGAGCATGTTGAGATTTAACAGGATACAAAACTACGTGAACAAATGGCTACTTCTGGTGTATGGCAATCGGAAAATGTAGCTTTACAACTCCGACCAGTCAAACTACCCTCAACGACTTCTCTCCGCTGAGACCGCCAACCTCCTTTCTCTCCCAGCACTAGTTGGGTACCGCGAGAGAGGAGACCCCCAATTCCAATTACATCCCCACTTCCTTCCTCTCTGTGTGTTTGGCGGTGGTTAGTACCTGCTCCTCCAACACGTCGGCAAAGAGACCACAGTCAGTTTGAGAGTGGACCAATTAATTACAAGAATGTCAAGTTGCGGTGATTGCAGTGATTAATTATCAGGTTGTCAAGCCTGCCTTAGATTAGCTGGTATTCCCCGTAGTTGCTTCTAAAAGAGACAAGAAAAAGAAGTCTAATTTTTCTTTCTAATGTAAGTGCAAACATTAACCTAATCATTTTTTTAAATACTGTATATGTAAATGCCTGCTTGCATACATACATTACCCTGCATAGCTTTACTGAATTATAGTTTTATAGTTGAACGTTTTTCTTTAATTCTTACATTTGGAAATGAGTAAAGGAAGCATAGAGATTGTATGGCTAATACACTCACTTGCACTTTTATTCTAAAGATTGGCACAAACTTTGTTAAAAACTCCTTCAAAACATCATCTTGACTGTAATGAAATAATAATTGTATATGCATCATTAACAAACTGATTATTTCTGATAACCTTTCATCCTGTTCACCAAGCGTAGCCTTTTACTCCTATGGAGCAAAGTAGCTGGATTTATGGTATTTTATTTTATAGTGAACAAACCTCTTTTTTAAATTTGTACTAAAAGTGTAGGCCATATGTTTGTTTCATGTTTTGGTGAATCTGACTGCCTGAGCCTCTCAAATATAGGCTTATGAGAAATCAAGAGGAGGCATGCAGATAATTTGATGGCTAACCATATTTTCATTCACAAATGTAGGCCCTATAGCATGATGGAAAGATATCCCTGTTTTACTTTGTTATATCGTAGGTAGTCATCTGTCAACACACCTTAATGTCACCTTGGCTTATCAGCATTTCAAATGTAATCTCACCAACAATGATATGTCTGTTGGCAAAGAAGGGCCTCGTAAATATCAAGTAACAGAAATTAACTTTTGGCTTAATAAACTGCCTCGCGTTTCGTACCGTATGAAAATGAATTGCTGTTATCACTCAGTAATGACTGGAGGCGAAGGCTATTTCTTGGACTGGTTTCTCGAGTTATTTGTTTTCTTTTGTGCTCTTGCCTGCAGTTTACAGTTTACTCTCTGTCGGTGTGCTTCACTGCTCTCCGGCCATTCATCAAAGCAGTGCTTTCCATTATTTGGTGCAGTCAGCTGAAACTGAGAAAGGCTTTTGAGGCGGTATGGCTCATTCTTCCACCACTAATTCTCTGCTCCCTTCAACAGAGATGTTTCTAGCATTTTCCACTTCAGATTCTAGTTCAGAACCCATCAAGAGAATAGATTCATTAAGTCTTAGATAACACCTCTCGATGCAAAATTGCTCTCTAACGCGATTATATGTTTTACATATGCAGTGTGCTAGTACTGTAGTCTGGTAATAATGGACCACTTAAAAACACATATTAAAAAATATGTATTTCAACATTTTTGTTCCAGTAAAGATATCCGTCTATCATTGAATCACATAATCCACTGGATAATCCTCTTGATCTCCCCTGAAGTTATGAAGATTCATATCGTCTTGGCATTCTCATCATCTTACCCACTAGGGTGCCTAAATGAGTACTGAAAGTATCATATTCTTGACATCTCATATTGCCGAGCTAAGATTCCTTTGGGTTCAGGTTGGATTACCCCAACCAGCTGTTAAAGAAGAAAGGAACGTTTAAAAATTAAGTTCTTACCTCTATAAGCATGCAGTGAATATAGCTGCTATAACTGATCAGTCAATTACTATTCATCGCAAATGCAACCTACCTGCAGAATTGTATGAGTTTTACGCTGTGTAGATCTCCATCGCCTAATTCTCTCCATCACAGAGGTTTATGAAGGTGCATATTTCATTCCCCAAATAGTTTTCTCTTCTGTACGGAAATTAATTCTGCGACGGAGAAATATTGCTGCAACAATCTGGCTCTTTCCCTGCGGCCCTGCAAGTAGATTGACTAATCGCTGCTGTGCTGACATTGTGACAGATGATCAGACAGTTGATATCAATGGCCGTCTACCTGAATCCGTACTGTAGTCTCCTGATTCTGTGCTATGTTGCCAGCATTCCCCCTTTCAATGTAGTAGGTACCTTGCAGGAACACTCAAAACACCCGCTCTAAGATATCTGAGACGTTCATAACAGAGGATTAGGGATAGGTATCTGATTCATTCTTCACTGATATATCTTTTCTGTTACACTTTATGATATTTGTTGAGAGGAAGAGAGACAAAAGGACGACACTACAGATAGTTGTACGATTCATGTTTGAGATTGTACAGGTCCTGCTTACAAGGCCAGTTGTATCCGAATTCACAAAGCTAATGACACGTTTTCATGACGCATATTGTAGTATGTTGCCTTTTGGTAAGATAAACACTTCGCAAGACTTCAGCTATAATCATCATCATAATTATATTTTTGTGTATAAAGTCAGAAGGCTATCTTCTTCATCAGACCACAGTCTTCATCAGTAGACCTTTGGTTGTCCCCCGGCAGTCTCCCTGAACCCCAGGTGACCTGGGCTTAACGAGGTGAACAGCTGCTCCCACAGCAGAGAAGTCTCCATGGTGTGCTTCTCACCTGAGAGAGGAGACAATGTCACCTTCACTACAAGGGACATACAGCCGTGTGTGTGTGTGTGTGTGTGTGTATGTGTGTGTCACCACACAGGAGACCAAAGCAGCTGTCTGCATGTCAGACGACACGACGCGACTAATAAAGAATTAATTCTATGGACGATGAGCGAGTAGATGTGAATGAACCGTGCCAAGACGCCTCCGTTCAAACATGCACTCGTGTGTTGCAACAGCGTTGTTTGCCATGTCAGTGCTAAAAGAGGCCAGTTGGCTCAGGTTCCTGTTGGCTAAGGTATCGCCCGCACACACAAGGACACGCTCCTCTGCACAATAGTATCGCTTTTAAAAGCTTTTTTTTTCTCCCTCCGCCTCTCTCTCTCTCTCTCTCTCTCTCGCTCCCTGTGGCTGACGCAGGAGTTCGATAAAACACACGAGGGACAGAAATGCCTCTGGAATGCAATTAGGGGACTTTGGCTGAGACGACAAGTACAAATGTGGAATAAGAAGGTAAAATCCAGCAAGGCGAGCTGATTAGGCCCCTCGTTTGGGTGTCGCTGTGACGACAAGTAGCTTTTTTCTATTTTTTTTTTTTTTTTTTTTTTTTTTTTTTTTTTTTGCCGGGATAGGGCAGCCACTTGGATCGAAGGCCCATAGTGTCTGGGATTATGTGTCAATTTACCACCCAGCTGCAGCTGCACTCTCTCCACAGACGAACATGACTACCTCTAATTAGGCCACGCTACCAATTAGGAGTCGGCAAGGAGGCGGCGAAGGAAGCACCGAGGGAGATGGGGACTTAAACCATTGTTCTCCGTGTGAGAGGCGAACATTTTCTCTTGACTGCAGAGCATAGCCTTGGGCTGCATCAACTCTTGAGCCCATTCACTTCAGACTCTCTTCATACAAAGTGCTGCACTCCTGGCCTGTTGAAATGCAGCCGGTCCACTGGTTAAAGGTCGCAGGCCGTAACACCTTCTTTTTCTCCTTCTTTTTCTCCTTCTTCTTCTTCTTTTTTTCCGCAGAATCATTGTTTAGGGGGATTTCAGCTTGAGTTCCAATAGAATGTCACAGAGATTAACGCTATTCCTTTCACCTGGCACAAACCTGTGACCCGACGCGTTCTGACCTGAGACTCCTCTCTCTCTCTCCCTCTCTCTCTCTCCCTCGCTCTCTCTCTCTCTTTGTCCTTCCGTAGGCGGTCAAGGTCAGTTCCCAATGACTCAGAATGTGACGGCGGTGGAGGGGGGAACAGCCAACATGACGTGCCGTGTAGATTACAATGATAACACCTCCCTCCAGTGGTCAAACCCGGCACAGCAGACCCTCTTCTTCGGAGACAAGAAAGGTGAGTCTCATACCCCGCCGGGTCTTTGCGGCTAATGATAAAACAAATAAGGTGACGGTAGGATAAATATATTTTTGTCAGATGATGTTACTGCGTGAGCTTACTTTCTTTAGATGTGTTTTTTTTTTTTGCTCTGTGGGGTGTATGAAGCACCAGGTCAGCCTGTGTGTACTTGCATGCGGATATGGGGTAAGAAACAAGGGAGGGGGATAGAAATACATTACCCCCTTAATGTGGCACCAGATTTTTAATTAAGTTACGTCTCTTTCTTTGTCTCAGGGCAAGAGCCCCACTGAGGGACGAGTCCAACATGTTATTTACTACTTTAGCGTGCCCTTGGATTTTGTAGTGATTTGGTTTAATTAGCCTCTGAGCTGCCCTACATTTTTTATAGCAGTATGGATATCATACTGACTGGGAAAGGGAACACTGTATTGCAAAAAAAAGAAAGAAAACATTGATCTAGGCGGTACCAATTACAGCAGGCTTTAATAGTCCAATCCAATTTAAAGGTGTCAAAGTTTGTGATAGATTGGAATTGGGTTCGAAGTGAATTGAAGAGTGGCAAGGTTTCTGCAGGAGTAAAAAGTGTCTGACTTTGCGTCTATTCAAATTTTCTTTCAGCTTTTTTTTTTATTTATAGCGTGGAGACTAACACAATGTCTTTGGATAAGCGATTGAAAATTAACTTTCTTTTGAATAACAATTGAAGGGGGGGGATAGACAGTTGACTGAGAGAGGAGAACGAAGCTTGCAATCTGCTTTGAAGAAATAAGCTTCCTTACAGGTGATTGGATTTAGTAATGAAGTCTAAGGTGTTTCATTAGATGGAATTACTTCCCCAATACAATTAAACGACTAACCTGAATTCGAGAGAGATAGTACTTCAATGAATGCATGACACAGATTTAACTTCTCTCTGAATTAGTGAATGTGAAGCGTGTCAGATGAGCTGGGTTTTTTTTTCAACCTCCTCTTTCTTTTATCGTTCAAAAACGCTTTTGTCATGCGTTGCTTGACTGCATCAGTCTCACGTAATGAGATTACATTTTGAAAATAGGTTTTTACAGTAGATGTGGCGTTCTCTTCCAGGTAGATTAATTTAACCGGAATCTATGAGGAAAATAGTATCTGGCGGTGTCAAGGTCACCTCCTCATAAGTATATTTTATTAGACCACATGTCATAAGAATTCCGAAAATATCAAATTTCCATCTCCTTATTTGGCGTCCAAGGTCAGTTTAAATGTACAGCATAGGCATCCTCCAAAAAAAAAAAAAAAAAACTTAGAGCTGTGGTTGTTCTTCATGTAGCTGAATTCAAGTTTAATCAAGTCTCCGATACCTTCACGTTGCTAGACAGACAGATCCAGTGGGCGCTGGGGAGAGACTGGAGAGAGGAAGGTTTTAAGAATGCCTGGGGTCCACCGCATTGGGGCCATCCATTTGTAATGCGGGACAGAATCCTTAATCCCATGGCAACGCAGATGACAAAATAAATGTAGTGGGCTAAGCAGAGGTTAGACGGGATAAGTGCGTGAGCGCTTCCTCTCCGTCTCTTTTTAAACAGCCAGATGAGAAGCTTTATTGGCATGACTAACACAGTGCCTGCAGGGATGTGAGCAGGGGAAGTCAAGGAACAACACTGACTCACGCTGCAGGGAAAAGGGGCATGGTGCCTCCGCTGGTCCAAATCAGCACTTAATTGCTTGGCAGAGGGGGCTTATCCTTGTGGCCCGTCCCTTCGTCTGGAAGCCAATGGAATATGTTACGGTTAACCTTGCTCTGCCCACCTGACAGAGCCTCAGGTGACAACCAAGCGGCAGACCAGGGAACCTTGAGCCAGGCTTTTGACTGACTGATGAATAACCGAAACAGCCATGGACTAACCGCGTGGCACTTCTTGCCATGATATAAGTCACTTGAAGAGCAAGGGAAAAAAAAAACCCTAGCGTGTAAAAGGATTAACGTAGTGCCCACTGTAACGTAGTGCCCACTGCATGTGTATATTCATAGATCATTCATAGTTTCACGTAGCATGCCATTTTGTGACTTTTAAGGGGAAAGGCGATCCGCTAAGTGAGCTGTTTAACAGAGCAAGACGCTGTCCTAAATGTGTAGCGCGTCTCCTTCCAGACCCCCCCTCGTGTCAGTGCTACCCCGGTCTCTGTTGGGCTTGCGGGGGGTGGGGGGTGGGGGGGGGGTTTGAGTGACAGCGTGGCCATGAGTTTGATTCACCCTGTTTGATTTACATCCAAGTCCTCCCACTGTAGTGTTTTGGGCTGTGTATGATGTGCAATACAAAGAGATATGGCGCGGGGAGAGGTATTCAGGGCATGTTTGAAATGAAATTTTGTTCTCCATACACACTCAGATAAAGGTGGTTAAAATATACACTGTGCAGACCTATTGCGTTAGACATACAGCTTTAAAAGATCTATGTCTGAAATAGATTTTTGCTTCTTAAGTTCAGTCTGAGGGGAAAAGGTGTTTTCTGGTTTGCTTGGTGTTTGAAATGGGAAACCGTAATGGAGGAAGAGAGTATTAAAATGACCCTTTAAGTCGCTCAGATATCTAAAGGGGAGAGCCGGGGGAAAAACATTTCTGAAAATCAACATTCAGTATCATATCAATTTCATTTGATAGCTACAGAAAAAGTACGACAAAAATCTGATCTCTCTGCCCTGACTATAATTTGTTCCATTTGAATTCTCGTCTGTCTGAATGAGAAAATGAAAAAGTCGTATGGAGTAGCGATTACAGCCAAGGAGAAAAGGGATTTGTGAGCACCGCCGGAATTTTAAAGACACTAGGATGGAATAAGTATAACTTTGATCCTCCAACAGGGCAGCCATGTTAAAGAAACGTAGGCAGAGCCTTCAACATCAGAGTGAAATCCTATCCAGCACCATACGCAATGTGCTTCTCTACTTTAGTTTGGTGAAATCGAATGTCAACAAATATTACTAGTAAGATGATGAATGTACTGGATTGGATTGGTATCACTGGTTAATCTACTGGTATATCTCACCAATTCAAGGTTTCATGTGGTCTCATGAATACAATAATTTGGAAGATGTCTGCAAAATTATGGCATCTCTTCAGAAACAGGAAAGGCGAGGTGTGATCTAGTAATGCTATATCTACTGGGATGTTACTGCTAGGAAAGGTGTAATCTAGTAATGCTGTATCTACTGGAATGTTACTGCTATAGGAAAGGTGTGATCTAGTAATACTATATCTACGAGGCTGTTACTACTAGGAAAGGTGTGATCTAGTAATACTATATCTACGGGGATGTTACTGCTAGGAAAGGTGTGATCTAGTAATACTGTTTCTACTGGGCTGTTACTGCTAGGAAAGGTGTGATCTAGTAATACTAAATCTACTGGGTTGTTACTGCTAGCAAGGATGTGATCTAGTAATACTATATCTACTGGGATGTTACTGTTATAGGAAAGGTGTGATCTAGTAATGCTGTATCTACTGGGCTGTTACTGCTAGCAAAGGTGTGTTCTAGTAATGCTATATCTACTGGGCTGTTACTGCTAGGAAAGGTGTGATCTAGTAATGCTATATCTCTCGGGCTGTTATTGCAAGAGAGAGAGAGAGAGACATGGAGGAAGCGTATGGGAAAACACGGAGGCAGCGTTGGGAAGGGAAATGACTGTGTTTTCCCCCAGATTGCCATGTGGGCTTTTCTGTGTTGGCTATCACCATCACACAAGTGGGAAGTCTCCACGTCCTCCTCGCTGATCTAAGGTGTGACCACGGCTCAATATCTCAACCCCCTCTCAGAAGTTAAAAAAGGACTTTGTATTTGTCTCATCTTTTCCCACACAAAGAAAGCTCAGGTAAAAAAAAAACTAAAAAAAAACATAAAAAAGAAACAAGCTAGTCTCCTTGAGTGTTAACCTTGCAGGAATGCTCCAAGCTGAGCCATGTGGGGTCGGGCTGTCTGTGCACATTTGTCTTAGGCTAAGCACAGCCTTCCTCTCATATGGTGCCAACTGGCTCCCTGGCACACGCTAGCGCTCATCCATTATGTATAAGTGAGTCTTGGTTGATTGTTGCCACCTCCAAATCTTCCGACTCCTCCGTCTGGCCGGTTTGGGCGGTCCGACATGTAGATTCTTCCCCGGAACACACTCTCTCTCTCGCTCTCTCTCGCTCTCTCTCTCTCTCTCTCTCTCTTGCTCTCTCTCCATGGCTCAAATGCCGCAAGAAAGGAAATGGATTGCTCAAGAGCCAGGCCAACACATCTTTCATGCATTAAGCCAATTAGCTGGAATTGTTGAAGGCTGAGTCTGTGTGGTAGGTCGTGGTGTAAGAAATCGATGTGGACCATATGTCTTTCTGAGCATTATCCCCGTAATATGTTGCCATGTTTTGAATTATTATCACTGAAGTGGACAAATGAGAACAGAGCTGCCGTTTGCGGTGTGCCGTTTGGGATTTGTTCCTCTTTAGACTCTCGAGGGGGGAGAAAAAAGAACACAAGCTAAGTGGTGATTTTCCTGAGAAAAAAAAAATGATAATGAGATTCCCGCAGTGCCTATGGAGAGTCATTGTCAGACATGTATGGATTTGGTTTAATTCACTTAATTGGAATTCCAATTGTGTTTGTAAATAATGGGGAATCCACACATTTTCTTTTTTTTTTTAAAGCTAAGTAAGAATCCTATGCGCAGCAGTCATCTCCCCATGAATCCCCCCCCCCCCCCCCCCCCATAATCTACACGTCATCATCCAAATGTTTATGGCTCATATTTCACGACGTTTAAGAGGGACATTCCGCCAGGACTGCAAAGGTCACAAAGCGGAATTGGTCTTAATTGGCTTGTAGTAATCAAAATGCTGTTATGCACTAAATTAATGCATCTAATGTGCGCATTAAAACATTCATTAGGTCAGGAGAACGAGGGATAATTACCCAGGATGCAATTACCGCAGAGCGCGCCATTGAAGGCACATTCACACCGTCATTATGGTAAATACACAACATTTGAAGGTGAACGAGTTGAACCGTCTGTTCGATGCTTCCAAGCATTCCCGTGGTTTTAAATAAGCTTTTGTGGTGTTGGTCACACATACTACTGACCTGATCATACAAGGGTCACGCGTGTTAACCCCAGAAATATCAGAATCAAATTAATAGATTGCTTGCGATGCCTGACATGGGAAAAAATAAGGAATCGCTGAACAATGCCAAGGAACGAAGTGGCTTTGAAAGAGACGGTGTGTTTGTCATTGATGAACATTTTTATAGCATAACAAAAAGTCATATTTGCATACCAAAAGAGTTCAGATTTTTCCTCTAATTATTAACAAGGTTATATGTTTCATTCTCCACTTGAAGGGAGTGCGAGTAGAGGGTAGATTCCTGCGTGTCTTTCTTTTCATTACCGACTGCATATTGCTGGTTGGTAAGAGCCTGTTCAAAAGAGATGGAGCTTCCATTTCAAAGAGAAAGACCCTTGAGCCCTTTCCCTCTAATGTAAAGGCTCGACATTCTAAAGTGTTATATTTACTTTTCAATGCCTCGGATTGCTGTTGGGTTTGTTTTATGTTTCCTAGACCTGGGACCAAAACAGAGGGACAAGTGACTCATGGTCACCACTGAATGCATTGTCTTCCCTCTGGCACTAATGGACTTCTAAGTGCAATGCTTTACCTGCAGCTCAAAGGGCTTTGGAATCAGAACACAGAATCACACAGTAGTTCAGCCTCTACAGGAAACCTTAAAAGACCCTTTAAAATATTACAGATTATTCAATATATTTTTGTCTGTTTAATTACATTAGCTCCTATACCTTGTTGTCCTTGTTGAATACAGCCTTGTTATATGTGTATATATTTATAGTAACCTGTATGATTTTGTTCAATCAAAATCTCTGCTTTTCATTTAGAACTAAGTCTATGGAGATTTTGTTCTACAGAACGATGACAATTGTACAGAAAAAAAAGCCAGTTTTGTCATATTATTTGCCATCGAGGGGGGATTGAAGCCTGCCAACTGCCTGGAGAGTTGATCCTTTTTTCCTCCTCAAAGTAGAGAGAAACTTTCCCAATTTGGGAAGCATCTGTTCGGGTGGCGTCTCTGGGAGTGCAGGAAAGAACAATGGCCCCTCTGAAACAAGGCACCCTTTCTCCTGCTCTTAATTGCAGCCTTGCGTGTGGTGCAAACACATACACACACAGTCACACTCACACACACACACACACACACACACACACGCACACATACACAGGTACACACAAATGCACACGCACACAGGCACACTTACACAAGTACACACATACACACGCACACACACATATGCACACACACACACACACACATTTGCACACACACACGGATGCCCTGGGCCTGGAGTACAGCCAGAGTCGCCCACCGCTCAGCCACTGTCCAGCAACAAGCCCACTCTAATTGCAGAAAGTGGAAGCTCTGGCCAGCGTGGAGTAGGGGAAGGGCCAGCCGTCCTCTGCCGGTTCCAGCCTCTGTGGCCTGTCCACCACTCCACATTCCCAGGCTCTGATGTAGCAGTGGTTAGAGACACGGCACTGCAGAATTCTAGATGCCCCTGCAAATTCACACATGAGTGACCTTTTTATGGTGGGGTGGTGGTGGTGTTGTTTTTCAGCTGTTCCCTTTCCAACTAAGCACGGTTGTGGAGTATGAAGGGGTAGAAGGGCCGTCAGATTAGAGAGGGGAATAGGAGGGCAGGGTGGGAGGAGGGTACTTTATTGTCGCTAATGTGGATTAAGATAATAAGTGTATCCTCACCCATCCACTTAAAGTTAAGTTCTTTAGAGTCATTATCAGAAACACAGAGTGCTATGAAGATGTGAAATTTCATTGGATTAATTCATCATCCTGAACTATTATGAACTCTTAAAGTAGTCCTCGTAAAGATGCAAATATCAATCAGTGAGAGATTTCAGGAAAGCACACGTTTGTATTTCCTCTGTGAGTTCCTCTTTAAGAATGCGTCACACCAGCCTTGGCACGGCCACCGACAGGATATGACCCGCACGGGACAATACGGAGCGACGCCGCCGGGCGCGACTCTTAAAAGGGCCACGCCGGAGCCCGAATCAATGAGCCACTTGGACAGAATGCCCTGAACGGCCCTGTTCAGCTGACACGGACCGCGTTGCAACGAAGTGTCAGGCAAACAAGGCAGACATTAGTCTGCATCAGTGGGCAGCGGCGAAAGGAGAGCGTGCCCCCTCCCCCCCCCGTGTCACTGAGGTGTCACCGTTGCTGATTTGAGGCTGCCTTGGCAAGGCCTCCATCAGGGGAGATGTACGACGCGTCGCTCCGACGCCACGCTGCAAGGCTGGGGAGCACGCAAGGTCAGGGCTGCAGATTTATACTGCCTCCTAAACAGAATGGATTGGAGCCGGAGTCGTCCAGGGCTGGGAGTAGTGGGTGGGTGGGTGGGTGGGTGGGGGGGGTGGGGGGGGGGGGGGGGGGGGGGGTTGGGAGGATGTAGAGGCAGGGAAATGAACCTTTTCATCACATTGATTTCCTAAAGCACCGGGAAAAGAGCTTTGTCAGCCGCTGGCATTTGAGGCTGATTGTGACGGATCTGCCCCCCCGAAAATCTGGGCACCTGGCCGGCCTGCGTTGGACGCGGCGAGCCTGGTGAAAAGGTGTTGCCCTGCTCCGATGGCGTTCGACTTATAGATACCACTTATCTGTGGGGTTATTCAAGCATTTGTTCACCTCTGCCTATCCATCTAACAATAGCCAATGGGGTGGTGGTGGTACTTGCTATCCCCAGGAGTCCCTCTCTTCTCTGTTCTGTGGGATCAACTGTCCTAGTGTGTTGTTTGTGTAATGTGCCCAGAAAGAAGGTAAATATTATTGGATTGTTTTTTATGTGTGTTCGGACAAAATAATATGGATTTGTTACGATCACTGCGGAGTTGATTAAATAAAGATGATTTAACCTTACTGTTTGCCATTCGGCGCTTTTTTGTCCGAAGACTTTCTTTCCATCTTCACTGGTGAAGGTTTGGGGCTCCTCCGACAGAAAAAAAGGAAAAGAGTTCACTGTAGATCTGCTCGGCTCTGCTTCCCACCCTTTTCTCCTCCTCTGTGTGTCCGACAGATAGGGGGGATAGGGGCTAGAGGAAGTGTGTCATCTTGTCCAAGGCTTTGATCCTGGCCGTCTCTGGTCGCATATCGCACAGCTCGTCTGCTGCTGCTACTGAATTCCCTTAGAGCTGGTCACCTCTTCACCCCGCCGTTACATTCCTCTTCACCCCCCCTCTGCTGCTGAGTTCCCTTAGAGCTGGTCACCTCTTCCCCCCTGCCGTTACATTCCCCTCCATCCCCCCCTCTGCTGCTGTTCCCTTAGAGCTGGTCACCTCTTCCCCCCTGCCGTTACATTCCCCTCCACCCCCCCTCTGATGCTGAGTTCCCTTAGAGCTGGTCACCTCTTCCCCCCTGCCGTTACATTCCCCTCCACCCCCCCTCTGCTGCTGTTCCCTTAGAGCTGGTCACCTCTTCCCCCCTGCCGTTACATTCCCCTCCACTCCCCCTCTGCTGCTGCTGCTGCTGTGTTCCCTTAGAGCTGGTCACCTCTTCCCCCCTGCCGTTACATTCCCCTCCATCCCCCCTCTGCTGCTGTTTTCCCTTAGACCTGGTCACAAACCCCATCATAACGCTTCATAGCATGCTTAGTCACAAAGAACATCTAAAAATTTGCTTAAAACCTTTATTTTTATTATGTTTTATTTTAGGCATCAAACCATGTATAGCCCTCTCTCCAAGCACTTAGGTTATTATTCTGGTATAATGAGGGTTGGAAGATGTTTGGTTAGCTGGTTACATTGCAATTCCTGGATAATAAATACCGTTCGGTTTTTCAATTAGCTACTACACACCTCCATTTAAAGCCCCTTTGATTTGTGTGATTGTGTGACCGTGACTTAAAAACGGATGCAACGTAATTACCCCAGAGAGGGGGTGGCCGGATTGTTGACTGAAAATAAAGACCTCTGTCTGTGTGAATCTAATAAACTAATTTAATTGCGCCTCACATGTCCGGCGACTAGGTTTATCTCTGAAATCAAATAATTCAGGCGGCGATTAATCATTCTCAGAGAGTCTTCAAAGTCTTTATCTGATGGGGAAACCACTTCATATCGCCGACGATGATTAAACTCTGATCACGGTCTATTTCTGCTGCAGTGTGACAGGTTCGCCCCATGAAATGGAATCCGATAGAGTTCAAATAACTTCTGACGGGGAGTGCTGTCTGGCCCGTGTGCGAGCGAGGATTAAGGAATGTGTAATTTATTAAATGAGCAGCGCTCCCTCCTGTGGATGGCTGACGTCTAGCAGCAGGAGCCTCCGAGTTTGAAACTCCGGTATGAGAGATGACAGGTTGAAGATGACCTTTTCCTGGGGCCAACAGCAGGCGGGCTCCTGCCTCATAAGGGCCCAGTCACACCTGAGTGAACATGGCGCAGTAGGTAGACGTGTCGAACTCCGTGAGAGCTATTTAATTGAGAAATCGGATAGACGTTGTGACTCGGGATAAGATATTCCTGAGGGAAAATGGACGCGCAGGCACGGAGATTACATTTAGGATTAAAGTGCTCCATGTTTTCATGCAATGATTGCTGTAAATGGGAAAGGGTTTTTGAAATATTTATCGTTATTCCGGCTCTTTCTCTGCACGTGGAAACGGGCTCTGCTCAGGGTCATGGCAAGGTCCTGTTCATATTGTGGTCTGCAGATATGAAAGGGAAAAGAAAATAAACGGGGTGATTTACATGGTGCCTTCAAACTGCAGGAAAAAATGTTTTTAATGTAATTGCGTTGGCTAAGTGGACATTTCAGAGCGTGTGTTCTGTGTCCAGTCCTACTCAGTCTGGAATATGTCACGACATGTTAGCTCTCCTTAAGTCGCTAATGGACTTCGGGAAAAAGTTACGGTCCAGTTTGTAGTCGAGAGCAAGGACATCGTGGCCTTTTCCGCCGACTGATGTCACCGCGTGCCCTCGCTTCGACGAGTGGCTTCCAAGATGGCCGCCGACCTCCCTTTGTGATTCCGCCCGTGTCTCCTCTGCCTTTCCTTCTCCGCAGCGCTCAGGGACAACCGGATTGAGCTGGTTCGGGCCTCGTGGCAGGAGCTCACCATCAGCATCAGTGAGGTCGCGCTGTCGGACGAGGGCCAGTACACCTGCTCACTCTTTACCATGCCCGTCAAGACCACCAAGGCCATCCTCACCGTTCTGGGTGAGTACCTTCTTTGTCTTTGTCTTCCTCCGCAGGTCTATCTCACACACACACACACACACACACACACACTCACACACACACACACACACACACACGGGTCTAATATCCTCCTTCCCTGTGACAGCGTTCACTGCTTAATTGGCTGGCCCCTCTGTGACCACCAACCTTTATTGCTCCGGCCAGACGGATTGATACCTTAGGATCGATTGTCCTTAGGAAGCCATATAAAATGCAGATCTTTACTATTTACGGCCATGTAGATCAATGCCATTAGAGTTTTAACAAAGGTACGTATTTCTAAAGGCATATAAAATCCCTTTAGTATATTCATCACATATATATTTAGCTGGCAGGGGATACCCCACAAACATTGATTTGACACACAACATCTTGAAAGCTGTTCTTGTTTTTGAGCCAACACTTCCTGAAGTGTATGTATACAAGCACTCTCCCAAAACAAAAGCAACTGTTTTGGATGTGGCCCGTGTCGCCTCAAATCTTAAGGGGAACAACTCTTGCTATTCAGGGCTCATCCTCTTTGAGTAAGGACAAACTGAAGTTGAACACCCTGGACTCTTCTGAAAATGTCAAAGAGATGGAAAATGTACGGCTGTTGACTGGAGCAATCCTCTGTTTCTTTTTATTTGGAGGTTGTTTCTTTTTATTCTGTAACCATCAGTGTACATGAGTAGGTTATCTTGTCCTTTCTAATATGCTAGAGGTCTTGGCAAGCTGTATTTATATAGTATAGAAGTGGAAAATGACCTCCCTATCCCTTTTTAAGTCGTTCTTGTGATGTAAAGGTTTGTTGTGGTTGACCTCTTGCTGTTGTTGTTGCTGTTGTTGTTGTTGTTGTTGTTGTTGTGCTGCAGGGGTCCCGGAGAGGCCGGAGATCACGGGGTTCACTCGGCCCGCCACGGAGGGGGACATGATCACCCTGACCTGCATGACGACTGGCAGCAAACCCGCCGCTCTCATCCGCTGGTTCAGAAACGAAAAGGAGGTCCAAGGTGATTGTATAATCATTCATATAATATAGTATAATAAAAATAACAATGATGTAATGATAATTATAATTGTTTGTATTTATTTTTTAGCGCTTTTTTTCTCAGTGACTCAAAGTGCTTTGCCAAAAAGGTCGCTGATTAGGTACACACAGAGGTGATAGTCTGTCGTCCATTTCTCGTCTCTGGGTTGGCGGGCGGGACGTCGTGTGTGGGGGGGGATTATTGCTTTCTCTTACCCGCTGCATCCTGACTTAATGTAGAGGTATTTGCATTAGTAGATTCCAATGCTTATTCTCTTCGTGTCCCTCATCTAGTCACTTCTCAAAAGGCGCGTGAATAATAAACTTCGCGAAAGCGTCCGGGAGACTGAAATAGAACCAAACACAATACCGAAGCAAGTCAAAGTTTTTTCCCCTCAACTTAATTTGAATGGAATTCTATCCTATCCATCAGCTTAATGGCGACTCTTTAATGTAATCGTCTGCGCGTCAAGTGCAGACTGGCTGTGACAGTTGCTCTTTATTGAAGATTTGTACCAGAGAGCATTTTCACGGTGGGGGGAGGGGGGGGGGGGGTACCGTCTGAGGCTGGCTGGCCTGCGTGGCAGAATGATTGATGTGAGGGTGGACTGTGATATGAGACTCTGTTGTTGGAATGACATGCACGTAGGCCACAGGGAAAGGCCAGCAGAGCGCTGACACATAGCAGGCCTCACATCACTCTCCAGAGGTATTGGAAATGATCTCTCCTTCGTCTTCTTCTTCTTCGTCTTCGTCTTCCTCCCATGTGGTCTTTTTCTCTGTCTCCGTCTCTCTCCTTCTCTCTGACTTTTTTTTTCTCTCTCTCTCTCTCTCTCTCTGACTCTCTTTACTCTCTTTCTCTCTTGCGCTCTCCCAGCAACCTTCCTCTCTCCTCTCTTGAATAATTCTCCCATAACAGCATGCACGATTTAGAGTTGGAGATGTCGGATGGTTGTACAAACCGAATGGTTACGGCAGAGCAAAGGGCGATGACAGGGGGGCCAGGCATTCTTATAAAAACAGAAGAAGAAGATAAGATGTTCTGGTAAATCTCCTTCCCGGAAGACACCAAAGCCCCCCCCCCCCCCCATTTCTTCAGCCGAACGAGGCTTTTAGTGGGCTGCATGTGCTGGCTGTACGGACGAATTATATGTCTTTGCAATTACCAGTGGGTTTTTTTTGTCTGGCCACACACAATGGAGAAGTCGTCGCCCAGTGCTCCACCTCTTCGCTTTGAGGGGTCCAGA
>JAPMUY010007308.1:192500-265000 GCA_026901105.3 Galaxias olidus | reverse complement strand
GGAAATAGCATTGTTTTACTTGATGGACTCAGCCATACTTTTTATTCCTTTCTTGTCCCCTAGGCTTACATTGAGTTTGGGGTGGGGTGGTAGGGGTGGGGGGATTTGTAGAATAGTTTCCGTTTCCAAGTCATCGGTTGCCATGGTCCTTCCCGGAAAGGTCATTTAGAAGGAGTGACGTCATAGGTTGAGTGTAAGATGAGGTGGAATGTATAAAGTGTGTGGTACATAAAAGGCCAAGTCAGCTTGTGAGAGTATTGAAATGCTGCAAAAACCTATCCTATTTAAACTCGTGTTTTTAAATAAAGAGCTACTTTGGCCTACCGGGGGGCACTCCTGGTATTCTACTTTTTAAATTACCTCATATGTAAGTTATGCTTAAGTAGTGTTTACTAAAATCTCCGCTCTCCCACCGATGCGGGCGCCCAACCTTTTGGTAATGGAATGCGTGTTGTTAGGGATTTTAGCATGTGTCCTCCTCAGGGGCTAGACCATAGTGCCAGAACTCACCGCCTGTAAAACAAGCTGAAAGCATTTTCATGACTTGCAAATTAGCGCTAGGTTTTATGAGAAACAAAGGGCAAAGGTTACCTGGGCTTGTAATATATTTATGACTTCCTTTCGGATAATTCGCTACACTTTCTTCTCACCACATATACCAAAGAGCTAATTCCCTCTTCAGAGGAGCTGTGTGCAACCCTCTACACTTTGGTAATAGAAACTACCGAAGTCCATAAATCCCTTTGACAAACATCTTACCCTACTATCTCCCACTTACTCACACTAACCAGTAATGGTGTGTGAGTGTGTGTGTGTGTGTGTGTGTGTGCTTGTACACTCGCAACTCGTGTGTGTGTGTGTGTGTGTGTGTGTGTGTGCACAAATGTGAAAGCATTCTAGTGCATGTTTCTATGGATGTGTATGTAATGGAAGGTTGCACACTGTAGAACGGCATCATGAAATCCTTTTCCTTTGAAAGTCAGCATTAGACATGTTCATGTTTCAATGCAGTTCTTCAGCCGCTTTCATCTTTGCAGCGTGTCATGTCACATCAGAATTCTCTTCGTCATTTTTTTTTTTGCCATCAGCAAAATGCATGAGGGCCCTGAAGTCTGTCGGTTATCATTTTAGAAAATTGGTGTACTTGGTTTAGCTTGTAAATGCACTTAAATTAGTCACACTCAAAAGTCAAATGTGTTGGCAGCCTTTTTCCGTATTACACTATACACAGTGTGTTCCTTTGTGTTTGTCAGAACTTTGTGTTGCTTTGCCTGTAATGTGCGTCTACACCCAATGTTAGTCCTCTTCTGACCAAACAGGGCACGCTTTTGGTTTTGTCTCAGAGCTTTTCTGTGGTCCTTACTGACCAGCTGTAAAGACATTAGAGCATGCCTGCATCTACGCGAGTTTGATTTTTTCTATCATTTGAACGTACTATGTGGTCACCTTTTTTGTTTTGGTCGTGACGTTTGTTCCCCCCCCCCCCCCCGTCTTCCCTTACCTGCTGTCTCTGTCCGCAACCATGACAACAGCCAGAGACTTTCCAGGGCCGACCGCAGGTAAATATGGCCGGCTCGTGAGATCATCATTGCGAGCCAGTTGTTACAGTGTGTAGAGCCGCTGGATGGGGCCTCCAGATCAGAACACGCCGTAGCCTGCTCACAGCATGAGACGAGTTGATCGCCTTGCATGGATGCTCAGTCCACTCCGCGTGCAATGCCAACTGCTATTTTCCTAGCCAGCCATGTCATGGAAAAAGGCAGAAACTGTGAGGGACCCCCCTCGGTTCCAAAACAAGTTTTGCTTGATCGTTTTTTGTTTTTGTTTTGTTAACCACATGAAATGTAACAGTTTTTTTCTTTGCGAGTCGCTGCTTGAAACCTTTTTTCTTGGAGTATGGGCATGTCAAAGTATTTGTTTTTTTGTTGTTGTTAGGTTACAGTTTTAAAGACAGGGAAACATCCGAAACACAATTGCTTTAATTCTATATTATTCGTATTTATTTCTGACCAAAAAGTCACTCCATACAATATGCTGGCACATAGACTTCGTGTCCGTGTCAATACACACTTATTCCTCTTTTTGATTTCTGTCTCACCTGGACTCCCTGATAAAGCACGCGTTTATGTACGCGTCAGTGAGCAAATGTTTCACATCAGCTACAATGGGAAGGAAGCGCTAATAGTCATGTGCAACCTTATTATGACCCGATCAATAAATCATGCCATGGAGTTGCCGTTTACATTAAACACCTATCCAAGCAGTGTGAGATCTGTTAGCTCGATAGAATATTAAGCACAGTGTCTGATGCATCTCATTAATGTGGGAGTTTTCACGACTTCCTGCGGAGGTCCTATTAATTTCATTGAACACCAAATTGAAGTAATTAAATGGAAACGTGGACGTCCCACTGCGCTGCTTAATTGTATGGTAGGATTTTGTAAAGAGAAAATATGGATGGGTGGGTTTTGTTCATAGTCTGTTCACACTGTGATAGTGTATGTTGGTTTCTTGATCTCAATTGTCCATATCTTGGTATATAAGCCATCTTTAAAAAAAAGAATGAATAAATGATGTTGTACATGGGGGATAAGTCAGAGTTAGCTGATATAGAGAAATATAGAAAACAACTCAAACATTACATCGTTTGTTCAGGAATTCTTATTTTATGTGTGCTTTTATTTGTGCTGTTGAACTGCATGACCTGCTATTCCATCCATGCCAAAACCATTAGGTGTATTAGCTTTGTAAAGAAACAAACAAAAAATATATATAGATATATATAAAAGCTTTGAGTTTTGAATCTGCTAGCAAGTAGGGAAAATAGGTTTCCCGGGAATACCTGGGGTGACTTTGTAAAGCTGGGCTCGAGGAAATAGCCATTCATCACCATGAGTTAATGAGAGCGAACAAATAGCTCAAGAAAAACTTTGTCATTTTAGTGTTCATTACCGGCTACAATAGAGGTACAACCCTCAGCACATTCTCTGTGCCCTGAGTAAGCTATGGGTTAAACAACACCAATTTTAAAGACTCAACCCTTAGCAACAGAGGGAGCAAGCACCATGAAGAAAGGGCCTATTGTTTTTAATGACTAGTGTGGGATATTAGAGGTAGCAGAGAGTTATCATGCTATCCTAAAACCACATCATTGTTTTCCCTGCACCGTCTCTTCAAAGCCATACGGCTTTGATAAAGACCAATGTCATGCAATAATAAAGACATTTCATGATGTCGAATGGTTGAGAAATATTTGGATGTTTGACAACATATTCTAACTTGTTATGGTTTGTATATCTGTCACCCAAATGGAATTGTTTCAAAAAGCAAAAAGGCAACACCATTCGTCTGATGAATAAAACAGAAACTCGTCCTGGGGTATCGTTTTGTCGTTGACAAATGTGACAGGATTGTTTCATTGTTGTTTTTCTCGGCAACCCAATCCAAGTGCACGAAACGACGTGAAGAAAAACGTCAATCAACAACAGGTGGTGATGTTCCTCTTTTTCCCCCCACATCCCTCTCTCCCTGTCTAGATCCCAATGCACTAGGACAACGGGGACCTGATCATGCATTAATTGGCGGTGTTGTCGCAGTGGTCGTCTTCATCACTTTGTGTCTGATAATAGTTCTTGGACGCTATCTGGCGAGGCATAAAGGTTAGCTTTCCGTTCTGCATTGCCATAATTATCATATTAACAATACCAGCATTGTGACTTTGTCTTAATAGAGTTACAAAGTACTTAAACAAAAAGACGCTTTATTTATTTATATATTTATTTTTTACAATTAAGAGCACAAATTGGCTAACTCAACACAAACATACAATTGAATAATAATAACACCAACGTTAATAATGTGTTTGTATTTATTGAGCAATTTCTAACAAAAAGCCCTTAACCGTTCCTAACCACAAATGCATATTGTTGTTGTTGTTGTTGTTGTTGCTGTTGTTGTTGTTGTTGTTTTCAATGTTGTGGATTTGTGCAAACAGGGACGTACTTAACACATGAGGCCAAAGGTGCGGAGGACGCCCCGGATGCAGACACAGCCATCATCAACGCAGAGGGGAACCATGTGCATGCAGAGGAAAAGAAAGAGTACTTCATTTAGACCTCTGTTTTTGTCGTTTTCTTTCCCCTTTCCTTCATTCAGTTGTTTTCACGACCACTTGTGTTGCAAGCAGACGAGCAATCTCATGTTGTCTCATCCAATGCTTGGCCAGGAATCTAGAGCAGAATCTGTTTTTGGTTTTATTTGTTTTTTGTCCAGTCCAAAAGATAACGTTAGGTTCCGCTTGTTTATCAAGCAATTACTGAAAAATAATGCCTTCTCACTTTCTACTATGACACACTTTCAAAAGATTAAACTCTGTAGGACTTTTCATTTTCTGTTGTACAGTGCCTAAATATACAGACGTTCTTCTGGTCATATTTCCTTTCCTTCATATTTCTAATAAATTACAGACTTTTTCCACAAAGATCTCTATTCCCCTCACTGTACCTATTATATACCTTTTTGCAGATTTTTCCGTCAGGATGCGGGGAGAAATGTGCAACATCTCAAGTCGGAAAACCTTGGCTTTGCCAATAATTATGCTTTCAGAGAAGAATATGTGAAATGTATCAATGTCAACAACATGTAATGGCTCTTGTTGTGAACTGAGAAAATGCTATTGGATGTTAGGCTACCTAAAGTTTGCACCTAGTAAAGTCGAAAGAAAGCTCCTAAATTTGAAGGTGTTTAACAGACACTACACTTTAAGAATAGAATAATGATCATGACTCGCCTAAAGCACAATCCTATAATTATTATTTTTTGGGGAGGGGAGGGGTGAAACCCCTTCCTCCTCAGTACTGTCTGTATATTCCTGCACTGATTTATTTCAGTCATATGTCATCGGTTTTAACTGAAACCCGTTTTAAAGCACAAAGTCTGAGGACTGAAAAGAGAAGGGAAAACAGTTTTAATGTCTCAGGATTCAAAATGAGTCTTACAGTGAGTCTTTCAGATAAGTGGTACTGAGGCGGATCATCGTCCCTGAAGGAGATTTTAATCCCTCGTCATCTGCGGTGAGGGACTTCAATATTTGTTATTTTACTTAGGGCCGGGAGATGGAAATGTAGTTTTATTGTTTATTGAAGAACTATGCTCCCTTGTTCATACTGCTGTAAAAAACTTGGCTATAATGTGATTAATGGTGGACAATATTGTTAAACCTGGGGAATCCTTAAACATTGAAATGTGTATATTAGACTATACAGTATGTCTATTTAAACTATTTCGTCAGTCATTTTAATAACTTTTATTTTTCATTAAAGAACAAGGTATTGTTTCCCCATGAGGCATGTATATAATGTATAAGTATTACATTTTGGTAAAAAAAAAAAAAAAAAAAGACAGAAGAGGAGAACTTGCCAGATTAATTTCTGATCACATGAATTGCTGTCACTTTGACACTGTAATTCTATTCATTTTCTGACAGAATTCTTTGAACAGGGATTCTGGGAAAAATTGATTCTGGTTACAGTGTATGTATTTGTTATAATTAATTAGTATTGATTAAGTTATACTATATTGATTGATTGATATTACCATTACAAAAACTTGTTGTTTGGCATTAACTTTAACATTTTGTACAAAAAAATCTGAACATTATTGAAACCTCACTCATGAGAACCGTACCACAATCACCGTTATGGCCTTTGAGTTTTCTGCAAACAGTGCTGATGTCGTGTTGAGGCATTGGTAAATCCAACATCTCACTCATTGTACATAGTCACAATATTCAAGAAGTTCCAACCCATTGCCAATGTTCATACATTGTTGTTTTGTTAGTTGGATATGATTCTATAAATAACAGATTTTTGTATAAAGTTTTAATTGCTGTAATTGCTTAGCATTTTTTGGGGGGCGGGATTTGCTTTTTTCAGTATTGAATATTCATTTTTCAACTATGCCACTGTAAAGAAAAACAAAGATGAAAGAAAAAGTGCTTATTAAAATATGAACAAATTGAAAGCCCTTCATTTGTCTGTATTGATTTTGTTGTTGATGTGTTTCCGATTTCAGTGACCTTATAGATAATGTCAAATCTAATAATCACTTCAATTAAGTGTCTTCTTACTGGAAGAAAAGTGGGGAAAACTACCGCGAAAAAAAAGGTTGCAATGGAAGGATGGTGCCACCAAATCTGTAATTGCTATTCCATGCAGCGCTGCACATCAGCAGAATTAGTAACCCTTTAGTATCAATAATGTATGTAAAGTGCCTATCCTATTGAAGGATTAAAAATCCATGAAGCATCGCAGGGACATTGCCTGAGGCTCTCACCCCCTCCGTTTCGTTCGTGAATTAATAAAGGTGGGCAAAAATGGAGGCCTTGAATCTCCCTCAATCCCTCCTCCGCTCCGACGGCATTTAGCTTGAAGGGCTTGAGGGAGATCGTGCCAAAGATGTCTGTATACTGATGGCATACCGTACAATGAACAAAATGGGCCCCATCATCCTACCTTACTCAACTCAACGTCTCGGTTAAACGTCGGTGTGACTTCAAAGTATAAAACTCCAGCCTGTAAAGAATATTGACAGGATATGCATTTCACTTCCAAGGCTTTCATCCTTTCATCTTTTTTTTTCTTTTTTCTTACAACGTTGAATTGAGTCCTTGACGTACACAAACACTGTACCCAAGGTTTGTCGATATATTTTCATTACATTGACACATATACATGTGTCAGAAGATCATTTGTGGCTTTAATGGATCCCATGCGTCCCTATGCTGTTCCTCTCAGGGAGATCTGTGGTCCAGCAGTCTGGTGGTGGCGAGGTTGCCGACGAGGTTCCCAAGCAGTTATGGCATCCCATTCTTCAGCTCTCATTGACCTTGAGCATAATGTTGTTTCTCAGCAGACTAATGGCGCCATTATCAACACTCTGGTCTGCCAACCATCTGCCTGATTCATACGATGGCCGGCTCCCCCACCCCTTCTCTCTTGTCCAAAATGGCTCCCAATGCCCACTTTATAATCATTACCTCACCAGACCCAGCCAATCCAAGCAAACATAACACTGTCTCAGTGCCTGGGCTACTTTTCCTCCATTCGTGAGAGCTTATGTGATTCATTGGTACTGTGTAAACTGGGCCTACAGAGCAAAAAAATAAAAAAATAAAAACAAAGATGTTTGAAATCCATCATAATTATGGTTGCGTAATCGAAGAAATGAAAAAAGAAAAAGAAAAGATTACCGAGCCAACACTATATTTCAAGGTTTGAGAAGTTTTCTTTACCCTTGAAATGGGGAAAGTATACCCCTGGGCAAAGTAATGATCCCAGCGTGACCTTTTGAAGTGACCTTGTGAGGCTTATTCTGCTGAAAGCAGTTGATCCCCTATGTACCCTCTAGGCAAGGTCCATATCAGTCCTCCAGTTCACAATGGAACGCTCTTATCACTACAGAACAGACGTCCACAAATGTAATACTCGAGGGGGTGAAATGATATCTAAAATGGCATAATTACACTATACCAGCATTACTGTACAAAGCCAAAGCAAATTAAAATCGGTGACATCCTTAAAAGACAACTGCTGGTAGAATTAGATGGGGGAAATTGTCCTTTAGCCTGATACAAACAGTGGTATTTCCTTTTGGATTAACACTACAGAGCCCTAAGAACAACTTGGGAAAAAGAACATCAATTCCATGACTTTAAACTGTCCAAGCATGTGAATTGCCTTTCTGTAATCCAGAGAGCCATTCGGCGAATAAAAGGATGAAGAATAGCAAAGATTGAACTTGATAAATTGAAGTAAACTGCCAAGACTGTTTGTGTCTACTGATATCTATGCGGAGAACAAGTGTTAATGAAAACCTGTTTCTTTTCCAATGCCTATGAAGTATTATCTATGAGTCGTCTTGGTAAAGGAGTGATTTGAAAACCCATGCCGTCCGTCTGTCCGTCCATGCTTTCCAGGCACACTCAGTAAGCATACATCAGCGGCGTGTACAAAAAATCTTACATGCCGGGGCCGGGAGGGACACAAGCTAAGTGAAAGGGGTGCTGAGAATCTAACTTATCAAATCTTGTGGAAATTCTGGCAGGGGAGGTGGGGCATCAGGGTGGGCCAATCAGACTTCAGAGGGGGCCATGGCCCTCTTGGTCCCCCCACCCCCCACCCCCCGTAGCTGTCGCTCACATACATCGTTGTGTCCATTCAGAAAATGTTCTTAAATTACTGCTGCACTTCTGTCTATGCATTCAGGGCTCCATAAGCTCTTTAGCCTAACCACATTTGCTGTTATTAAACAAATCACTCTCACTGTCTAATGTGATAGGTCTTTGCAACGGGTTAGAAGAGGTAAATCAGCTGGAACAGAGAACACAAGTTTGCGTATCACCCTCCATATGTCACTGTGCAGTTAGTCTGTATGGATGAGTCCTAGAACTCCCATTCATATCCGAGCTTATACTCATGGCAGCCTGCCAAACTCACGTGTTATTGTGGTACATAAATCCAACATACCTGCCTCGAGTCGGGAACTGTCCGCTTTTTGATTTATCTTATATTGTATTTTCAGATCTAATTAAAACAAACTCTCGGGTTTTTTTGTGCATTTTCTGGCTGATTTTCTCATCAGCGAAAGCCCTGGAGAGCCCGTCAACAGAGGCCACGTGGCTGTCTGCTGAGGGGTAACAAAGTACCTGTGGCACGAGTTATGCAAAAATAGTGTGCCATCTGTTAGGCAAAGAAGCCTCTGAGGCCCTTCCATGCAACTCACCGGAGATTCAATTAAAGTTGGAATATTAGCAACTGGGAGACGGATGTTCCTCCAATAAAAATGACATCTGTGGAACGCAGGGAGATGGCTAACCACCCCCCTCTCTTTTAAATAAAGAAGTAAAGGCTAAATGTTACACAGGTGAATGGCATAGACAAATGGGTCCGCTCTTCCCTTTAGTAAAATAATTCGTTTTTACAGAATGTTGTACCACAAAAGCCAATTTAGCAGAATATCAAATCCGTTTACCAGGTACCAAGCACTACAATAAATCCATACTGTATATTTCATGCTATCCCATCCCATGCAAAGAGAGTGATCCAATGCATCATGGCCCGGGGACGCTCAAGTGATGACACAAAGACTCATGGAGAAAGGTCTTTCATGATTGATAGTCTTGCTGTGTGTAGCACAACTCGTCCATATAAGGAGGGGATGGGCTACTGGGATTGGTTTCCGTCTACCATTCCGAGTGCCAGTCACTCTGTCTGTGAGCCTTAGGGATTACTCCCAGACAGACAGCTCAGGAGGACAACTGATTAAATACTTTCGAGACCAGGAAAAAAAAAAGTCTAATCCAGCCATATTTAGTATTCATGGGATAGACAGCTATACAAGAGTTCACCTTGGTAGGTCATCTGGAGGGAAGCTCATGAATCCCAAAGCGCTGCCAGGGCAAGTTTAGCATTTAGGACTTTGAAAACACAACTGATTGTGTTTTTAATTGCTTTGATTATCTAGTTTGACTTAACGTTGACAAAGATTGAAAATGGTAACAGAGGCAATAGACTGAATTAAGACTTGGATATGGAGAGACAGACTTTTTGTTTCACCTCCTGTGGCATTTTGATGGATTCGCCGACTTTAATCGACGCTAACATTCCAGAAGTTGAGTACAAAATAATTAATCGAACCGTGGCTCTAATTATTTAATAAATTACACTTAGTTCATGCATTTGTGCAACATGCTTTATAAGAGGCAGAGAAGCATTATTCTCATAAATCAAGAAAATGTTGGCACGGCAATGGATGTATACTTGGGTGTTCCATTTCATTATAGCCATAATCATATGCAAGTATTATGTCAGCTATGGATTATATTTGAGCAGAATTAATGTTCCGACCATAGCCCAGTATAATTGGTAATGTAAAAACAGGCTACTATGTGATGAATGCTTTTGAAACTCATTACAATACCACGTGTATACGAGGTGACAAGCGAAATCTATTGTTATTCGTTTTGGAATATTCTAATTAAAAAAACATAATGTTCTTGATCTAGTTCGCTAAATTAAACTGTAATATATCAAATTTTAACAACCTAAACTGATGTTAAATTATAAGACTAAGGAGAAAAACAGCTAAATTGAAAAGTTACATTTCTACATGTTGAAATACAAGTTGGCCTATTAGCAAGAAAGGCACCAAAACAACTTTCTGAAATGATCACTCATGAGTATCAACACAGAGCTTACCACCTGACGTTTCTCCTAACGCTCAAAACAATAAAAAACCACAAGATCTCTGAATTAGTACCAACAGTCCAATAAACCTACAGAGTTGCTGCAAATAAAATAGACAAACACCACTGGAAAGTATTAAAATAAATTTTAGCCTATAGATATCAAAACCATACCAAAATCTACATATATGCCCAAATGAGAGCCGGCTATGAGGGTTAACATCAATACTTTTTTTATTTTTTATTTATGTGATTCAAAATGAAGGATGGTAACATAATTTTCAATCTGTTCAGCCAATCTGTGCACCTTTCCAAAGGTAACTGCAGTGGAACCTATACACATGCCCAACCTGCCCAGGCTATTTTGGGATACCCTGCTTTGGACTGGAGTGAGATTTGAAACAGAAATGCAATATAATGATGAACAGCTTTGTGCTAGGTGATATGTTAACCTCAATCAACAACTAGGGAAAACTTGTTGTGAACTACAAAGTAGTGCTGAATGTGTTTCTTTTGATTTGCTTTGATTGCTGAATTCACTTTAGACTACACCAAATGTTTCAGTAAAGTTTAAGATTTTCTTTAGTACAATGAATTGGAAAATTAAGCGTTAAATGTGAAATAAAATAAGTTTAAGCATCCACAGACCTGCTTGAGGAGCTTCTGACCTCATGGACAGACAACGTTGGCGGTGGTGGGAGTCGCACCTCGTTGCTCCTCCTCATGTGTCAAAGGTCACACGCGATCCCTCTGAGAAGCTTCCCAAACCCCCCCCCCCCCGGCTGAAGGCAATGCAGGAAAAGCCTTGGTCTCCGTGACAACCGAAGCCACGTTGATGGAATCCACCACTCCAGAAGGATTCTCTGATTTCCATTTATATATATTCTGTCATCACCTTCCTTTGAAATAGGGCACTGCTGGGAAAGAGACATAGCCCCAGTCAGCTGCTCCTGTATAAATAAATAATAAACACAAAGTCAATCAAAATAAACATGGTGGGGCAGGGTAACACTGTATGGGAGATGGCAGGCCATAAACAAAGCCGTCACCGCCATCACAAACACCCAGAGCCATGCGCCTGTGGAGGATCAGCGTGATATGCGCCATGCTGAATCAGAGGGGTCATGATCACCCCTGTCAGGACTAAACTCACAGACAAGGAGGAGGAGCATGCGTACCAGGACCCTCCTGTGAGTCCCCCCATACAGTCTAAAGCGCTTTGGGTGTCTAGAAAATCACTATATCAAATGCAATCAATTATTATTATTATTACCCTCTGCTGAAACTTCACATTTTTAACCTCTTTCAATCAAGAGGGGTTCTGAACACGTTGAAAATATGTATGTGTTGTCGTGATAAAACTCTTCAGTTGCCCGTGATAGTGGTCCAGCGGCTGTCTTTGGAGTATGGGCTCGTACGGTATCGGCCTCGTAGAATAATCAGGCACAGGTGGAGAGGACCAGAAGCCGGCCCTGGACCACACAGCAGTGGATGGGACTGTAGTGGAGAGAGGCTGGAGAACCCGAGGGCCTGAAAGACAGTGTTGTAGTCGTCAACACTGACACATCAGGCCAGGTGCAGCACAACGCTGTACAGTTTACCACTGTATACTTAGCAGCCAAGAAGACATGGCCCATGTGCTCTGGCCACTCTGCTTGTTTTAGATAAGAGGAAGACCATCGAAGAACAACTGCTGCTTTCAGCAGGTAAAACTGGCAGTTGATGAGGAAGGTGTAAAGAACGATCTCTAGGGAGTTGCCTATGAAGAGCAGCACTACGGAGTGGAAGACAAGTCTTTCTTGTCTTTCTTGTCTTACTTGTCTTACTTGGCCACTTCTTTTTATTGTTGTGCTCCAGCATAGCAATGTCAGCTTAAAAGGATAGTAATTATACTCCCCCATTCCGTTTTTCGCTGAGGCACCCATGCTATACATCATTTGTTGTTACCAGTAAATGAAATGAGAAAACAAAAATAAGGGATTGTATTATCTGTGCTTTAACTTGGGAGAAAAGCAGACTTGAAAACGGATTTTAAGAAAGCAGAACGTTAACAACCTCCCTCGAGATAACTTGCAATCAAAAACAAAACCGGTTTGGCTTAGTTGAAGATAAAGTAATATTCAAACTCACAATATTCATATTTATGTCCTTATAGTTGAAAATATATTTGAATGAACCTGACAGATTAAAAACATGCATGAGAAAACAAACAATAGTGTGAAGAGTGCAAACACATAAATAGCATTCACTCTTTAATAAATCCAAAAGTAAATCAATCTGTATTCATAAGGCAGGCTTTCAGAACAGGATAAGTCACTGGAATCCTCAACAGAAAACGTGTGTGTGAAATGTGTGTAAGCACCACAATCTGTATCTGCAATAAATCACTGCTCTCAAAACTGATCCCAAAAGCTTAGCTGAGGGCCTACATTATAAGATGATCAATCTTACTTTGAAACTAACATTAAATAAAGGGTCCATTTTAAGTCAGTCCTCTTGTGTTCTAAGTGTGTGTTGATCTATGTTCATATCAATAAATTTTCCCACACCCTTGAAATTGAGATAAATCATCATATCATTATTATATGTAGAGGACAGATCTTGATTAATTTGATCGTTGAGTTTGTTTATTTACTTAAATCAAACTGTTCTCTGTAATTAACCTAAAAGAGACAATAATATGATGGTACAATGTTGCCACCTGCTGGGGGGATTAGGCATATCTACAGTTTTTAATCTACAGTAGACTAATAACACTTTATGTCATGTACAACAATATAAAGCAATCATAATTTGATGCATTTATAGCATATACATATCCAAAATACAGTATTTGGATATGTATACGTCTTTGAAAATTTCATCCTAGGCATTTTCCAAATCAAAGGAAAATTGTAAACAAGGATCAATGAACTTCACACCAAAAATAACCAGTTAATTAGAATGGCACATTATTTAGGATAAGACTAAGAGGCATATACATCATAACTTTTATCTTCCTTCAACACCAAAGTAAAGCTGGAAGACATTACCGCATCCTTTATCATTCAAGAACTGATAGAGCTGTCCAAGGTCCATATGATTACCTCTGTTCCCATGAGGGTCAAACATTGTCTCTTCAAATCCAGCAAACCTGCACAGTGAGTCAATACTTTCCCCAGTCTCAATAACCATGCCCTGGCTATCCAGGGGAACATCTTCTCTGTGACGAATCATAATCTTCTTCCAAGTTAGAACCTTCACCCTATAAAATAATCAAACTTAATTTATTTGCAGCCATGTCCAGCTTAGCATGGTCTATTAAAAAAAAAAAAAAAAATCAATATTACGTATCATTATGCCACTATGTGTCATCCTTAACTTAGTCTAACATACCTAGACCAGAATTCCTCACAGGGACCTTGAAGTCCCTCTACACACACGATACCAGGCTTCCCGGGCATGCTGAACCCTGAAAGTCCCAACTCCTTGGACCATTCAAGAATACTCTTCCTCTTAATCTTGTTGTACATATGGTGACTGTAGATCCAGAGGCGGGTGAATACTTGAGGTGTCGTCTGGGAGGCAGATTCCATTGCTGGAGAGGATGTGCTTATAATGACATAGAGGTGGCAGTTGTCCCTTACCCACTCCACAGCAGAAAGGACACATATATCTCCTTTGCAGTTTTCCAGTAGATATCTGTTCAAGTCTATGTGAAGTTGAGTCTGCTGGGCTCGGCTAAGATTAGGACACCTACAGGAGGAAAGCCTTTAATCTGTTTTTGTGTTAAAATCAACTAGAGGGAGAAGGAGGACCATAGCTTGTTGTTATTCTAAACATACCTAGTACATTTCAAAGCAACACAACATGCTTAACATATTTAATTAATTATATAATGTCTCAGGATAAAGTTTACCTTACAGCAACTTCAGGTAAAACACTTGGGTATTCACAAGGGTAAGTACATGCTATTGTGACATTACCCTAGAAATGGAAGAAAAAGAAAATTTGTAGAATTTCATATTTACAGTTTACTGTCTACAGACAGCATTTAAATAAATTATTATGTACAGCTTGTTACCTCATTTACGCATGTCGTTTGACCATTGTCAAGTCTCTGCTTTATGATAAATTGGGGTCTGGATGAATTAGGGGTATCTTTTGAACCCTCCACATTGTCCCTGAGCTCTGCCAGTGCCAGCTGGTCAGTGATTTCAAATTCTTCCTGGGTGGGAAACATGCTTGATAGCAGTTCAATTTCAGCAAGCTGAGATTCAGCCCACTCCGAATTAGACATTATCGCGACAACGGTGAGATCAGCTGCACTGTCAAAAATGACAGTTGCTAACGTAACACGTCAGCAACCGAGAGGGCAGTCTGCTAGAATGCATTTTCAACCAGAACACATTGTTAGCCAACTGCCTGAGTTAATTAACGGACCAAATACAAACGAACAATTTAACATACATTGTGTGCAATAAAGTCAGCTGATCAAAGCATAAAAACAAGGAAGTTACTTGAAAACAAGTACATTTTAAATCCTTTATGGAATTAATATTAGCTTACAACTAGCTGGAGATCTTCACTAGCCGGATAACTTTTCATGGTGTACTGCAGAGGGAAAGGAAGTTGGTATGCAGACGCCGGATACGGTGCGGTTCAGTTAGCTACTAGTAGCTAGTATAGATTAGCAACCATTGTTGTATGGCTATCCAAGAAATGTTACCTAGTTTGTTAACTAGGGATTCATTGTAGAATGTCTTGTATTTTCCGTTTTCGTTGGTTCAAATTAAGACATAATATCTATGTATGGAGTTGGCGATACCAATGGTAAAAACTGACGAACTTGATTTACTTGCTAACGTCAAACTGCCAAGTGACTGAAGACAGAAATCACGTTGTCACCTTAACGTAAGTGAGCGTGCCTCAACTAGGGTAAAGCGAACTGTTTCGTCACTTTGTATACATTGGGTTTCTTAAAATAACTGTAAACGTAACTTAACAAAAGTACAGTGGTAACTTAAGCTCTGATTATTAGTGTTTGCTCTTGCATACATACAATATAAGGTGTGATGATGCTGACTCGACACATGTGTTACCATTCTCTTTAGGTCGGTTGTGCTAAATATGGGTAAAAGAAGGGGGAAGGATAAAAGCTCTAAGGCGGAGGACGACTTTGACTTGACAGGTAACACCTGACATACAATTTATGTTTTTCTTTTTGTCATCGTACATTTTTGTGTACTGATATTCTGCAGTTACAACGTCACGTAGCCAAGTTAAAATGACGCTTTGTTTTGCGTGGGGTCACCTGCTGACGCCCATAGAGTTTCATCATGACCTCTGATTACCATCATGTGATTCTTAGGTCCGTCTTGCAACCACATCCGGAAGGGCATAGATCACACTTTCCTTAAGAAAGCTGGAGCAGACACAATTTGGAGCACTTGCCACGACTGCAAAGATGAAGAGGAGGCCACAGATCTGCCAAAGGAGAACGGGCAGGAAGAAGAGCCCCCAACAATATGGGCGTGCTTGAAATGCGGTCACATAGTAAGCTTCTTTGGTTAAACCAAAAGTCTCTTGTTCTGTGAACAAAACCAACCTGAATAATGAACTAATTGGAAGCCTTTTTGATTTTTTACGTAGGGTTGTGGACGAAACTCTAAACACCAGCATGCAATCAAACACTATGAGAAACCTCGGTCAGACCCTCATTGCCTTGTTGTCAATATGGACAACTGGAGTGTTTGGTGAGCACGAAAGACACATCGTCTCCAGGACAACCAATTGATGGTTCCATTGTTTGTGCATTTAATGTGATGTAATCTTGATATTTCTCATAACCTTATGTTATTCTGTAGGTGTTACATATGTGATGACGATGTCCTGTACTCAAAAACTGGCCATTTGGCTCAGCTGGTTACCAACTTACAAAAGCAAGCCTTGTCAGAGCCCAGGATGCAAGCACCACAGAGAAGTAAGTTCGTCCATATGGTTAAATGTTTTTGGATCACAGCTATGTTTAACTGTTATTGTATGGAATGATGAGTTATTTGGTATGACCACAAGCTTTTCTGGACCTTCTCAGAAGTTAAAATGGAGGACAAACCTTTGGAAGGGGAACAGGTAAACGAGACGACAAAAACACAGGAAACAAAAACTCCACCTGTTAACTCGACCAACAAAATTGAACCTGTGAAAACCGAAGAAAAAGAGAACCAGGAACGGCAGAAGAAATGCACCACAAAAGAAATAGTGTTGAAAGGACCAGAGACTGTGGCAACTAGAAGCAGCGATGCAGTGTCAGTCAGGGGACTGAGTAACCTTGGAAACACTTGTTTCTTTAATGCTGTAGTTCAGGTAACAATGTTCTTCAGGGTTCTGGCCTCTATCCGTTTAAAAAATAATAATAATTCTAATGTATAGCCCATACTTAATCAATATTTTTACTTTTATTCCCAGAACCTTGCTCAGACTCCACTTTTAAAACAGATCCTTGACAAAGTGACGGAAGGGAAAACTAGTCTCAATATTACTCCCGACGTCTTCTCAGATCTGGTGTGTTCCCATTCCATTACAATTGATATTTGCTTCTCTCTGTGGTAATAGTACAAACATTTCTGTAAGAGTGTCTCTATAACAATCGTGTGGTTCTGTTTTTTTTCCAGGAACCTATCCTGGTCCAGTTAGACCAGCCTGGATCCCTCACACTGGCTATGTTTCAACTTCTAAATGAGATCCAGCAGACCAAGAAAGGGGTGGTTACCCCCAGGGAACTGTTCTCCCAAGTTTGCAAAAAGTGAGAGTGCCGTAGCTTCAGACTTAAGTACTTTCTGAGTTCGTTTTTTTTTTTTTGCCTTTTGCCTGAAGTTAAACTAGAAAATGGATTTCTCAGCACTGTTGCATCATGCCCGTGTCTGTGAAACATCTCACTCTCCGTCCGCAGGGCAGCTAGGTTCAAAGGATTCGCTCAGCAAGACAGCCAGGAGCTGCTGCGTTACCTTCTGGATGGCATGAGAGCTGAGGAGATGAAAGTATGCACGTTCTCCAGAGATGTCTAATTATATCACTTGTGACCTACTAGACGTGGGGGAGTAATTGTATGGGTTTTGAAATCTAACCTTTTTTCTTTGATCCAAATGAGTGCTTAGTTGTTTTTCATACTTTCTAGAGAGTAAACTCTGGAATATTGGAAGCAATGAAGAAAAGTGGAAAAAGCACAAATGCAGAGCAATCAAAGACGATATTAAAAGGCAGGTTTTTTTTTTTAGGTCAACCACAATATTGCCGAACGTATGTATGCATGTCGCTGGCTAATGATGTGTAAATTGTGTGTGTTGAACCTGTTTTTGTTAAAAAAGTATTTCTTTAATTTCCCAGAATATGAGAAAAATGGAGTGCCAAGAAACTTTGTAGACCAGGTGTTTGGAGGAGAACTGACTAGCACTGTAATGTGTCAGCAATGCAAAACGGTAGGCACAAACATCCATAGGTGAAAACGAACGCTGTGAATAATTTTAAGCAGGGTTCAATGCTACATCGGTCCCAACTTTGTTATCTTAGACGTTTAATTTCCACAGGTGTCGTTGGTCACCGAGACTTTCCTGGACCTTTCCCTGCCTGTTTCAGATGAGGTAATCCTTCACGTAAAGGCAGATTTAGAACAAAACATTGTTCTAAACAACAAATGGTAGAGCTATTATTTGCTCGTCCTTTGGTTTTTACGCTAATCTAACGGCACTGATTGCAGGCCTACAGGAAGAAGAACCAGAAAAAAGCTGTTATAAAGAAGGCCAGTGAGTCGAGCGAGAACGGCAGAGACAGTCCTATTATGGCCACCGGAAACAACGACATGCCTACTGGGATTGGTAGCAAGTATCAGCAGAAGAAAGCCAAGAAGCAGGCCAAGAAACAAGCCAAGGTACAGCACTGTCAAAGTACCTGCCTTTTAATCTGCCTGGATTAAAAAAAGAATAATAAAAAGTCTTATAATTCTCGTTTAGTGATATTGGACGCGTTTCCTGTTGCCTACAGAATCAAAGGAGGCAGGAGAAGCTTGGCGGGAAGAAGACGTTGGACATGTTTGCTGCCGAGGAGAACACAGAGCGCGCACAGAAGGGCTCTCCGGAGGCTGACAGCGAGGAGGAAGCTGAGGGCTCCACTCCAGCTCCAGAGGTACCAACGAGCGACGGAGACCCAGTGGAGACGGAGGCTCCAGAAGAAAACGGAGAGGAGACCGATGTCGTGCAGCCCGGCGGGGACGAGGAAGACCACGAGAGCCACTCCGCGGTAGACGGCGAGCCATCTGCTGCGTCGGCAGCCAGCAACCGTTTCACTGCTCTGTCAGAGGACCAGCACTCGCCGAACAGCGTTCTAGAAGGTGAGGAGCCATCCCAAGTCGAGCAAGTGGAAGAGGATGGCACAGAGGCATCCAAACCTGCTGCTGGAGAAGAAGAAGAAGATGCTGAAGAAGAAGAACTACTAACTGGAGAAATGGAGAACATGTCTCTCAATGAAGCTTTCATAGCTTCCGATGTCGATAACCAGGATGGTACGGAGAGCGAGGATGGGCAAACTGAGGCCAAAGAATACACCGTTGTGAACCAGAACCCCGAGTTGGCCTTTTGCACTTTGGCCACCAGGGCGGCGCCAGAGAAGCAGGAGTGTTCAGTACAGTCCTGCCTATTCCAGTTTACAGAAGTGGAGAAGCTCTGCCAAAACAACCGTCTGCTTTGCGTTACCTGCACCAAACGGCAGCCCAGCGTCAACACCGCCGAAGGTATTTGTATGCTTTGTCATCTTCGGAAACGTAACGCTGATTTGCTCCCTGTGCACCGATGTTGTAGTCGGGAGGCTTTTCATTAATCCCAACCTTGTGTTCGTGCCTCAGGGTCCAATAAGAGTGTGTACACAGATGCCTTGAAGCAAATGTTGATCTCCTCTCCTCCGCCAGTACTTACTCTTCACTTGAAAAGATTTCAACAGGTATCCACTTGTAAATCCTAAGTAACACTTATCTGTGGACCTGTCCAATTATCTGCTAGCCGAGCTGTTCACCGACCCCTGTTGTTTTTCTCTTTTGAATGTTTAACGCAAAGCCTAAAAACATCACATTAAAAAGAACAGGTTTTGATTTGTTAATAACAACCTTTTTAAATCCTTAATCTTCATAGGGGGAATTGTGGGATTTGCTGTCTGCATTTAATTGAATGAAACAAAAGCAAACCTTTTTAGATTGTTTCTTGTGCTTTTCTTCTTTAGATTGGCTACAGTGTCTGTAAGATGAATCGCCACGTCCAGTTTCCTCAGACACTTGATATAGCACCATTTTGTGCTGCAACCTGTAAGGTAAATTATACAGTGCATCCGGAAAGTATTCATACCCCTTCACTTTTTCCACATTTTATTATGTTACAGCCTAATTCCAAAATGGATTAAATGAAAAAAATTACTCAACATTCTACACACAATACCGCATGACAAAGTGAAAAAAGTTTAGAATTTTTTGCAAATGTATTAAAAATAAAAAAATTAAATCTCACGTGTACATAAGTATTCACACCCTTTACTCAATACTTTGTTGAAGCACCTTTGGCAGCAATTACAGCCTCAAGTCTTCTTGAGTATGATGCTACAAGCTTGCCACACCTATTTTGGGGCAGTTTCTTCAATTCTTCTTTGCAGATCGTCTCAAGCTCCATCAGGTTGGATGGGGAGCGTCGGTGCACAGCCATTTTCAGATCTCTCCAAAGATGTTCAATCGGTTTCAAGTCTGGGCTCTGGCTGGGCCACTCAGGGACATTCACAGACTAGGCCCAAAGCCACTCCTTTGTTATCTTGGCTGTGTGCTTAGGGTCGTTGTCCTGTTGGAAGGTCAACCTTCGCCCCAGTCGGAGGTCCAGAACGCTCTGGAGCAGGTTTTCATCAAGGATCTCTCTGTACATTGCTGCATTCATCTTTCCCTTGATCCTGACTGGTCTCCCAGTTCCTGCCGCTGAAAAACACCCCCACAGCATGATGCTGCCACCACCATGCTTCACTGTATGGATGGTATTGGCCAGGTGATGAGCAGTGCCTGGTTTCCTCCTGACATGACGCTTGGCATTCAGGCCAAAGAGTTCAATCTTGGTTTCATCAGACCAGAGAGTTTTGTTTCTCATGGTCTGAGAGTCCTTTAGGCGCCTTTTGGCAAACTCCATGCGGGCTGTCATGTGCCTTTTACTGAGGAGTGGCTTCCGTCTGGCCACTCTACCATAAAGGCCTAATTGGTGGAGTGCTGCGGAGATGGTTGTGCAGATGGGAGAACCTTCCAGAAGGACAGAGGAACACTTGAGCTCTGTCAGAGTGACCATCGGGTTCTTGGTCACCTCCCTGACCAAGGCCCTTCTCCCCCGATTGCTCAGTTTGGCTGGGCGGCCAGCTCTAGGAAGAGTCCTGGTGGTTCCAAACGTCTTCCATTTGCGAATGATGGAGACCACTGTGCTCGTTGGGACCTTCAATGCTGCAGAAATTTTTTTGTACCCTTCCCCAGATCTGTGCCTCAATACAATCCTGTCTCGGAGGTCTACAGACAATTCCTTGGACTTCATAACTTGGTTTGTGCTCTGACATGCACTGTCAACTGTGGGACCTTATATAAACAGGTGTGTGCCTTTCCAAATCATGTCCAATCAATTGAATTTACCACAGGTGGACTCCAATCCAGTTGTAGAAACATCTCAAGGATGATCAGTGGAAACGGGATGCACCTGAGCTCAATTTTGAGTGTCACAGCAAAGGGTGTGAATACTTATGTACATGTGATATTTTATTTTTCAATTTTTAATACATTTGCAAAAATTTCAAAAAAACATTTTTCAGTTGGTCATTATGCGGTATTGTATGTAGAATGTTGAGAATTTTTTTTTTATTTAATCCATTTTGGAATTAGGCTGTAACATAATAAAATGTGGAAAAGGTGAAGGGGTATGAATACTTTCCGGATGCACTGTAAGTCCTTCATGCAAATGCTTCTCCCCCACATGACATTTACCTGCACATTGGCACAGAGTTATACATTGTGTGTGTGTGTGTGTGTGTGTGTGTGTGTGTGTGTGTGTGTGTGTGTGTGCGCAGAATGTTGCTGAGGGAGACAGTCGGGTGTTGTACAGCCTGTATGGCATTGTGGAGCACAGCGGCACCATGAGGTCAGGGCACTACACAGCCTACGTCAAATCACGTCCAGAGAGACCTACAACCAATGGAGTGACTGAAGGAGGTATGCATGCATTTTATATATTGCATTTTCTTTATCTGAGCTCTACAATCCTGGAGATGTACAGTATTGGTTGTTTATGTAAATATTAAAGGTATGGTTGGTTGAACAACAACAGAAGCAAAGTGGTTGGATGACACGCAGTGATCATTACAAAGATGATCAACTTTGTGGTTGGATGTTGCGAACGGTGGCTTCAACTTGCACTGGAGCCAGCTGTTGGCTGACCGCTTTTTACCAGCTCTAGATAGCACTAACGATATTTTTGATACCAAATAAGATCAATTGGAGAGGTTAAAATGTTCTAAAATTATTCTTTTCATGACATCTCCACAGCAGAAACGGAACCATGGAGAGGTTCCTGGTTCCACATCAGTGACACCAGCGTTCACCCTGTGACGGAGAGCAAGGCACAAAGTTCCCAAGCCTACCTACTCTTCTATGAGAGGATCTCGTAGTTTCGCCTTAGAAAACCACCTCAGGAAGCACAAAATAAATCTGCTGCTACTTCGGGTCCACAATAAAGGGATCATAAGAACAGAACACTGAGCTCTGCGTGTCATGCACTAACATTGTCTTTGCATGCTACCTTTTTTTATAAGTGCCGAATGGGATTCCTGTATGAATAGCAGCAGTCAACTGGAGTAAATTCTAGAACAAGAGGGGAGGTTTTATTTAAATTGTTTAACAGTTTACATCATGACAAAATCAATTATTATCAAATCCAAATATACATTTTAACGGTTCACCTGTATTTTTATCAGTAGTATTATTAAATGCAAACATTTAATAAAAATTTGTGCCATTTGGCACTTCTGTGAATACATGTGAGCTCATGTCTGAGCTGTAGATGGAATCAACAGGTGGCCATTGAACTGTGATCTGGTGACATGTTGCAAGGCATGGAGGATATGAACTGCCAATACACAGGGCCTACATCAATCCTAATGATGAGTGGACAAAAGAAATATTTGTACAAATATTTATATCTGCTTTTTATATAAATGGTCTATAATTAAATGCCTATAATTCGTTTTGTATTGCTTTCGGTTAAGCTTTACTTTTGGCAGCATACTGTATTGAGATACGTATGGGTGCTCAAATGTATTATTTCAAGTCTGGCGCCAACTTTTTTTGAGGGGGAAACACTTAATGCCATTGTTCGATTGCAGTTCATTGTTGGTAATGTTAAACATACGACAGTGAACGATTCCTGCATCGATTGTCAATAAAACATGGAAATCCATGTCTATTACTTTTCAACACCGTCTCTCCTCGAAAGTTTGTGTTTCACAGATAACAGTGCAACAGTGAATTTTACCCATTTTAGTCTAATCAGCCCTATTTTCAGTCTGGGACAATAATAAAAATACGTATTATTTGAGTTGAGGGCGCTTTTCAAAACACTCAAGGTCATCTTACAATAATAAGCCGATAAGTGAAATAAAGTATGAGTGATTTGATCCTGTACAGTGGCAAGACGTTTCACATTCAGACATATAAACCGACTTGAAAGAGTCTCCAGTTAATCTAATCAATAATTTACGATGGACATGGGTATTGATTGGATAACTTGAATAATAAAGACATAAAAATGCATAAAGATGTGTTTTTTTTCTCCACTTTTAATAATACTACTGGTTTTTAGGTAGGCCCCTATTAGTTGAATACGTAAATTAACTTGCAATATGTGACACTGCACATTTAGGGTATTGTAGCAATTTCTTTAATCTTGCACTTCTACTATGTTTGCCAAGCAATGAATGTGTAGCTGATAATGATTGAGAATAAGAACCGTTGTACACATAGGTATGTATATGATTGTACACGTACCAAAAGATCAGAGCATGCGTAGTCCTGTCATCAGTGTTGTGTAACTTCCTGGACTAACTTGTCATATGACACAGCTAAAAGGTTTCTCACTACAAGAATGTACAGAGCAAGAGAAATTCTATTGCGCGGATTATCGAGGTGATATGACAGGTCGGTCATAACTATAACAAGTTTGTTAAACATATTTAATCTTTTTCAGATGATATTAAAGTCATAATGCAACGTTAGTCATTTGTGTTGGTGCGTGTGTGGTTAGCTAGCAATCCTAGCAGTCCCAGCCGACTAATAATTAGCTGAAACTATTTTCAAAATTCATTTTTTTTTGTTAATAATCGTACACGAAGGCAGTTGTATTGATATCGTAGTGTAAAACTGGAGGTTGGTTTGGACGAGACTATTTTTTAGCAAGCTAAACATGAGTCAGCATTTTTTTACTATTGCCCAATAGTACGAGATCCTAGAATATTCAACGTTATGGAGGTCAAACACGATTCAGAGATCACACAACAATAATAATATGAAATATAATATTTTTTAATTAATATACATGTATTAATGCTGCGGCAAATGTTAATTTTAACACCCTTTTGTACAATTAATATGTGTACCTGTGTTATTTTCAAATTCTTGTTAAGATAGTAAACGAGAAACGAGCTCATTTAGTTAAGACTTTAAAAATAATGTTTCTCTCTCTCTCTCTTCTGCAGTGTGTTTTAAGAAGCATGCCACTCCAAACCCCTCACACCTCGGTGTTCACCTTTCAGTCAGCTGTGCACGCCTCACATGTTCTCCAGTGTCTGGACCAGCAGAGACTGAGGGATGTCCTGTGTGACGTGACGGTGGTGGTGGAGAACAGGAACTTCAGGGCCCACTGCTCTGTGCTGGCCTCCTGCAGCAGCTACTTCCACAGCAGGATCAACAGCAACAGACCCGGCCTGGTCATCACTTTACCTGACGAGGTGGAGATCACAGCATTGTAGTACTGCGTTGCTCTTCTATATGTAGATTCATATGGAGTGTTTTAGTGTGTGTTTAGTCAACAAATATCAAGGTTTTTTTGGAAAAATGTACGTAGATTATTTTTTTACTTTTTATGTGCCTTTAAATAATGCTTTCACCATTTTGATCCCTAATGTATTGTTGCACTTTTATGTCTTTGTGTAGGTTACAGTGGAGGGATTCGAACCATTGCTACAGTTTGCCTACACATCAAAGTTGCTCTTCACCAAAGAAAACATTCAGTCAATTCACAGATGTGCTGCCGTGCTAGGATTCCACAACTTGGAGATGACTTGCTTTGATTTCCTTCTCCCGAAGTTTTTGGAAAGCGACCAAAATGCCCCACAGAACAGACTGAGGAGCTGCTGTCGCAACATGGCCCGCCGTGTGAAGGAGCAATCCACAATGGCTGAGGCCGAGAAATCAGGAAGTAACAGCATGCCGTGTTCAAACGACGGCAGCGTTAACTCACCAACAGAGCCCAGTACTTCTGTTACGTCTGACGGAAATGTGCAAATAGACTTCCCTCAGAAGCAAACCGCCGGTGTTGAAGAACAGTTCTGCTTACAGAACTGCGGCCCCCAAATGTCTCCTTTATCCCTAGGCCTGTCAACCAGCGGAGAGTGCCCAGTCATGGCTTCGAACTGCTCAGACATCGGCAAAGCAGACCCCGCCAGCCATTTCTGTGAAAGAGCTATGTTACAGATCAGAGAGTGTGCACAGACAGAGGGGGGTCTAGGACATTGCGCCTTAGCCTGTGAGCTGTCGTGCTCTGAAGACAGCGCTGGAGCCGGAGACCTCGGTCAGACTGTCGGCGCCCTCTTGGCCGGAAGCGACTGTGCCGCCGCGGGCTCCTCGTCATCGTGCCCCCTGACCTCCTCGTCGTGCCCCCTGACCTCGTCGCCTGGCGTGGAGACAGAGCCGCTGGAGTCCAAACAGCCCGGTCTGGAAGTCAGCGTGGCTGTCGACCTCTCGGAGTCCGCCCTCTCCGAGCTGAGCCGAGAGCAGGGCTTTGAGGAGCGGCGCAGGGTGGAGAGAGAGGTGGCGGAGCATCTGGCCACGGGCTTCTGGCCCGAGATGGCCGAGCCCCATCCTCTGGACTCCATGGAGCAGTCCGCTCTGGGAAAGGCCGGGGACTTCCACTGGCTGAAGCAGCTCGACCTGAGCTCCAACACGGGGGACTGTCCTTTCCTCAGGGACCTGGGGGCCAGCGAGGTCCAGCCTCTGGAGGCTGACAGCCCGGCGCAGGCGGAGCAGAGCCCCTGCATGTCCTCACTCAACTCTGGGGAGGACTCTGACCTGGACACGGACGGAGACACGGAGGCCAACAACAAAAGGGCTCAGGAGGTCAGCGTGGCACAAAAACAGACCATACAGACTTAGATACACTTTCCTCATGGTGTTTAAAAAAGACAAAATAACGTAAATTTGCCCACTCTAGTCGAATGCTCTGTAATTCGCTCTAGATTAATGTGTTAACTAACTTGTAACACTAAATTTGAGCTAAAATTAAGGCAGCAGCAAGGCATTGTTTGTTTTAAACATAGGTTATGAGGTATTTCTCGTTTAACATTCATAGTTCTCCCTAACCTGATATCTAATAAGTTGTTTAGACATGACCTACAGTGCAGCGCTACTTACACATGCTTTTCCAAACACTACATAAAGCAAATATATCTTCCTTACAGTTTTTTTTTACAGCGTTTGTAATAAAGAGATAATATGTAAGTGAGTAACTGAAAGGCGCTATGTTCTCCAGGTCCGGCTTCCTTTCCCAGTCGAGCAGATCTCAGCGCTGAGCCGCAGTGCCTTCCAGCAGCTCCTGAGGCGCCAGAAACTGACCCCAGAACAGCTGGAGTTTGTCCACGATGTGCGTCGACGCAGCAAGAACCGCGCTGCCGCCCAGCGCTGCCGAAAGAGGAAGTCGGACGGCATTCACAAACTGGAGTGTGACATCAGCGTGCTGGTGGGTTTTGCTTTCCGTTTCCATGGTGAAGGACTGATCTCAGGATTTGTACTGTGATCATTTGACGTTTGCTTGTGGATTCATTGTGTAAACATTTATTATCCTTATTACAACAGTGATCATTTATGAGTTTAGATTAAATCCGGGCCTAAACAAACGAAAACATATGAATATCAAAGTGGCTTGAAATATATTTAATTAAGCACTGTTTCGCTGTTGAGATTGTTTTAAAGGTCACAACATAAGAGTAGACCTACATGGGCAGAGAATGTAGCAAGCACTAGCATTATGCCTCCGTTATGGAAATTAGTCTGATTTAAGAAAAGCTCCTTTTCCTTTTGAATGTGTTTGACGAGTCCTGCTGTCCTGCTTCGCTCCACAGAGAACTCAAAAGGAGCGGCTGCTACAGGAGCGCAGCAAGCTGGAGCTGAGCATGAAGGAGACCAGACAGGGTCTGTATGGGCTCTGCCAGGACGTCAGCTCTCAAGCCGGGCCCGAAACGGACCAGCTCCTCCAGCTCCAAGCCAAGCTGTCCTCTCCCGAGTGCCCCATCGCGTCCCTCCTCACCCCCAAGTCCTCTCCCATCGTTCTGGGTAAAGACGAGGAGGACTCGGTCCCCGTGGACATCTGCCCTGTGGAGAGTCACCCCTCCATGGATACGACCGAGTCCATGGATACGGCCGAGTCCATCCAACTCTGTGTCTCCACGGAGACCGAACCTTTCAACTGAACAGGCTCAGGAGGGACCTCGTGTACTCGCAAATGCCCTCCGTCGTGAAGGTTTGACGGGACTTGTACAATAACTTTTGAACTTGTAACCTATTTCTGTTTCGGTAAGACTCAGTGTGATTGTAAAGATTGCAAATTGTGAGATAATTCACTTGTTTAAGTATTTACTGTATTTACCTTTGAGGGTACAAGCACTTTTCATACTTGGTCACAAGGAAGTACTGCACACATCCATGTATTTACTGGATTTTCTTTTAAAGCTTGCTCACTGGTAATCTAAGGAATCATTTTCATGATGTTATTACAGTAATCTAAATATGAAACTAGAAAAGAAAACAACTTTTTTGCAATGCTTTTACTTGTATACCTTCAAAATGTAATGCAGTGTTCTCATTTTACATTCAGTATATGTAAATATAAACTGGCATATTAAGATGCAAGTGATTATTCTGACCCTCGTTACATTCTCAGGGATGTGCATTACGGAACCATATATGAAATGGTTTTCCTCGGTCGTGTGCGTACATTAGACTGAAAAATGTTACAGAAATTACATATTTCAATGGCATTACAGTGTAAATGTTAAATATTATTTTAAATCACTTTGTAACCTGTCTATAAAACGTTATGTAGAAATTACATAAAGGTGTTATCAATATCAATGATATTATTGATAAAATGAAGCGTGTCTCTTTATGACAATAACAGTTAACAGTCTGCATTAACTTAGAGGATAATGAAGTTTCATTTTTCTGTGTGAAATGTGCCTTATATGCAACACAACTGTGTTTTTCAATGATCAAACATGTTAGGCAAGGTCGCTGTCTACTTTTAAACCCTGCTGCACATTTACCTAGCGTCTTAATGATTCTGTCTTACCGAAATGTTAGTCTGCTCGTGTCTTCTTTTCCTGAATTGAATTGCTTCGATGACACACACTTCAATAAATTACATTTCGTCTTTTAAAGTGTATTATGTGTGCAAACCGGATTCTTTAGACAGCCACCGCGCCAATGAGTTTCAGACAATGTCATTGCAGTGTTACAGAACAGCCAGCTGGTGGCAGTGTTAATCTGTCACTAATTGATTTAGCAATTGAAACTGCGTCCAACAATACCACATACTCCCTTACTTCAGACTGACTGTGGATAAGTCAACAAATACATTTGTTTTATCGCAGGATTGTTATGCTGATGATTTTATTTACACTATAAAAATGTTTAATTATTGAGTTTAGCCACCAAGTAAATCATTAAAACACTAAATAATCTCTTCTGCTTCAGTTATGTGCTTTGGAAACCCACGTTTTGTCATGATTAACACAAGCCTGAAACTTGCTCGTGGACTTTGAGTTCTGTGGTCCCAAACTACTTTCACAAATATGGTTTCATATTATATGTGAAGATGGAAACTGTCTCACGAAAAGTCGCAGCTTTGTCATACTCGTACGTGTTTCAATTATCATGAAAGTAATAATGTAGATTACGTAAAATGTTTTCTAAACAATAAATCCAACAAAATGCTTTGTCTTTGATAGTTCCCTTAAATTAATATAGTATATGTAATAGAACATAACGTAATTATATGTGGACTTTAGTGAATAATGCACTCAGAAAATACAAGGACATTATGGTGCCATTGAATACCCTATTTTACTTCAGTAGTTATGTGGGCGGAGCTATGATAGCAGAACAGACTGTCAATATCCTGCCAAGATTCTGGCTGAAAGTTCTAGTTTAGTTATTTCTTTCAATTGGTTACTGCAGAATGATGAGCAAGGCATACATTTCTGTCTGATTTCATTCAGTCTGCAGGCTAAAGAGATAATTTGACCTTGTTACGTGTCAATGGTTAAGAAGTAATCTCCACACAAAAACTGTCTCCAATATCCCACACAAAAAGTCAAAAGGGTTTGATGGGAAAAGCCATTGATAAGAAATACATCCAATCTTTGCATTTCGTCCTGACACACATTCTAAGCAAATCTCCTTTGTGTAGCATGTCAACTCGCATATCACCCTCAATTTGATCACCCTCACATGTCAATACTCTCAAAAGATGTACAAAATGGAGAACTGCTCACAAATAAGACTGTTCCCTCCAGTATGCTCATCCTTTTATACACTCTTTTGGATTTAGGGGGCATTGTGAAACACAAAAAGTCTGATTATCTTTCTTCTGCATGCTTTGTGGGAAGAGAGACTTGATTTGAGGAGGAAGCAGCTGTGCAGCATGGCAAGGTCAGAAGCTCGTAATCCGCGCCCTCATTCACGCGAGATTAAAAACCTGCTCTGAGTTCTGATTAAGAACGCAGGGTTAGAAGATTAAAGACCAGCGAAACAAAATGAAAGCAGTTTAAACCCAATCCCGGAATTCATCAGAATACCGAAAACCTTAAACTGTCATTACAACGTGAGATTAATGCAAAGCCCTCTTGAACTCGTATCTGTGTTTCTATGTCTGCTCAGTGAAAGTGGGCTGTTTTCTGTGTACCGGTGGGAAAAGTAGCCCTTGTTTTTTCTTTCTGCAAATCAGGGTGAACTGGAGTGTAGACTATCTCCTTTCGCAATATCATATCACCCATCTCTCATCTCATCTCATCTCATCTCTCTCTCTCTCTCTCTCTGTCTTTCTTCCTCTCTCGCGCACGCGCTCTCTCCCCCCCTCCCCTTCTCCCCTTTTCTCGCCCCACTCTCAAACCCCCCCCCCCCCACACAAACTCTCTCACACACACACACACACACACACATGCATAGTTTAAACCGCATGTGGCAAGGCGAAGCGGATGTATTTGTATAGCACATTTTGTTAACAGCATACATAAAAAAAATGTAATCCTCAGTGGTATGCATGGTAGTTTCAGTCAGCGACCAATACGGTTGTCTCATTTGCTCCCGGCTTGTCCATCTCATCCATATTGTTCATCTGTTTCATGGCTGCCACTTGCCAACCTTTTCATGAACAGGTTACGCTGAACGCGGTTTAAAATTGGATGTCTTTGCATTCAATTGAAATCAGTGAAAATGTATGTGTCTATGACATCTATCAGTCAGCGAGATTGAGTTTTCAGTGACAATTTAGCTCTAAAACTCAAGGAGATTGAATTTATACAAAGGAGCTTTCCTGAGATAGATGGAATCTCAGAAAAAGTGGGTAGCAGCTGCAGCCAAATGTTATTTTGCCTGCTTTTTATGAGCAGTAGCCAAGCAGAAATACATTAGAATAAAACAAATACATTGTGGGAATGACGGCTTTTGAAAATAACAGCTCCATATTCTGTCATTTTTTTATCTTTTTCTTACGATCACTTAAAGGACATGACACCACTGATCCTGCTTCTTCCACTGATGTGGAGCAAACGAGTGACAGAAGACACAGGTCTGTACCGTTCCACTGTTCCCAGGGACATTTTGGCCTGTCTTCTTTAGTTTCTTAAACAAAGCAGAGGAAAACAGGGTTTAAAGGGGTTGATGCTGTTGCGCTTGGCAACAGGCATGTATTGTAATAATCTGATTTACACTAAATGTAATGTTGTGTATGGTTGTGTGGATGATGCAACCTAAACTAAAGGTTTTTGTGCAATAACATGTCCCTCTACTTCAGACAAACATACTTGCTCGATTGATTTATTTGTCTCTGTAAAAACTAAAGCGTGACGGCCAAATTGGCGCTTAAAAACGGCATGCATCAAAACAGACAATGTGCAGCTGCCCACTAACCTAGTGCATGTCGAAGCATATTGGAGTGGGAGTTCCGGTTCAAACTCCTGTTGTTTCTGTCTCCATTGCAGGCTCAAGCCAGCAGAGAGTCAAGGTTCACTTTCCCAGGGGGGGGAAGTCAATATAATGTCCCACTCCTAGCACGGGTCTCAGCCTCATCTGCTGTTAAGCCAGTCTCGAAGATTGCTGGCCGCACCGAAGGCCCCATGCATAAAGACACGCGGGTGTATCCCATTGACAGGATTACAGAGCGAAGGCCATAATACCGTAATCTCCCTGCGAAATGAGAGAGAATTGAGCACATGCCGGCGCCATGCTTGCTTGAACCTTGGTTTGTGATAGAGAGTCAGGCCTTGTGTGGGCCGTTGGGGGATGGGCAGAGATCAGTGCTGTAAAGCTGGCGGATGACCTTCTTGCTCCAGCAGTTGTTGTGTTGCCCCCATGGACAGAGAGTGAGCACCAGAGCACGGCGCCATTGAAAGTGCACACTGGCACACTGCCACAGAAAACAAGTAACTTCTTTCCCATTTTTCATAATCGATACAGCTACCTGAGGTAAATAATTACTATTTTTATTAATACTATATTCTTTAATGGAGACAAAATCAATATTAACACCTTCCATAGGTCTTTGGTATGAATGTTGCGATAATATATATCATGTTTCATTAGGCCTACTTCTCTGTATTTTTTTATTTGTTTGAATATTTTAATGAAAAGAAAACGTCCAGACATTTATCCTTTTTCTCAAACAGTATGTTTTTGCACCGCACCTGACCACTTGAATTACACTAATTGCTCTTCAATAGAAAATATCCTCAACTGCTTTATTCAGACAGTGAAACAAATACTGACTGGACACACTGCCAATACAGCAGGGAACTAAAGGCTCAAATCCAACTTCCATTAACTGTTTGTTTATATCTTGTTAGTGTCACTATTTATGTATGTATTATCAAAATACACAATACACATAATCTGGAGCTAATCCTATTTCTATCAGAAAGTACTCTGGTTGCTTATCAAGCAGTTTCTGTCACACTAGAAGCCAAGTAAATAAAACATTTTCCCTCATGTATTAAACAATCTCTAATGCAGAAATCGAAATAAACAGAAACTTTCCTATGCAAATTGGACAGTGAACTGTTGTGTATTAATTAGTACTACCACTGGAAGGAATGTTGCCATTTCAATATTAGAGTTATAATTATGGTATCCTTTAAGATGTTTATGGTTGTGTATAAGGTCTTCAATTATCATCCTCATTGGCCTGTGACTACAACATTTAAGGAGCAATTGAAAACCATTTCTAGCTGTAAGCGTCTAAGTTCTTGCTCTGGTTATTGTTGTAAAAGCAACGTAACGTGTGTGTTCCAATATCCAAACCTGTTACGAGTCTCCACCTAATTAGTTTTTTTACAAAGCTGTGCACCCAGACATCGTTTATACTTGTCTGCGACAAGACAGATTACTCCAGGGCAGGGTCACCCACCCACACTTTAAACGCTGAGAACCAGGCTTATTTCAAGCTCAATGCATAACGCAGTTACCGCTTCAGAAGGGTAGGATGGATATTCCCTTGGATTCCGGATGGGAACAGTACAGTCCTTTGTGTCTGGCTTCCTTATTGCACTGTCATCCGTTTGATCCATTTAGTGAGTGGGAGCGTAACACCGAAGAATAGGAGCACTCCTTCAAACTGGCTTATCGTATATCCTGTTCAGTGTGTGTGTGTGCGTGCGTGTGTTTTTGGGAGGATGGAGAACAGAAGAGAAAATTAAGAGATGAATGGAGAGAAAGGAAAAAACGTAAGGCCTGTTTTTGATTTGATAATGTGTAAGCACAACAGTTATTCTACAGAATCTGCTGTCAAAACACACACAAACCACATTGGTTTGCCACCATGGCTTTGATCTCTTTGAAATAGAAAGCTTACGGATTCCTTTTTGACAGTGCATCAAAAGAACGCCTTTTGGATGTATCTTTATTAATAAATTCATACAAAGGTATATGGAGAATAGCAATAAAATTGGCAGAAATCCTCAGTTGGGGTATAGAGGGCTATGTCACGTTTTCCTTTCCAAGTATTCGTTTGGGATGGCACATCTGAATGCTGCCAAGTCCTGGCTTTGCCTTGTCTCGGCCTCTTTCTCTTCACTGTGCTGTTTCACTTCTGAGACACACCCAGCTCCTCCATGGCAACGCGGAGTGGAATACACTGTCAATAGGAAAAGGCATATGCTGGTCAACATTAGCACAACAATCAAAATGTGTGCTTACAGAGATCTAGGTTTACTTAATCAATCAACAATGACTACCCTACACACATATACGCTTTGATTAGTTAGGGGGGCACAGTAGCCATTACCTACAATGTTTACAGCCAATCTAAGTAGGGCACTGCTGTTTCTGATAAGCTAGCCACTTGATCTTATCTCAACAGCTTTTTCATTTAGTTTCTGCTCACTACTCATTTGCATGTCTTTTTTAGGTAAACCACTTCTTGGGAAGTCAAGGGCAATCTCTTTGATACAGCCTCAGTCCTCCGGCTTTGCCCTCAAGTGTTATATGTAAATTCACAAACACACAGAGAAAAAAAACTGCATATTAATAGTGAGGGTTTTTATAGAGGACTTTTTATCCAAATGGCAGGGTTTTCCGTTCCGTCCTGACAGTCCCAGAGACTTCTAAAGACTTAGCGTGCCACTGTCTGAGATGGGCTCATAATCCACTCAATAATGATAATATTATTTACCACGGTTTCCCTCATGCAGGCTGAAGCCCCACTGACAAAACGTATTTGGAAAAAGGACCAAAAATATTGAGATCAGAGATTCTATTCGTTCTCTCCCAATTCATTGCAGATATTTCACAATAATATTATTTTACCCAGGTGTTTTTTACGATACAAATCCTCTACCTTCTCCACAATGATGAGTTACCTCCAACAATAGGATGCAATCTTCTCTGAGAGGTCCTATCTTTATACAAAAGCACACAAGAGCACGTGGATCCTGAAAGACAGTAAGCAGCATAGGGAGGCCTCCGATTGACCTCATGTTCTCTGGGTGCGTGGCAAAACCCCTGCACATCCACATGAGAGATCCCCCGGGCATTGCAAGCAAGACGCTGAAACATGCGGTCAAGCTTTCCATCCATGAAAGAAAACAAAAGCATACACAGACACTGAAAACGTAAAAAAAAAAAAGAGAAATAAGAGGCAAATTATGATTTTCTTTTCACATATCTTTAGTCATTCTGAAACAATGCCAACGTGACATAACTTTTACATGCATTTTTTTAAAGGAATATCAGATAATACAAAATCAAAACAAACAAACAAAAAAACTGTAGACATGAAAGATACGTAATGGGTGTTCAAGCATGAACCATTTGAAAAACAAATTCATGTGTGCCACAATCAAAAGATGTTTCAAAAATACACACATACATGCAAACTAGTAAGAAGCAGTAGTTATGTCAAAGACCCTGGACATGGATAATGCAAACATCACAGTACTGTATACCACTGCACTATGTTTTGAAGTGCAGATGATTAAAAATTGGAAAATGAGCCTCACAATAGTGTACCACTCACAACTTTCTCTCTTATCTTTTCTGGCATGACAAAGAGTACACATTTTCCACACAAAACATTACTGAAAAACTTTGATTGTGAAAAAAACTGCAAGGCCAAGACAGTATGTTTCCGGAATCCATAAAACTGTCTTCTCAATCATAAATAAGAACTAAAAGGTACTGTAATGTTCCAATCAAGAATAAATGTAACAGTCTCTAATCAAAACTTACTAACACTACTCTACCATAAAGTGTTGTGTAAAACCTGTGTGTGATTGCAGCACTGCAGTTATTCACACTCAAACCTCTGGCTTAAAAACAACCACTTGTCGGCCCGATGAAACAACAGTGGTCCTTTTCTAGATAACAATCCTAAGAGCCACTGTGTACTGGGTCCATGACAGTCAGAGGAAAGCCATCCCTCCTCGCGTGTTTAATACTTGTGGTGCCATTCGCACTGACCCACACTCACCTCCTCTATGTCCAAGTTCTTCCTGGATTTGTAGATAAACTCTCCGATAGCTACAAACACGGAGAGGACGAGGCCGGCGGCCAGCACGATGAAGATGCCCCCTATGTTCTCCACGCCCAGGGCGCTGGCCTCCTTGCTGTCCTCCTCGGGGCAGCCGTTACCCCTCCACCACTTCTCCTTCATCATGTGCAGCTTGCCTTCTTCCTGGAGCTGGAGGATCGCTATGGTTACCTTGTCTCTGTAAGGGGACCCTGGTGGTGGAGGAAAACACACGTGTTGGTGAGATGTTACAGAATGATACACTTTTAGTTCGTGTCTGCCTCTGTGTGTGTGTGTGTGTGTGTGTTTATCTGACCGTTATTATGATGATAGTTGAAAATACACGCATTAAAAGCACTAATACCACGGCCTGGTAAAATACTCTAATGGTCTGAAACTCGTGCATTATATTCACACATGTATACGAGACATTGTGCACAACATTGTGTGCCTCAGCTCTAACAATCCCATCTGACGCACGTCACTAAGCGCTAAGAGGCACCGTCCGTACCTATGGGGTCCCCATGCCGTAGCCCTTAAAGGGTAAATAAACCACATGTCTGTCTATCTCTTTCTACTTATAGGAGCGCCCACGCCGTAGCCCTTGGAGTCGACGAGGCCCCCTATCTGGTTAAATAAAGGGTAAATGTCTGTCTATCTCTTTCTACCTATAGGAGTGCCCACGCCGTAGCCCTTGGAGTCGATGAGGCCCCCTATCTGCGTGAGGTTGCAGTTGCGCTGGCTGATGTACTCGATGCTGGTGGACTCCATGAGGAGGGCGTAGTCGGTGGTGAGCACGCGCTGGATGCCCTCCCGATTGTTCTTCACCAGCGCCGTGTTCTTCCTGCTGCTCATGAACGCCCACATCTTCTCATAGGTGGAGATCTTAGATTTCTGTCAAGAGAAAAAAAAAGGGAAAGAGGGAGGGAGGGAGAGAGGGGGGGTATATAGAGAGAGAGATTGAGAGAAGGAGAGAGGGGGAGAGAGGGGGGGATATATATATATAGAGAGAGAGAGATTAAGAGACGGAGAGAGGGGGGAGAGAGAGAGACAGAGAGAGAGAGAGAGAGAGAGAGAGAGAGAGAGAGAGAGAGAGAGAGAGAGAAGAGAGAAAATAAGTGTTGGTTGACATGGCGGAACATCATACTCTAGGTGAGAAGCACAAGTACATGTCACAAGAACAGCAATGTGGCCACATCAAACTCAGATGGACAGAAAAAAACACTTGATTACTTGCATTTAAAAATCAAATGTTTAAATTGATATTCAATCACAAAAAAAAAAATTAACGGCCTGTTTAACCCTTTCCTGCTACTCTGGACACATACTTCCTGTTGTCGACTAGAATATGACAGAAGGGGGGGAAATTCCTCTATCTCCCTCCCCTGCCAGCTCGCCTCTTGTCCTTCAATCAGTTGGGATAAGACAGCTGTGTGCAAATCTCCCCTTCGCTGATTCAATTCCACATTTAGAGGTCCCGGCCTACTGTGCTATAAGTGAAGCAATCATTCCCGGCAATCTCCATACATAAAAAAAATCCCTGTTTGAATGACGGAATCGGGTGCATGTCCTTCGTCGGATACTGACCTTCACCCATCTTTGCCTTCTCAGACCAAAAGCCTTTATTTTTTTTTCACTGACTAATGTGTGAGTACGTAACAGAAAAAGACACATCACAACATCACATTCTACCATATCTATGGACTAGCAGTCCAAGATAATGTACTGTACTAGCAAACCGAGCTAGACCAACTCAATTCTGAGATTGTTTTCATATTACCTTTACTACAATAGTATTAACATTGGCTAAACGTCTCTGTCGGTGGAGCATGAGGAATATACTATATACTATACAGTGTCATCGTTTGAATCCTTTCAATGTATGGAGGACTTATTTCAGTCAACATTTCACTTTTTATTAATTTAATTATTAAATAATTTAATATTGGCACAAATCGTCCTCCGTACTTATCGTCCTCCACATCAATGCAACCTATACTAAAAACGTAAACACGTGTGTAACTGAAAGCCCAATGGGATCCAAAGTGTACAACAAAACATCATATTACACGTTTACAAAACCTGGTAGATAAATAAATGACACAAATGCGAGTAAAAAAAAGAAAATCGTCATTGCCTTAAAAAACGTCATCGTGGATCCGTCTCTCACGGCACCGTACTCTATTTTGGTTTGCTTGGCCAGGTCGTCGGCCGAATCGATAGGCGAGTCCATTCTCTCCACGGTCAGAAAGGCAGCCAGGTTGGCAGTGTATGAAGAGATGATTATCAATGTGAAGAACCACCAAATTCCTCCAACGATCCTCGTGGAGAGGGCTTTGGGCATGAGTTCAGATCCTGGGAGAAGAAATGCAATCGTTAAGACACAAGTCAAGCCGGAAAAAAGAGTCTGGAATGTCACATGCATTTTTTCAAGGACACATATTTTGCTAAAATGTTTTATTTTATTTTATCGACCTTGAATCAATCGAGCTAAGACGTTTTGGCATACTCTTCAAACAAATCTACTCTGATATACAACATACATGTTGTTACTGTGACAGTAAGGAAAGGCATAAAGAAAGAAAATATGTATGCATCTTTGTTGCTGCACGAGTAGGCTGTAGTACACTGCTCAATCAACACGTGTTGTGACAGCATTCACCTTGCTGCATAAGGGCTCCAACTCCAAACCAGACACTGTTAATTAAGGTGAAATTGTTTTCCACCACATCTGAATCTGGGTTGCACGGGTGTGGGTTGTACCATTCATAGGGTGTAAATCTGACGGGAAAAGAATCCAGCACGGTTCAATAAATAAATACAAATTATTTTTGTAAAGCAGAATAAAAATTTATAGGTTTTCAGTCCAATATATACCTTTCTGAAAGTCCAATACTGTATTATCAAAGTTCCCTACAGAACAATAACGTTCAGGTTTTTATATTTAGCGCACAAAGGCTGTCATTTGTTTCTATTAATCTCGCTGCCAGTGAATTTGGCAACAGAGCTTGTCGACCAATTAGCGTGTATTTTAAGGTCGTTCCATTTAGAATAGGTCTACGTCTAAGTAGATTATTCTTCTCTTTTTTTTTCTTCTACATACACCTGTTCAACCCTGATAAGGGACAGTAACAATATGCAGCACATTAAACTGAGGGACAATCACAATGCATTTCCCTTGGATCCAGTGCGGATTAGTACTTATCAATGTTCTTTTTTTAGCATGTATTATGCTCAGCCCCCACTGTATAAAAAAAGAAAGATTGCCATCCATCAGACCGCATTCCAAGTCCTTACTAAGTGGCCATTTACCTGGCGATGACAAACAGCACACAGCTGACGCCGAGGCAGGCCAGCAGCACGTACATCCAGATGTCTGGAGACAGAGGGTTGAGGAAGGAGAACACCCCCGGGTTGGTGCCGTTGGGTTTGTGATACAGGATGCTGATGCCCAGAGTCATGAAGGGCTTGGAGAAGTCGATGACTTTCTCCCTCACGTAGGTGATGGTGAGAGGGGCCACGGCCAGGTCAGCCACCTAGAACCAGAAGAAGAGGGGGGGGGGGGAGAGAAAACGAGAGGGAGAAAAAGAGGGAGAGAGGTAGAGAGAGGGGGGGGAGGGAGGGAGAGAGAGAGAGAGAGAGAGAGAGAAAGAGGGAGAGAGAGCGAGAAGGAGAAAGAGAGAGACAGGTAGAGAGAGAGGGAGAGAGAGAAAAAAGAGAGAAAGAGAGAGAAAAGGATAAGAGAGGGAGGGTTATAGAGGGGGTAGAGAAAAGAGAGAGAGAGAGAGAGAGAGAGAAGGAGAGAAAAAAAAGAGAGAAAGAGAGAGAAAGATAATCTTATTACACTACAAAGCAGACCAAGCGGGGGCAGAGGCTCTCGATTTGTTTTTTGGGGCCGATGACTCACGTGATCGATGAGTTCCCGCACCATGCCGTTCCACTCCCCCTTGTCGTTCTGAGCCCCATACTTGCCGTCGGAAACCAGCTTCACTTCATAGGCAAAGCCCAAGATGTTGGAGAGTTCCTTAAGCAGGTCGAGGCAGTAACCTTCAAAGCGGTCGTTGCCATACAACGGCTTGTCCGACTTCTTGTACATAACGTAGGGGTTTTCCTGCAGAGGGACAGAACATAACGTAAAGTATTCTTGATTGTGAGGAAACCTTTTGGTTTGTTTCAGGCTTCAAGCTTACCAGAATTGTCGTGACGACAAGCGTTCTATTGGCCATGGAGTCTGTGACGTTAGTGGACGAGTCCTTGTTGCTGTCCGTCAAATTAAGGCCGGTATTGGAATTCCACACTCCTATCTGTGGAGCACGAAAAAACAATTATCACAATCTGAACCCACAAAAACTGTGAGAAAAAATTCTAACATTTCAATTGATTTTGTGTGATAGGATCCCAAAAAAATCTGATCTCAAGTGTCGCCTTTACTCATCAAATAAGTCCTAACCAGGGAAGGAAGATAAGGCGGGCAGAAATAAGCAAGGACAGCCAGCCAACTAAAATACAACGCGTCCATCCAAACATGAGGCAAAGACAAAAGGCAAGGATGACAGCAAGGGAGATAAAAGGGAAGTCATAAAAAACAAAACCAGGAACGCTTGTGTTGCCATTTATTTTCCCATGCCCCTCAACAAAAAGAGATTGGCAATGAATAGCTTTCCTGTGGAGAATAATACATAGGGGTGGATCAGCACAGAGGTGGGCAAAGGGAAAGAGATTCATGCCCCCCCCCCCCCCCCCACTGCCTTACAGGGAGAGAGGGACTGCAGCAGTACAAACCTTTTTCCACACTTTATTCAGACGACTACTGCCCGCGATTGTCTTTTTCCAAAAAAATAAATAAAAATAAATAAACAACATTTTCAATTGTAGTTCTTATGACAGCTCCACTTAGTAAACAATGACGTTAAGCATTCAGGAGTGAACCCCATCCACTGCATACGTTTCTATAAAGCCATTGAAGGTGCCGGGCCACATGTTACTCACCTTCTCAATCCCATCCTCCTTCAGGCTTATAACGTCCAGGTCAAATTCTTTCCGTAAGCCGTCCGTTTTATTGATGGTTATTAGACCTGTCAAGCCGTTCCACTGCGCCTGAGGAGGAGAGAGTGAGAGACAATGAATCCTTTAATAAATTTCTTACCTCCTTCAGGCCGCATTAATTGGAAATATGTTGGGATTTTCAAAGGGGGGAAACGTAAACTATTCAGATTTCGCACAATTAATCACGTTCCTTTGTCTTTTTTTTGTGTGTGGGGCAAAATGTGAACGTTTTATATTGCACGGAATGAATCAATTCCCTTTACAGTAAGGGGTTTAAGTGCTTTAAGACAAGGGCGTCGTTCCCTGACTCGTCGACCCCTCGTGCTTCCGCCAACATCAGACCCCCGATTCACGTGGTACTGTGCGTATAGAAAATGAACCTGTGCTGGGGATGTTAAGCTACAGTGGGTGGGCCTCGCCAGACAAAGATCTCCTCCACCGACGCTCGCTAGGAGATTTAAATGCAGCTCAGAAAATGCATTGCAAAATCAGTTGGAATAAGAGTCAGCTTAAATCTTCATTACTCGGGGCTGACAGAGATGAGCTGAAAGGCAGCCTCCTCCGACTTCCAGCGGAATAAACGCTATGGCGGGAGATGAAGCACGCTAAGCTTCCTGTTTGACAGAGAAGAGTTTCTATGCAATATAAATGAGGGGACGTGATCCCATTGAGTCCATTGATTGTTTAAGCAATATAGAGAATGGTCTGGCTTAATAATTACAAGTGTTATTAATATAATTGTAGAAATTACGTTGCTTGATTCATTTGTTATGATTTACTTTGGTGTGTATTGATGAAAGAAATGTAAGTGTTTTCAATACTGACTTATATTTGATGTGTGTTAAAGGTGTCACAGAACCTCTGTGCAGTCATACACTATAATGCATTAGGTAAGCTGTTTTCACCTCGAATGAAAGTCAGTACCCTTGGCTCATAAAACATGCATTAGGTAAAAATTAAATCCAGCCACTGAAGGGCGTAATTGTACAATGATGCCAAAGTACCGATTTGCCTCTGGCTTTTAAGTTATGACAAAAAAAAAGAGGCAACAATGCATTTTGGTCTCGGAGTGAAGTATAGCACTACTGACAGAATGATGTTTCCTCAGGCAATGTTCCACAGGAAATAAACCATTAGAAAATACACCCGAAAAAATAAAAATGAAGAAGAAAAACAAAAAAAAGCTTGTTCGGAAAGCTGTGCGAGCCCATTTTACTATAACACTAATCTACCAAACCTATGACAACACATTGTTCACCTCCAATCAACATTCAGTCTGCCATCCAGTGAAACAAATTACGTTTATGAATGCCAAGATGAGAAACAGGCTAGGCTTTGGAGTTCACTGTGACTGCAGGGCAGTTATTGAGTTTGATGATTTTCCCAAGAATTTTACACATCCTCACACATCTGCTGGCCCTCCTTGGCCCATATGGAGATTTATCTCTCTCATTAAGCTCCTCAGTGAAAATCCCAACCAATCAAAAGTTTCCCTCACTTTATGTTGGCCGTCATTATGACATGCAGCGAGAAAAATACCAAGAAACTGATTTGATTGGAGTACAGAGAACTCATAAGAGTTAAGCATGTGGGGTCGGGTGTGTGTGTGTGTGTGTCTGTGTCTCGCTCTGTGTGTGTGTGTGTGTGTGTGTGTGTGTGTGTGTGTCTGTGTCTCGCTCTGTGTGTGTGTGTGTGTGTGTGTGTCTGTGTCTCGCTCTGTGTGTCTGTGTCTGTGTTTGTGTGTGTGCGAGGAGGTGGTTGTGGTGATGGTTAAGCCCTTCATGACTCTCTGAATTTAAGCCCGTCGCCAAGGATTTTTTTTCTTCATGTAAATCCATTTTGTCTGTGGTTCCTGAACAGGGTGCATAGGGTCTTGTTAGGCAAAGATGTCCCTTGGTAATCACTACTGATCCAGAACACTACAACATAGTCCAGCATACTGAATGTCCCTCGGCTTCCTATAGATAACATCCATGTGAAAATGACTTTTGTTGTTCGTTTCACTTACAGCACTGTAGTTCCTTCAGAACAAGTCTCCCTAAGGCCATATGTGTGATTGTAGAGAGATTTACTGTGGCCAAATTCTGTCACTCATTCGTTTTTCCCTTGCCCTGATGTGGCTCAATTCTTCCTATTTGTACACTCTCATTTTGTGATATCGATTTGAGAAAACCATGCTACATGTTGCCATGGTGAAGTATTTTTAATAGTACATAAATTAAAAGTCCCCTCGGCGTTCATCCCGTTACAACGGCATCACGTCCTGTTGTTCTATAGCTCATTTATCAAAAGATAGATCTCATTAGAAAGATAACAAGCACTATATTCAACGTAATGTATCTGGACAGAGCAATTAGCATCGATAATTACACTGGAGTAATTAAAAATGACCTTATCCTTCTCTTCCATTTGCACTTCTTTTTCTAATGAGTTTCAATCTTTTCTTTGCACGGTCAATTATCGACAGGTTAGACAAAAAACAGTGTTTTTTTCAGCAACAGCAAGTTGCGTTAAAAGTGTTAAAAGATTGGATCTGCCATCGATGAAAAATTAAACCAGAATATGTTATCACTATAGTCACAGGCCTGTAGAATATAAACGCTCGTCCGTTGCTAAGACTTACACGCAGACGACTCTAACCTGAAAGTAACCACTGTAACTAACTGACAGCTCACTCGAGTAACACAGACAGGGTGACAGACGACTGCAGTCATTAGAAAAGCCCCAGACAACTCTTCCAATAAGAAAAAAAAACAACAAAAAAACAATATCGAGTTTTGATTGCTCACGGCCCGTTCCAACCGATCCTATCTTGACTTTATTGTTTCCGTCGGCGGTGAAATGAAACAGGAAGTCGGGAGCTGAGCTATGAAGACGAGTGTGCAAAAACCTTCATCCATAAAAAAAAAGGGGGGGGGGGGGGGGGGGGGGGCGGACTCACGTCTTTAAACATGCTCATGAAGCGCGAGCCGAAGCGCCAGGGTTTGTGTCGGTGGCACTGGAGGGAGCTGACAGTGATCTGGGAGGCGCGCTGGGAGGCGGCCGCCACCATGTAGACAGCGTCGTACATCAGAGCCGCTTCTGCCTGCGAAACAAACAGGCCCACGTCGTCAGAGCAACAGGGGGGGGGGGGGGGGGGGGCAGTGGATAAGTGTGGATCTAAAGGTCTGACATGTTGGTGTTGGGGTTGTGCTGACGGCGGGGTGGAGGGGCTGGACACATTAGGCGTGTAATGTACTTCTTTAAGTGCGGATCTAAAGGTCTGACATGTGTTGATTGGGTTGGGATGGAGGGACGGGGTGAAGGATGGGTGGAGGATGGGTGAAGGATGGGTGAAGGGGGGGGGGGGTGAGGTGGGACACATTAAGCATGTCATGCTCTTGTTACGTTTAAAGCGTGGTTCTAAAGGTGTAACACATTAACGTTTGAGGGGTTGGTGTGTGGGGGCACACACACACACACACACACACACACACACCTACACACACACACACACACACACACATTAGGCCTGTAACGTACTTGTTCAAGTGGGGACACATTGACATTGGGGGGGGCAAACATTAATCGTGGCATGTACATCTACAGGTGTAACACATTGCCGTTTTTTGGGGGGGGGCATTAACCGTCTGGTGTACTTCTAAAGGTGTAACACATTGACGTTTGGGGGGGAGGGGGGGGGACACATTAACCGTGTCATGTACTTCTAAAGGTGTAACACAGCGGGCAGGCAGGGGGGACGTTTAAGGGTTAATGCCGACTGACTGTCATCATGCCCTCCATCATGCCCGTGTGTGCTTTGGGCGGGGCCTGCATGCGCTCCATGGCCCACTTCTCCACCACGGTGGCCACGTGGGGGTTGTCGATGTTCAGCAGGCGGAACCCCGTCATGTTGACGCCGCTGTAGCGGTACGGCTCCAGGTCCAACGCAAACAGGTCCTGTAGGGAGGGGGGGGGTCATGGGAAAGACAAGGAATCTGTCGTGATACAGTTTATGTATTTATGTATATATGTGTTTATGTGTTTCGCCAAGGAGACGGAATCAAAAATTAAACACCACCACTGGCCGAGATTGAAAACGGAGGTTACATTTTTAACAGCAAAGGGGTTGTATATCCTCACAATATAAACTGTCTCTTGGAGGTTAGAGAAATCAGTTAAAGGGCTGTTAGTTGGTCCCAACAAGACTTTTGTGGACACTATACACGTATAGCCTTGCATTTGTAATTGCAAAGGGGACAGTATATCATCACAAAATAAACTTGATCTTTGATCAAAACAAGTGAGTGTGAAGTAGAAGGAGCTTTTGTGGGGTTGATCACAGTTCTCCCGAAGGTAGAGTAAAGTCACCTGATACATGGGGAAATATGGCAGTTGATATTGATTTGAACTGAGAACAGTAACAGACCAAAACAAACAAACAGGCGTTCATCTTCTCCATCTTCATACAACATAACCTTTGAGTGAACCGTACGAATTGGGGGAACATTTGTGACCGACCGTGACTTGAGAGCCAACTTGAAATGCTCACCAGCGTGGTGAAAAAGAAATGGTAGTATTCCGTCATCATCCCCATAGACAGGATCTGGAGGAGAAACCAAATGTAGAGAATCAAACGTTTTCCCACTGACTGCACATTCACACCCATGTTCCGCACTAAGCAGCACAAAACACATTTCATGTTCTCCCTTACCCCACTTACGCGCATCAACAGTCACATCCTGGGAGTGTTACATACATTTACTTCATTTCTAGAATTGCTTACGTTTGTTATTGTGTGTGATGCATGGGTGAAGTTGAATTATTCAAAGGTGGGGGTGGTGGGGGGCGAGGGACAGTTAGCACAGACACAAATTCTCAAAAGGAAAACATACAAAGTGGGGGGGGTCCAATACTGCCTTCTGAAAAAGTGGGGGGGGGGGCCTTGTCCCCTGAGTCCCCCCTGTAAATGACGCCCTCGGTGTGATGTACATTCTTAAATATCTGGGTGAGCAAATGACTCCATTGGCTCATGCACACGTTGTGCTCTCAAGTAATCTGCTCTACAGACTTTGGTTTTTAATGTGTACGTCTGGCGGGAGAGTGGGATCTGCTTGGATTTGGAAGCGAACATAGGATTTGGGAGGGAATAGAAGTGAACAAATCGCTGATATGGAACAGAATGCCATGCAGAGATAGAACCAAATAGAAGCGTGAGGGTTACTTCCATCAAACTATCAGGTTGTATAATGGCCCAGTTAAATATTTGATTCTCATTGGATGGAACTCAGATTATATTTGGGATAAACCAGCTTGATTACTGTTCAATATCAATGCTAGCAAGTGAACGTCGCTGCTAACCAAGTCAAGTGACGATGAGTAAAGGACTATAAAGGTATTTAAGTCGGAAGGTGTTGGAGTTGGGTATAGGTACAAAATAAATCCAGGAGTTGACAAAGTAGCGCTGTCTGATTGCTGTTGAGTGGAAACTTGGCCAGGGCCAAGGTGGAACAATAAGGTTACAAAGCATTTCCAACACCAAGGCTGGTTGTAATTCCCTAGAAAAACATGCATCTATTAGCCAACTGTGAGCAGTATGGGCTTGGGCTAGCCCACACAAAACATTTGGGGTGGGTGGTGGGGGGACTGGCTCCAGAAAGGGCAACAACATTTGGGCTTTTTTGAGGGTTCGCAGTGAGCGGTCCACACTTCAGCCCGTGGAACAATCTTTTCTATTTACTTTCTTCTTTAGCTCGAAGAGAAATCGCTCACGCTGCGCGGCCTGTGTGCTTTGGCCGCTTGCTACTTCTGAGTTAGGCACTGAGGGGCCAACCATTTATCAACAGGGCCAGCACAGGCTTGCTTGCTTTGGTCCTTACTTGGGTATTTTAGACAATTGTTCACAACATATAACGGATAATACGTTTTATTAGGCCAGTGGTGCTTAGCGTGAATTCACTAAGCACAAATTCATCTTGTACTAGGGCTTTGCGATATGACCAAAAATCTCATTTTCCGATATAGGTCACTTCATATCCCTACATCGATATATCGTTTCCTATCGCCAAATGATACATATCGCCATATCGCACTGCGAAGCCTTGGAGCCCACCTGCTTCATGACGTCAGCCGAGGTCTGGTAGGAGCAGTCGAAAATCACACAGAACTCTTTGCCCTTCTTCATCTCTTTGAGCAGCGGACGGGCATCCTTACTACCCGTTGGAAGCTGGCGGATCTTGATCTTTATGCTGTACCGGGATGGAGCTTTGATCAACTCTTGCAAACGTATTAAACCTTGAATCAAATGAGAGTTAAACATATTAAAGAAGTATATTAAAGAAGTAGGCAGAGCAAATTAACATGTAGACGTCAAGACTATTAGAGTGTCTGACCGTGCGCAAACTTAACAGCAAGTTATGACATGTAAAGGTTCATATACAAAAGGTTATTCATTTCTACATAAACCACTCAGGTCCAATAGTATATTTAGGGTCTGAGCACAAGGCAAACTAAAACTCAGCTATCTAATAGAAATAGAGAAAGAATGCATTTCTTTAGAAATCCTATTAGATATTTCTTTTGAAATCATATTAGATTCTTCATGGCATTGTGGTGTTTCGTATGTAACCTAAGAACACGAAGGACACATTTAAAATGATGATGCATGGTTCCAAAAACCCAATGAGGTGACAAGGCTGTGAAATCGCTTAGTCTAGGAATTACCAATAAGACTATAATGCAAATGCACCACACACACAAAAAAATATAATTTCACTCAAATGGATATTCAGCACTTTTTGTGGTTGGTCTGATGCATCCAGTACCACTGGGATGCTTTTTCTAACAGAGTGTTCAATCAAGGTAGAATTTGCTACGGGCCACTTCTCAACAGACTGCTAAGTTTTTTTGGTCTTTTTTTTTTTATCCGCTTATAGAGCAAGGAGACTCTCCGATTTGAGCCTTTGCAACCTTTAAGCAGTGTGTAATAAACACTCCAAATACAGTGACATTTGCTGAGTCTGAAGAAGCCTTCGCACACAATGTATCGAAGGATATAAAGTAGCTCCTTATAACCAACACCGGCGGAAAAAAATGCCTACATGAAGAAAAACGTTTTATGTGTTGTGCAAATATCAATCTTTTGTTTTTTCTTCAACCTGGCCAACACAAGCAAACAATCTATTTCCTGAGCAAACAATGGATGTGTGTACCGGAGTGTGTATGAGTGTATTGGTCTGAGGGTGTGTGTGTGTGCGTGCATTTATTATTCTGCAATAAAAGCATGCAAAGACAGAATCCAACTAAATCCAGATAGAATCTACTAACCAGTAGCATCTTCGTACACAACAGTGACCATCTTCCACTTGTAATACTGCACTATGTCCAGCACTGCTCGGCTGATGGAGGCGTACTCTGGATAGAGGTTGATGTAGAAGCTGTCCCTGTTCTCCACCGATGGGTGCTTCCACCGGGTCTGGATGTGGGGTACTTCCAGGGCATTGCAGATGGACTGCACAGCACTGATGGAGGAGCTGTGAGAAGGGCCAAATACGGCTCCCACACCCAGGGCCAGCTGGTCACAGGCTGGGCACGGAAGCAAAAGAAAGTGGGGAGAAAAGACGGGATGAGTTAAAAAACATAAGCATCCATAACCTGAAAACACTGAATACACGTCGTAGCTGCAAATGTATATTATGCTAAGTAGCATTAACTTTACACGTTTAGGAAATTATGTGCAGGAGAAAACAATATTCAAGGGAATAACAAATAATCAAGATAATGTAAGTAATGAAGAAAGTAAGGACCACGAAATCACGAAGAGGTTCCAGTAAATGAGGAAGAAGACGCAAACGAAGCAGAACAGATCCTCCCTTACCTCTTCTAGAGGCCTCAAAGCTGTCAAACAGGTTGATTCTCTGGATGTCGTAGGTCAGCGTGGTGTTGGGCATCAACGTTCGGTTTCTGTTTATGTTGGTAACAGCGAATTTGAAGGCCAGTTCTTCAACACTAATGGGCTCATTCTCCAGGGTCTCAAAAATCCCCCCTGTTATATTACGATAAGAAGAGAACGAGAGAGAGAGAGAGAGAGAGAGAGAGAGAGAGAGAGAGAGAGAGAGAGAGAGAGAGAGAGAGAGAGAGAGAATTAGAGGGAGAATTAGAGAGATTTTATACTACATTCAGTATGTCAGGACTTAGCTTGTGGTTTGTTTTTCACTTCCAAGTACTTTTGTATCACATTATTCAACTGAGTGACCCAACTGAGATGAAACGGTTTAATCCTAAAATCAGCGGTATGACCTCGTTGGCCTCGACACATCTACCTGGCTTAAGTTTCATAAGCCATCATTATCATCATCATCGTCATCATCATCGTCATCCGCTTTGTCCGGGGTCGGGTCGCGTAGGTAGCAGTTCAAGCAGGGCATCCCAAACTTCCCTTTCCCAGGCCACATTAACCAGCTCTGACTGGGGGATTCCAAGGCGTTCCCAGGCCAGTGTGGAGATATAAAACCAGCCAATGACAATAGCGTAATCTTAGTTTTGTAAGATAAAGGAATTTGTTTGGACCATCTATGTGACCAGTTCTGCGGATTACACAAGCGATGAGAAATGAAACCGCTCCGTCCACTACTTCTTGGAACAAGATCACAAAATCTTCAGATTGCAAGCTATCATTATTCATTTCCGATTAGTCTTCTCAGTTTAACTAATAATCCCTTTCAAATTCCAATATAACGAACAGTCATCTTTCACTCCGCACCATCAATAGTGATTATCCTTCATTTTGAAACTCAGCTCACCCCTCATGCGTAATGAAAAAAAATATAAATAAGGTATGCGGCCGTCTGGAATAGATTTATAGTTTAATAAAAGCACCGGCAGATAATGACATTTACAACAATAGGGTTGAGGAATAAGTGTTTCCACTTTAGTGAGCTAACACAGTAACCATGAGAGGCCTGTGTATGAGAAGGCCTGCTAGCTTCACTCTTTGTCTATGTCATAGTCCTCAAGAACCAATCACTGTTTATAATGAGCACTGATGACGGAAATCACAGCTTCCAAACGAATCACCCTCACGACTGTTGGTTCAGTCATGGAACGCACTTACAAAAACACACACACACACACACACACACACACACACACACACGCAAAGACACAACACAACACAAATTCGATGACATGCACTTAAACTCATCCCTCCAACCAAATCTTAAAACTTTTGAAATCGATTGTTTTACGTTTGTGTGTGAAAGATGGGGGTTGTCAGTAAACTGAAGTTTAGTGTCAGAATGTGCTCCATCCAGCGTTTCATTTCACAGACTGTATCATAAAAGAAGAAAGGAGATACAATTGTAATGAATGACAGTAACAGTGGCAAGCTAAGTTTATTGTTACTGCCATTCGTAAAATGTTATCTCCTCCAATCCTCATATATACAGTATATATATATATAAAAAAAGAAAGTCATTTTAAAGTCAGCCAGCAGTGTTTGAGGCTGCAACAGCGAGGTGAAAAGAGAAGTTGGTTTTGGGGGGAGCTGAGAAGATCATGCTGAACCCCATCCAACAATTTAATCCACCACTGAACTTGAGGAAGAAATCTGACCCCAGCACGCTATGACCAGCAATATGAAAGAGAGAGAGAGAGAGAGAGAGAGAGAGAGAGAGAGAGAGAGAGAGAGAGAGAGAGAGAGAGAGAGCTGTATGCTACTGCTAACCATGCAATAGAAACTCACAGACTGTTTCACATTATGTATACCTGAAGTGCACATGGGAGTATCAGTAGGCTGAAAGATGGGGGAGTGCATCATTGTTGCTACCTCAATTTAAAATGGCCACCCTACCATGAGATCTGGTGTCCTTATCCCTGATAAAAAGAAATGTCTAAGCACATCAGATTCACTCGAGCTTTTCAAATGTAAGTCGTCTATAAACCACCTGGGCCCACAATGATGGGATTTCTGAAAGGAAAAGTGTTGTGCTCGCCCTAAGCTCACATTCATAAGCATCGACTGTCTCTGTGAACATCTTTATCTCCGGCATAAACTACAAAAAGAAATGCCACCGGTGTCACTCAAAAGATCCCTGCTACATTTGTCTAGTATAACAGCTCTGTTTTATCATGAAAACGATTCTTCTGATCAAAACAAATAAAACGTTTTTTTACGGTGCACTGTACTGCAAGAATAAACAATTGAATCAAAGGTAATAAAAAAAAGCATTGATTCATAATTCTCAAAAAACTATGTATTTTGGCTACACATGTTGGAGAAAATAACTGTCTGCAACAATAAACCTGCATTTGGCAGTAGGTCATTGTGTGTTTCCTTTGTCTTTTTTCTTTTTACTTTAATCTTTGTGCTGTTGAAGCTTTGATTGATTTTAGAAGACAAAAAGAGCAAGGACAAAAAAAAAGGGCTGCCCTTGAGGCCTTGATCGTGAATGACTTTTTTCATCGGTCAGCCAGCGCAGCTTCCAACCTCAAACTGAGAGAGCCTTGTCTGGACTCCCTAGTCACTCAAACGACATGGTTGAAAGTGCCATTTCCTAATTATGGTTTCTATGGCTCAGTGAGTAGCTACTAAGACCTGCTCAACTCTTCAACTCTATTCATAGGAATAATACTTCCTTTAAGAGAGAACGCAAGAGGTTTCTTTCAAACATCCTAAGGTAATTTATTACATTTTGGCCCAATTAGACTTGTCTCTTTCCTCTGATGATGACATAAACACAAAGAATAATGAGGAAATAAACAAGATTTGGTTTGATTTTGGTTTTTCCACAATGGCAGTACAGTCTGAGTCAAAACACATCAAATCCAATCAAAGAATTAAATTAAATTAAAACTAACTGTCTGTGTTGTTTGTAAGCATCACGGCTGCAGATAGAGTAAAAGCAATCCTTGCTATTCTTACGTCACACTTCCAATGACCCTTAGTAGACACGCATTCGAAAGGGCCTCAGTGAATGAATCAGTAACCATGGTTACTAGAAGACACAATACTTGATATTTGAGATCAATCACCTTCTTCAGTCTTTCATAAAAAACATTTAGTTAACCGTTGTTTTGATATTTAAAAATGTATATTAGTATGTAAAATCTATAAACCTTTTTTTGCTTTTGGAGAATATATCGTGCAGTAAAGCACACTACCCATACTTCTGTCCAATTTTCATCTGAAATATAGCATTTATATTCACAGTGTGAAATTGACTTTGTGATTTCAAAAGAGGCACCTACGGGATTCTGGGTAAAGACTGTCCATGGCGACAATCATTGCTTGTCTACATCAGTAAAAACACTTTGACCAGCAGAATATGCATTGACTCCATATAGCCACTCTCTGTAGATTTGTGTCTGTACATAAACTAGCCCATTCAGAATACTTCATTATCAATACCAATTTAAAAAAATAAATGTAGAAGAGGAAAATACTGTGCAAACAATGTTATATTGAAACATTACAGCCTAAGATATAACATTTGTACTATAAGGTTACACATCCATTCTGCCATACATTTTCTGTCTTATTAGTATGTGTGCTGTTCTAGTTGTCTGTGACTAGACGTTGCATCTCTATCAACAGAAGTGAATGCATTGTGTGAGAACAGGCACAGCAGGAAGTGTGGAATTCAGACAGGAGAGGGATTATCAGGGCTGTCATTCATACTGTAAATAAACTGTCAGAAGGATGAGTCACTCGAAATTAAAAGAGGACCTGGATCTTTCTTTTCTTCCCGGGAGACAATTGTGAACACAACTAGAGCTAACCATCAAAACACGACACATCTAAACCTTTTGAGGTGTAGAAATGGCTCCTGTGGTTTATTTGATTTCTATGGTAAATAGCCCTTGGCCACTTTCTATTAACTCATGTAGTTATGGTCTATGGAGGACGATTTGTGCCAATATTAAATAATTCAATAATTCAATAAATAAAAAGTGAAATGTTGACTGAAATAATTAAACGTATCACATTATTTATGTACATATTTCATTTTTATTTATTTATATAACTATATATTTAATCTACAGTATTTAATATTTATTTCTACATTTATTTATTTATTCATACATTTAAGGACGATCACGTGCATTTTCATGCGAGGGTCTCTGAGGTCTCATACACAGCAACAGTACACCAACGGTGTGAGTGGGATCCATGTTCAATCAGGACGCAGGCACTAAATAAAGGAGCGAATGAACATTTTACACTTTCCGTTTGCAGATGACACAAGGATCGATGTCGCCTCTCAATAGGTCGTTAGCACACAAATTAACAAGTGAACAGGAAAGCTACGGCTGGCTGCCTATGGGTAAGTTATGGTTTGGTAATTACAGATCGGACCTAAGGGCTGGATGTAGGCCTACGTTTATATTGGCAAAGTACTGTGTCCTCCAACTTCCATTCAGTATGTTACAAATATGAAAATAATATCTATGATAGCAATGTAACAAATCATATTATATTCCTATGAACATTAATATTGTGCCTTGCATAGAAAAAGCTAAGTTTTAGATTAAAAAAACAATCTCGCTCGCTTTATATTTCAGTTTCGCTAGATCTTGTTATGAAGTAGTACCAATTAAAAATATGGACGAGCTCACATTCTTGTTAGATTTGGAATAATGCTCTTCTATACTTTCTTCACACCATAGCTACTGACACACTCTCTTTGTCTTAGTCTTAATGAGCCAGACAAGGTTGTAGGGGAAATTAGTTGTTCCCTTTGTACAGTGTCCTTGAGTTATAAGAAAGGCACTTATAAATCTCACATATTATTAGAATGAGTTATAATGAGTCCAAACGCTATGATATTCCTTCAATGTACACTGCAGGGAGACACCTCAGGCTCTTGCACATGTACAGGTATGTACTGTGCACAAAGCAGGTTAACATATGAGGTGGGAGCAGATCCTATGCAAAAAAACAAACAAATGTAAGTCACTGTTTGTAATACATTTTCAATGTGACTTTGTATAAACTTGCAGGAAAGGGGAGAAAGTAAAACGCACCAAGCCTTCAAACTAAAGGACCGCACACACAATTAGGCAGTCTGTTCACCTTAGCCACCAGACAACTCCTCCAACTGGTCGGCTTCCCAGTGATAGACGCCCCGCGCACCCTTTGGGCCAGGGCCAGGGCTTAAACGAACAAGGGGTGTCTAAACTAAACTAGTGCACCAGGGTGCCGTTTGATGTGGAGGACTGAGCCCTCTTTGTTCCTGAAGGACAGGGGCTAGCGCACTCCTATTCAGTCACCGAAAAAAAAATCACACACACAAAAAGAAGTAAGCAAAGTAGCAGGGTATCTACCAAGTCTCCTCTTATGCAATGATATGAAACCATGCGCACTTGCTGTTATTTCCCCCCAGGTGAAGCAGAAATGATTGTGTTACCCAACATCAAAGATGACATAACAATATTTACATGAGTATAGTTTAATCAGTAACCGGCAGAAATAACGGGGGAAATATCTAAGATATATGCTATATAACTATAAAAATATATATTGCAATAACTATAGTCGTTATTGACATGCTCTGTTCTAATGATGGGATTTTCATGCTGGCTAAGTACCATATTTGGGGAAGACTCTCTGCAAAAGAAGATTAGTATGTTTGTTTCAAGAGCTTTGGGGTTAGAAGATTTGCTTTTATTGCCAGCTCCAGTGAGTGCAATGGACGCCAAGCACGATCTGAAGCTGGTACTAGTGGCGAAGAAAGGAAAAAAATGTTAATTGAACCGTGCCACACACCATATGGGAGAGATTATCAGTGTGTATAGGGGATCATAAGGAAAACGGCACAGATTAGGTGTCCGTGGACAGTGATAGATGATTTAGAGAGATTAGCAATGCAGCCTGAGGACAAATCAGGACTTTTAAATGGGAACGGACTGAGTGAGGGGGAAAGCTTGAAATTTGCCTTGAAAGATAAGCTTTGTCTTTAATTTCAGTTAAATTAAAAAAACACTTGTCGTTATGTAATGACAAATGTTGGAAGTGATAAGATAAACGTGGAAAACATTATGCATGTAGCCCTATGCATGGCTAAGTAATGATATTGAGTAACATCTCAATCGTCTATCTACAGTAATAAATTGCAGGGAAAAGAGAATCTGACCATATTATGCTGTAATTCCAAAAAGACATAATTGAGGACACATTAATTAAGTGCATTTCAGAGAGTTCACACTTGATTGACCATGTATTAACTTCGTATAAGATAAAAAATGTATGTATAGATTCCAAAATATTTGACGTCTTGTAGGTCTACAGACACAATCAGTGTTCTATCCCTACCATTCTTAGTGTAGCCAACATGATCAAATGTGTTTTGGGAAACTAAATAGAACCATAATCAGACAGGTGTAATGTTAAAGTAGATAACTTGAATGAACTATAATGCTCGTAAATATGCAAGTATGCAGATATTGTGTTTGCACACTGTAATGTGCATTATAAATGATAATAAACAATACAGCCTATCGTAAAACTATGCCCTTGCTAAATGGCAATGGGCAGTTTGTACTTTATTCATCGTCCATGCATCACAGTCCAGGGGGAATCGTTTAATTAAGGATTTCACAAATGCACTTTGTGCTAGGATATTTTCTAACTATAGCCACGTTAAATAGCATGTAACATAGGTCGATTTTATGGGTCCACTTACCAATTCTAAGGACTTGCTGCGAACTCAGCCAAAACTCGGCCATAAAGTAAAGCACCGAGAACAGCAGTCCCTTCCTTTTCTCCATGGTGCTCGCTCCAGGGTCAAATTGAACATTGATATTAATTATTTCCACTTAATTCATGCCGATAACTTCTGATATCCAGTTCTTGTATCACTGCATTCGACCCACATCTTTACTCCAAACAGTGGTGCGAAAATCACCCCACTTGATATTGATGCTGACGAACTCAAACCCGTTAAGGTGTTCTCATTCTAAAATATTGCACGTTCAAACTGCCAATTTGCTTCCCAATTCAAAGAACCCCGACAATGTATTTCCTGTATCATTTTCCCCGGTGCATACTTCGGATTGTGATACAACTGATAACGGCCGTGCGCGAAGCTGGGGCGATCCTATCCGTGCACGGTTTCAATTGAGGCTACTGCCAAGCTCCTGATCCGCAAACATGGATACGTTCAGAAGATTAACTTCAAATCTGGCAACGTTCGACCTCGACAACGTCTTTGCTTGGGTACAACGAGGAATGATTAAATCTTTGCTCCAGCACTGATGGAAATGCAGATCTAATCTTTAAAAGAGTCGGCAACGCTCCCTGCAGATTAACTACCTCTGAAACAGTTTATCCACCACAGTCCGATAAAAAGAGAGATCCGTGCTACCTTGTTGGACGACACTTTAACCTACTTTAAAGAGGGGGGGCTCTAGGGTTGAGGGAGGATAGTTTTGGGATAGGCCTAAATGGATTGCTATTGGTCACAGCGCACGCTGATCAGGTGCTGATGCTGATGGGCTACAAAAAAGCAACATCCTTCCCTTCAGACTTTAGTGGATTTCCAAGGTTGGGATTCGCCTGGCAGGGTAATACCAAACTTACCAAAGCAAAAACATGTTGAATGTTGCAACTTTTGCGTGTGTATTATTTACTTTTTATATGAAATGAACCTGCTAGGTAATCAAATGAAATAGCAATGTTAAGGAACATATTCACAAAGTGCTTTAGAAAAAAAGGCGCAGATAAATCACTCTAATTTAATGCTACTTACAATAGGCTATTGTACAGCTGTTTTAGTTTAGTTTAGAGTACAATTAATAGGTATGTCTTTACGGTCAAAGTTTTTTGAGTAAGTACTAGGTATCGGCTACTCATCCGTTTGAAAGGTCAAAATGTGAATTAAATTTTATTTTTGTTTTTTAAAACATTATATTTTGAGAGTTCCTCTATGATGGGCATCCTTTAATCGTCAGGGCAGCGGGTATATATTTATACACATTTATACCCATGAGGTATACCTTGTTGTTTTCTGCTCTCTAGTGGTGAATCTTGGTTAAGTAAAAAGAACCAAGACCTTTTTGGCACCCACATAATATGGTCAGGTAAGACAGGTGGCAAATTTGACAAACGTTTTCTGCAGTAATACTTTTATTAATTCAGGATAATTGATATTTTGGGCTGTACATTGTCTTAAAAATGTTTTTTATATATTGATAAATGAAACGCATATTTTGAGCAACAGTTTTCCAACCCTTAACAATTTAACGGTCAGCCATTAAACCTACATACAAAATAGCAATAGCAACAACGCAGTCTTAGGTCATAGAAACACAATGGTTTAATCTGATTTTTTTTTTTTTTCACTGCATTGTTATGGGAAAGCAAGCCCAACCAAATAGGACTTAAAATAGCTTCACCTCTATTTACATTGATAACATTGCTAGAGGCAAACCAGTTCAAGATTCTATCTTGCAATATACAATAAAATGTCAAATTAAAGTTTTAATGAAGCTTTAAAAACTACTATGATTTAAATTAAAAACAATAACTAACAATAACTTTGAAATTTTGATAAAGAAATTCAAACATGAAAAACCAAAATGTATCGTGATCAAGACTTGTATGTATCTCGTTTCTCTCTCTCTCTCTCTCTTTCTCTCTCTCTCTCTTTCTCTCTCTCTCTCTCTCTCTCTTTGTATGTCTTTATATGTATACTCCAGCACTGCTTTCACTGCCAGAGTGTGGAACTGCTCTGGAGTGTTTATATCCAAGGAAAACAGTGTTTTGAGGTATGGCTTGGAATCCTGAGCTGTAGGACATGGATGGGTTCCCCATGTGATCGACTGCATATGGTGTGGTTGTCTGGCTGAAGTACAGAGGGTTACCAGGACTTGATAAGCTTCCAACAAAGCTTGAGCTCTGAGTGGAAGGAGGATGGTGACTCAAACCACCACTGTACTGTACTGGCATATTATTAACCAAACCAGGATTGTACATCTGCTGAGGGTTCATCAAAGGAACATTTGCCACGAATGGAGCTTGGGCATTTCCGTTGAAGCTACGATTCTGAATCAAAGCTTGCTGGGACCTCATACTACCACGCACGCTGGAAACAGGTTGATACCTCATTAATGTCGGTCTCATGTTGGCCGGGTGATAGATATCAAATGATTCCTTGTTGGAGGGAACGCGTCGACAGCAGAACAACAAGCCCGAGGCAAAGAGAAGCGCCCCAGTCACCCAGCCGATGTAGAGGGCCTCCCCCAGCTCCCTGCGTTGGGCATCGATCAACAACGGGTTGTAGAAGTCGCGGATGATGACGTTACCTGTCCACGACACGGGCACAAAGACGCAGATGGACGACACAAACTGCATGCCACCGGCTACCGAAAGGATTATACTCTTCACACGCTCGTTCTCCTCGATACAGGAGGTGCACCGCATTCCAGTTAAAGCCAGCAGAAGTGCCAGACCAGAGAGGGCCAGAGAGCAGCACATGAGGCCCCTGGCCGCCTGCAGGTCCGCGGGCAGGTACAGCAGGGAGTCGTACACTTTGCACTGCATCCTGATGTTGGCCTGCCTGTAGCAGTTCATCCACAGTCCCTCCCAGCGGGTCTCCATGACGATGATGTTTTCCCCGATGAAGGCTGTCACTTTCCACATGGGCATTCCCGTGGTTGCCGCGGCACCGATGAGCCCCACAAACCCCACGCACAGTGCCACTATCTCGGAGAGTCCCTGGATCATAGTGTGTAAAGCGTGGGTCAGTCCAAAAAAAGCAATGTTATGACTCTCACTCAAAAAAGCATTTAAAAGCAAAATGTCCCAAAAACAATTATCTTGTCCAATGTACGTTTACCGATCAGAAAAACTACGAACCAGGCTTCGTGAACCTGGTCTGTTTTTTTAGAGGTGTCTGAGGTGGTGTTATGTTATGGGAGTGAAGAAGGGCTTTCCACTGGTTGGCTTGTTGTATGAGGGCAAGGCTGACCAACTGCTGACATTGTATTTACTGTTTCTCTCTGGCTACTGCAGCCCTTAGTGTTTCAACCCTTATTTACCCCTTCAGCCCTCATCAGTGGAAAGATACCGGTTTTCATGTCTGTAATGTTTTCCCCACTAACAAAGATGGTGATACGTTAATATTCCTCAAACTAAACAAATGTTTTACCTATAGAATCCTCAAATATTATCAATTTTAGTCTTTAAAGCTTTTTAAAATTTCAGTCAGGACAACTCATCCGTCTTAAACATTGTATTAAACATAAATACTGTTTAGTTTGTCAATGTTGGATCTACTTAGTATTCTGAAGCTCCCTGCTGTAACATATCTGGGACAACAACACTCAAATGGCAGGGAGCACACTTTAATCATTCCCTTTAGGAACCTATAAGCAAAGGCAAAGTGGCAGTTGGGGAAAAGGTGGGAGGAATTTCCCTAACCTCGTTTGAGAAGCACAAAACCTAAACAAGATTTCTTCATTGAATTAGTCTCTCTTATCGACATCAACAGCTTGATTGGTCGAAAGGGTGTGTCTACGTTATTGTGTGTATGTATGCAGTTTACAACAGCTTACGTCAGGAGTGCACAGACTTCGATTTCTCTGTCTGAACTTTAGCTGAAGCTTCATTAATGCACTTTACTATGATGTCTGTGGCCAGCTTGCTCCCATGGTATGTTCTGTAGGGTTGAAAGCATGTTGTTGTAGTACCGTTCCTCCCCACTAGAGGACGAAAGGGAGCTTTTTTACGTCTCATTTTAGAGGAAGGACTGAGAGGAAGACCATCAGTCAATTGAGATGGCGAGACCATTGAGATCCAGGAATAATAACTGGCACAGTCACAGAATAATAATTGATATGTTCTTCATGTAACATTTATTAAAATATTATTTGTAGGAATTGAAACAATTCAGTGGCAACGCAAAGCTGTCCTTATAGATTTTTAACAAGAAAATGTACAACTTTACAGCTACTTAGAAAGTCATTAAGTGCTGAAGCCTGCATTACTCCTTGAAATGTCGACAATTCTTAAAATAAAAATGAAATGTGTAAATGAAATGTGAGGCAAATTGAATGAGTTTTAAAATGTACAGGACATGTTCTTTCAGGCACAAAGGATAGCATGTTCTCTCATTTAAAGTGACTTGCAAATGATGTCCTGACCATCACACTGTGAACAGGCTGCTGCTCTACTTGTCTACGTGTTTTCAGGTTAAGCCCTCGGATCCTGTTGCTTCTGGGCGTAAACCTTTTAGCAAGCGGTACAAGAGTGGAGTCATGTGTTTACTTAGGCATGTCTTCTCCATTACTATGAGCCCTGGGGTGTCAATAAACCTACGAAAAAAATAATACCAACCAAGCTTATTTGAGACATAAAACATTCTTGTAGTCAGAAGTTATTTCTATTTTTAAGAGTCTTGCAAAATTCTTATTTAGCCCAGGTACAGAGACCTGATAGGAGAGGGGGTTGAGGGATGGTAACTATAGTAACAACAAAAGCAAATACACCAGTGCTACATGACTAAAATACTATATACTTATTATCCATAAAAAAGATCAGTTCAGAAAAATAATGATGGCGGTTCCTCCTATGTTGACCTTCTGTTTCTTCCCAAAAGTTGATGTAAGCGATATTATGTGTAAAATTATTACCAAAATTCATAACTACATAAAGTAAAATACATTTTGTCAGTGTACTTATTTTCACATAATCTATTCATCACAGTACTCCATATTCCAAGTGCATCCCAGGCAATACAAGATATACATAGTACATAGCATTAGGTGCCATTACTTCACAGTTATTTTGGTCATCAAAAAAAACGTTTTTTCTTCATTTTCGCTAAAATAAATCTTCCTACATTTGAAATATATCACTGGAATATTCTTCAACTTTAAGAAAAAAAAAACCCATTTGATTAGTCCAAAAACGATTTGTCCATAATGACCAAAAGATTAATCCTTAATGAAATGCGTTTCACCAAAGAGGCAGGTTGTCTTCCCCTCCAGTCCGTTTTTAAGTGCTCAGAGGTAGGCCACAGCACTGCGTTGGGAGGGGTGTCTGGAGGGATAGCTGTAATAAGAGGACTGATGACCGGACTCATAGCTGTAGTTGGTGGACGGGTGCCTGGACAGCATGTACTGCGACCGGGGCACCAGCAACTGCTGGGGCTGGAGCTGCTGGAGCTGTTGCTGCTGCTGAGGCTGGTACGGAGGGTAACCCATGTACTGGGAGTCCTTTTGGTACACGTACCTGTCACGCGGCTTCTCGTCGGACTGGATGTTACAGCAGACGAACAGACATCCGCCCACGAAGAGGAGCGCGGCGGAGACCCAGCCGATGTACAGCGCCTCCCCCAGCTCCCTGCGCTGGGCGTCGATCAGCAGAGGGTTGTAGAAGTCGCGGATGATGGTGTTGGCCGTCCAGGAGACGGGGATGAGGACGCAGACGCACGCCAGGATGATGAAGGAGCCGGCGACGAGCAGCACCATCCGTTTGGCCCGGTCGTTGTTCTGGATGCAGGAGGTGCACTGCAGCCCCAGCACGCTGATCAGCAGACCCAGACCGCCCAGGGCCACGGAGCAGCACATGAGGCCCCTGGCCGCCTGCAGGTCCGGGGGCAGGTACAGCAGGGAGTCGTAGACTTTGCACTGCATCCTGATGTTGGCCTGCCTGTAGCAGTTCATGAAAAGGCCCTCCCAGCGGGTCTCCATGACGATGATGTTCTCCCCGATGAAGGCTGTGACCCGCCACATGGGCATGCCGGTGCTGGCAGCCGCTCCGATGAGGCCTATCAGAGTGAGGACCAGGCCCGCTAGCTCCAGAGCCGAGTTGGCCATCCTCTCTCCGCTGCAAAGGTCCCCTTTTCACTGGTTTAGAGGAGGAAGGGCGTCTGGATAGATCCTACCGGGAAGCCTTGTCCTCTATGGAATGTGGTTTTTGCATCCCAGTTGGATGGAGAGGTGATAGGTGTATACCTGGGCTGCAGCTGCAGGAGAGGGGAGGGAACTGTGGTCGGTTGCTATGAAACCGAATCCCTCAGGATTGCTATTTTTTTTCTTTCTCATTCTCTGTCCACCAATGGTTCGCGCTGCACTAAGCTTCCACTTTGTTTATTCACCAGGATCAAGTTACGCTTTTTCTGGAGGCTGTTTGACAAGGCACCATGTGAAATATTAGTTGTCTAGGTGGTGAACATGGTCAAAAAGGCCGCGATCGTAATACGACACCAATTCTTTGGCTTGATTGCGTACCCACTAAACACTTTACAAACAAACTTATGTAGTATGTCAGTCAGTCAGATAAAAATACATTGTTTACTTATAATAGACAAACCAGTCCCAGTTTCCCATATTACCGTGCTCACATGATTTCTGAGTGAGTGGGTGGGTGATTTTGTTAGCGAATAAGTGAACAAGTTAAAGATCGCATGAAATGGCAAAAGGCCTAAAGCTTAGCTAGTCCGTCAACCACATGCAAAAATTTCATCATCAAGGTACAAAATAGACAGCAACGCTTTGTGTGTGTGTGTGTGTGTGTGTGTGTGTGTGTGTGCGAGAGAGAGAGAGAGAAAGAAAGACGAGAGAGAGCGAGAGAGAGAGAGAGAGAGAGAGACAGAGAAAATAATGAGTGTATACATGTCACTGTTTTTTCCGTGTTAGTGTCAGTACTTCAGCATTTGTTGTTGATATTTTGTTCCTGGCCTTTGTCAGGTGCCTTTGGTATTCTTAACTCTGAGGTCATTGCTTCTTTTTAAACAACATCACCAGTTAGGCTTGTAGGTGGGGTCAATCTGGTTCCACTGGTTCAGTTACATTTCCATTGACAACAAAAGAACAATAAAGCATGTTTTCCCCTTGGTGTACTAAGTAAAGAATTCCACAGCAGGGCCAGTGTTGATTGTTTTTTACTTGGAAAAGGCTAAGCTTCTTTGAAATGTCCAATAGGTTTTTTTAAAATAGTTGAGGAAGAACATAAAGAGAGCAGACTTTTCTTTTAACCTTTTATTGAAAACCGTTATGAGCCTCAATATTAGGCCAGTGCCGTAACAGTTGAATACATACATGTCCTAAAAAAGGAAGTTCAACATGAACTCTTTGTATTTCATAATAAAAATGGAATGAATCAAGTCTGGTGCACATATTCTTCTCAACAAGCAAATCAACTATGTTCTTAACTTTAAATTATTATTATGAACTCTTAATGTAACTGAATGCTACTTATAATAAGTACATTCAAGAATAATTCACTCTAAATTGTACACAAACAAAAATAATAATAAGTCCAACAACACATTTAAAACAAGTCAACGAAACGCTTTTCTGTTTTCGAGGAAGAGCAAAGAAAGGGAGAAATTAGCGCCACATAATTCACTAAAGCATTCACCAAACATTTGGCTCCCCAACCTAAGCCTTCTCCTTCTGTTCATCCCTAGTACTGGGTGGGGGTGTATATCCTCGAGCCCTGCGGAGGCAGAGAGTAGGCCGGTTGATAAGAGTACTGCGGCTGGTAGGTGTATCCGGGTTGGTAGGTGTATCCGGGCTGGTAGAGGTTGTTTCCCGGGTTGTAGACAACCCTCTGCTCCTCGTCCTGAGTCCGCGGGGCGTGACGGGACAGCAGGATCACCCCGGCGACAAAGAGCAGCGCCGCCGTCACCCAGCCGATGTACAGCGCCTCGCCCAGCTCCCTGCGCTGGGCGTCGATCAGCAGCGGGTTGTAGAAGTCCTGGATGATGACGTGAGCTGTCCAGGACACGGGGATGATGCAGGTGAGGCAGCCCATGAGGAAGAGGGAGCCGCCGACCACCAGGACGATGTGTTTGGTGCGGGCGCGGCTGTCCACCACTTTGGTGCACTTCATACCCACGGCGGAGACCACCAGAGCGATGCAGGAGAGGGCCACCGAGCTACACATGAGGCCCCTGGCCGCCTGCAGGTCCGCGGGCAGGTACAGCAGGGAGTCGTACACTTTGCACTGCATCCTGATGTTGGCCTGCCTGTAGCAGTTCATCCACAGTCCCTCCCAGCGGGTCTCCATGACGATGATGTTCTCCCCGATGAAGGCCGTCACCTTCCACATGGGTAGCCCTGTCACCGCCGCCACGCCGATCAGCCCGATGAAGCCAATGACCAGGGCGACCACCTCGCAGTAGGTGGCCTCGCGTATCTTCTTCTTCTCCAGCCGCTTCTGCTCCTCTATGGAGTCCGCGTAGTCCTGCGCTGCATTTTCGTTGTAGGCCGTGGCGGTGTACGAGAGAGGTGGCTTGTAATCGTAGCCGCTGTAGGCAGTGTACGACCTGTCCATGGTGGCTGCCTTGAACAGCCTCTCTCAAGCTAAAGCAACATAGGAATGAGAAGAGGAGCATGACAAGGAGTTTAGACATCCTGGATAAGTATGGTAACGATGCTATGTAACCCTACTGGTTAGGCAGCTTTAGCTTGCATCAGATCAATGGGAAGAGGGAAACAGGTGATACTTGACTAAAAACAGAGATGATCGGAGAAAAAAACTCCAGAATGGTACTGGACACAGAGCTTGTTGCGTTAACATTGAAGCAAAATATGTTTTCAGTCTAGGCAGAAGTGAAATATGACTAGAAAACATTCAAAACGTACATTGGAAGAGGTCAAACAGTATTATGACCACAGATTTCTCGATGATTAAACGTTGATAACATAAGAAAGACACAATGGCAATTTGAGTTGTAGTTAAAGGGAAAAAAGCACAATACGCTGAATTATTAGGATAAGAATTAGATTAAAAACCTCTGTTAAATTAGTGTTCATCTTTTTATTACAGATTTATTCAAATTCAATACTTCAATACATTGCGCAATTCTCTATTTATAAGACACATTTATTATCATGAGCTGTGCAAGAGAATGCTGAGTTAAATGTATGAATGAAAAAAAAATGCATTAATCCAACTCAAACATACAAACATAACAATCATCATAACTCAATTGTACAATAGTTGCTAGATTGGCTAAAGTTGGAAGTCAAGCAGTGTAGCCCATTGAAGTGAACTCCATAGCTATTTACAGCCACTACTTACTGATCTCTAAATATTTTTGAGTATCTCACTCTGTTGGGCACTAAGCGACACTAGTTAAGGGACAATCAGGACGCTTGGATACTAGCTGGTTCCGGAGTTACCTCAATCAACAGTGCCAGTCATTTTCTCATGAACTACACTCGCTTAGGATCTTTCTCTCAGCTGACAAGTGACAAAAACATTCATATATTAATGCAATGCACAATGAGGATGCATAATATATCTTTCAAAACTGTGTTCATTATCAAAAAGGCACACATGCACTCTTCTTTTTCCACACATGGGAATGGATCTCAAGGGAAACTGGAGAGGGATGAGGTTCAAAGTTACACCATCGGCTAGCAGTTCACACCTCAATGGCAGCTACCGTCTGAAAAGCTGCCCAACTGTCTCTACTGTACTTGTTCCATTGACACTTTGAGTCATGGTGTCTTCGTTGCTGCGGTTTTGTGTGGTGCATTTCGTGGGGTTGTCATTATAAGCTAAAATAAAATGGATAACGCTAAAAAAAAACAATCTTTGAACAAAAAAGCACACAACTGAAAAGTATGCTTGTGGCTTCTGTTGTTACCAGACATAATTTAAGTACGTATGTTAACTTGTCACTAGACGTGAAGTTAGAATGGGCAGACCATTATCAAATCTTTATTTATTAGGGGTAAGACATTTAATATTGAACTTTTTTGAAACCTTTTTTGATTAGCTTTTAACACATAATGACACTTACAGTGTGATTTTACGTTATACAAACAAAACACTTGGTGACACTTGACTCTTTAAACGATATAACCTTGTGGACAGGTTCACTGCTTATTTCCAACGTACCAAAGTTTTCTCTGTCTAAGAACGAGTTGTGTTCTCGTTCAGTCATCTATCTGTCCGGCTGAGGTGTGGTGCCCTGCGGGGTTAACGCAGAGAGGAGTGACCGTGACCAAGAACATTTACATGCCTTCGCCCAGTGATCGCTTCTCCCGGCTGTCCATATTCATGGGAAGTATTATTGCTGCGTTGGGATTTTACCCATCCAAACACTACAGAAGGTTGAGTTTACATAGTAGCATATTACTAAAACAGCACTTGAGTTTGTTTGGCTGAACCGTCACCTCCTAATGTTTCTGATGTGGAGAACTAATTGATCCATGACAACACTGTTTTCTCCTTGTTTCATATCTGAAATCAACTTATGAAACATTGTAGTATTATCTCGCTGGCATGGTCTGTCGGTCTGTCTTTGATGTCTAAGATCTCTTGGACATTTGGATAAATCATGTAGTTAAATTTGTGCTACAGTGAATAGTGTCTTATTTTACTTCTATATGATTTCTTCTATTTATGTAGCATATTAATCATGTGCACGGTTGTTGCCTGATTGAAGATTAAGGAAAGTAATAAAAAAAACATCAGACGTTTTGTAGAAGAGAATGACGATGCACAGTCACACCTTTTCTTTTACCAAGTGAAAATCTACACCTAGAGTGACAAACCCATCAAAGGACAGTAAGAGAGAGAGAGAAGGGGAGGGGAGGTAGAGACAGAGAGAAGAGGAGAGAGAGAGAGAGAGAGAGAGAGAGAGAGAGAGAGAGAGAGAGAGAGAGAGAGAGAGAGAGAGAGAGAGAGAGAGAGAGCACACATGAGAGAGAGAGAGAGAGAGAGAAGAGAGAGAGAGAGAGAGAGAGAGAAGAGAGAGAGAGAGAGAGAGAGAGAGAGAGAGAGAGAGAGAGAGAGAGAGAGAGAGAGAGAGAAGATGAGGGAGAGAACAGGAACAGAAACTGAAAAACCTGTTGAACAGGTTTGGTTAGAAGGCAGCATCCTCACCTGATTCGGATTAATATGTAAACACAAACTACTTCCTACAGAGAAAGCCATGACAACACACTCACTGACGCATGACATGAACACCATTTAGCATTATACTGTTGCCACTTAAAAAGTAAAAAAATAACACATGGTTAACCCTAAATTAAAGCTGATCTTATACAGCAAAACAGAACCAATGAAGTTTTCACCGTACACAAACTTTGGTGAAGTTTAAGACACTTCCTCTGACCTATTACGTGTTTTCCTGTTATTTTTTAGATAGCTAGCTTTAACTGTTGTTGAGCCTAAAATGTTATCTTCTTATTGTTATTTTTTTATTGCCTCTTACTTATTTAAATTGTTTTTATTCGTCAATGCTTCCTGTATTTGTGAAGTATCCTTGGGTTTTTAGAAAGGTTCTTTCTAGGTCCTTTGTCACTGCCTAACGAGTGGGTGGTGACACACTATTAAATTAAAGTTATTATTATTATTATTAACTCATGGTAACGTTTCAGTTCCACACAGAATGTGCTCGCAGCCTCACACACGCACAAAAAACAAAACACGTCAAGAAAATGTACTTCTAGTGCCACCTACTGTAAATAAATGTTATAACAAGTTGAAGATTGGCCTACGGATGACAGCATTTCCATTTTCATTCCAAGGGCACATTCTGCTTGAGCTCCAATTACAGTCAATCAAACTAAACACACATGACATTCAAATTATATGAAATAAACAAGTTTTTACCTATTATTACATTTATCAACTTAGTATTATTTGTCGACCGTTCATCTTGCCTTGACAACCTTCTAAATCTTAATTCAGGGATGGCCTGAATGGTGACATACACATATTTGGCCTATCTTCCGCTAAATTTGCTTTAATATGATTCTTCCCTTTGAAATAAATAGGGCCTGACAGCTTGAGGGACCTCTTTAACCCGGCTGTCACTCACGCGCCTGGAGTGTTTGCAACGACGCAGCAGCAGATCCCCGGCATCATACGAGTCTGGAGCTGCTCTGCCCGCCTGTGTCCACAGAGTAGCCTGGCCGGGACGGTGTTACACTGTTAAGTGACAGGCTGGAAGGAGGCTTGTGACAAAGAGAATGACTTGGAGGCGATTAAATGTTCCACAAGGAACGGTGAGTGGGAGGGACGGATGAGACAGAGATAGGTGGTTTCTGCCGTTGAGAGCGACCTTTTTTGATCACACAGGTTACAATAAAGTGTTGGCGGCTATGCTGATGTAGGTCCCGTCCCAAAGTGCTGACGGAATGCATCACTGCCTGAGTGGCTCAACATGATCTCAATAAGACGTGAAGGGAGAGAGAGAGAGGAGACAGGTTACAACGTAAAAGCATGTTGAAATGGGTGTGCAATAGACGATTTTTCTTCGTTGATATCCCTACACGTCGCTCGAAAGAGCCATGATTGGTTTTTAAAGAAGCTAAATAATAGGTGGATGGATATCTTTCAAAATGTGCAGAGCGCCTTTTTATTTAGGCTGAAGGGGGATTCCCTCACCTTGACGTTCATCTTCATCAGAGGTTTGTCTTTGTTGAATGCCATTCAGGCTCTGGCTGTGTGGTCTAGCTGAAGGAGGGATACCTCAGAGGTTTATTTAATCAAATCCCTATGTACTTTAAAATGATGTGTCGCCATAATATGAACCTCTCCTGTCCACGGTACTTCTCTGTTCTTGATCCTTTTCAGCCATCAACATAATCTAGTGGTTCTTTTTGAGCCAGGTACCAGGAGAGACCATTTCCTTTTGGCAGCCAGACGTGGCTCTAAGTTCTGAAAAATACACATTGCTGGACCCCCCCCCCCCCCCCCCCAAAAAGGGCTTAACATTGAGCTGTTACTCTTACCTGCCTGTCCTGCCGTGAGAAGCCTGTGTTTTTGAGTCAAATTGTTCATGTTTTTCCATGAATTGTAGAACGTCTGTTGCCTTAAGGGGTAGGAGAAGCAATGATTAGCTATGTATTGCTGTCATTGCCAGACATGTCTGAGCATATATTGTATACCACATAAATTACGTCAACATACAATAAGACGTTATGTGAAGTTTGAAATAATAAAGAACAAACAGAAGAGATGAGAAATGTAAGTAGGAAACAAATGTATTTATTATAATATCAACACATTGTTCTATATACATACATCGTAATAAAAATGCAGTCATAGTAGCACAAAAGGTTGTTTCACAAGTTATATACTGTATGTAATATATTTTATTCTCAATATTTTTTTCCACATTTCAGACGTTTGTCTTACATCTTGATTGCATTAGCAAGTTTGGAATTCTTTGTGGTATAATTTTGAGTTTATTGTGGTATGTCAACATTGATTCAGGTGAGAATGAATAAATAAAAGCATTTTAGCCTTACAAATGCATTTACTAGTAAACAGATTTTATTTTTTCAAACCATAAGTAAACTTTATATGTAGTGCACATGTTCTGTGCACAGAAGTGTTAGTTTTAAATGTCACAAATAATGAAATGCATGGCGATTTTTTTAAGAGCAGTAAATAATCACGTGTGACACAATGCGGAAATCATACAAAATAAATCATGTACCAATAAATGACAATTCAAGTAAAACAGGTTTATGTTCTGTTACTATAAAAATGTAAATCCCTTATCCTCTCGATGGGGAGATTATTACATAATTCCATTATTTTATGCGCTAAAACAACAAAGAATAAAACACAAATTATTTAAGGCTAAATTGCAGCCTCCGGTTAAAAAAGGTAAGAGATTATATACATAACTAAAAAGTCTGCTCTGAAAAGATCAGTGTATACTGAGGTGAAAACTCGCACGTACAGTTAAATGCTCAAGACTACACTGTACTTGGCCATTATTCATTCCAATTCCTCAAGGACACACCGAAATAATATGCAGCCCTTAAACTATAATACAATATTGCTGAGTCACACAGACAGGAAGTTATGTGTTCACAACAACCCATATTTGGCAACAACAGGCAGAATCACGGCAAACTGCTCAAATGTGCAAACCAGCCAATCAAAACAACTGATTCGTTTTTTTTTTGTGTCTTTTTTTTATGATTGTACCATTAGTAGTCCTCACAAAGCTTACAGCTGGCATCATCCACACAGTCACTTGGTTTGAAACGAAGCCATCCCTTGTTTTGAATAGTGCTTTGTCACGGGCTTCAACAAAAGGTTTCTTGTTCAATTGGATAAAAAGCATTCAACACTATTAAGTCAGGAGATATATATATTTATATATACCTTGGATATGTGCGGTACATGTTTATGCACATGCATTGTTGGTGGGAATTGAACGTGGGGTCACCTGTCTCTTTTTGCTTTATCTCATCTCCATCAAGCCCATGAAAAGCTCTGCTGTTTGAGGCACTGTCTCTCTCCGTCGGCCATCTTCTAGCTCGGTGACGGTGCGTCTTCGCAGTCCGGGGAGCAGTCGGATTCCTCCCTCCGCACCCAGATGACCTCTGACCCCTCAACCCGCTCCGCTGCGCTCCCCGTAGCGCTCTGATCCGATAGCTCCGTGGCGCCGGGTTCCCCTCCGGCCGACAGGGGGGACTCTGGCTCGTCCTCCAGCCCAGCGTGGGGCTCTATCTCCAGGGCCATGGCCAGGACGGAGGCCTCCAGGTCCGGATCCTCCACTGGACCGGTGGACCGGCAGAAGCCGCCGTCGTCGTCCAGATCGTCGTTGTCGCTCAGGATGTCGGTCTCCTTCACCTCCTCTGGGTCCTCGTACTCCTCCAGGTCGAACTGCTCCTCCACCCATCGGTCCGTGTCGCCAGCCGGGTCGGAATGCTGCTGCTGCTGCTGCCGTTCCTCTTCTTCTCCTCCTCTGGGTTCCTCCTGGGGGGAGGTGGGGTCCATGTCGGGCTCGCCGTCAAAAACGATGTCCGTGTCGATGGTGAATCTATTCCGTACCAGCTTCCTCCGGCCCAGAGTCCTGGTGGGGGCGGAGACTGCACCGACAAAAACAAATAACAACAGTTACAAATAATAACACCAACAGCAACAACAACAACAACACCTTATTTTGTTGTATAAAGGCAAGCACGTTTTAATGTTACAAAGTGCTTTTATCAGCTATCGGTACCTTAAAATTAACACATAAGAAAAATATTAATAGAACCAATGAAATAAACAGAAAATGGCAGTTTGTTAAAATAACGGCAGTACGTTGCCATGCATGGACTGAAATAAACAATAGTGTAAACAAACAAAAATGATTCCCTGAAATATTTGATATACTGTATATATATATGAGATAATATATGAGTGTAAACCAACTGGATGATAAAATGATTCCTTGAAATAGTTGATATTCTGTATATATATTTATGAGATAATATATGAGTGTAAACAAACTGGGTGATAAAATGATTCCCTGAAATACTTGATATATATTCAGTACTGTGCAAACGTTTTAGGCAGGTGTGAAGTCTTTAAAAGTTAGGGGGAAAAAACCACATAAAAATATCAATGTTAATTGTTTATTTTTTTTATCAATTCATAAAATACAAAGTGAGGGAGAAGCAAATCTGTATCAAATTAACATTTGATGTGACCACCTTTCGCCTTCAAAACAGCCTCCCCTGCCTAAAACCTATGCAAAGTACTGAATATGAGTGTAAACGAACTGGATGATAAAAGGATTGTACCTGTTCTGTTCATGGCGGGGCGGGCTCCTTTCAGGGCACAAAGGCGCTTGCCTCCGAAAGGCACGTACTGCTGGCTGGGAGGCAAGCTCTCCGTCTTCAGCAGTTGGCGTCGCTGTTTGTCTCGTAGGATGGAGTGCACGGTCTTCAGGAAGTCTTTCTTGCTCTCAGGGGAACTAGCAGGAGGAGGAGGAGAGGACAGGCGTGTTATCTGTAGTGGATTCATCGGCAGTTTAAGGTTAGCAGAATATTTGTAATGTAATGGGAAACTTCATTTATAAAGCGCCTTTCAAAACAAATGTTACAAGGTGCTGTACATAACTACAATATAAAATATATATATAAAAAGAATACTAATATACAAAACCTGTATGAAACCAATAATAAAAATGACAAACATTAAACAGTAAAAGTAAATAGGAAAATATTACATCACAAAGCACTACCAATACAAATTCGTTCCGATTTTTTCCCAAAAGCTCGTTCACTGTATCAAACAGGGACCCCTCACCTGCAGCACAGATGGAACGTTCTCTCCGGTCTCCCTTCTGACTCAGACTTCACGTGGACTATTTCACACACCGCCGTGCCCTCGCCATCTGAGAAGAGAAAAAGAAAATATATTATTTACGTTCTTAAGCCTATACTGCGCGTACATTCATTACATTCACTGAAAACCCATCATTTACTTGAAAAATTTTTGCAGCAAAAAAATTATTTCAAACATTACAAACTGTATATTTAAATGATTCTTTTTCATGTGTGATTGATTCCCTGCGACCCACCTGCGTTGGCCATGGTCCTGACTTGGAGGGTGTCGGTGGAGATCATGTGACGGAAACGGAACGGGTCCTTGTCTTCGGAGGACATCGAAGCTCGATGGGAGCCCCCCTAAAAACAACAACAACAACAACAACAACAACAACAACAACAAAAAACAACCAGGTCAGAGACTTAGAAGACCATCTCACCACATAGCCTTCACACACAGGTGAAGAAACGTATAGAAAGTGTGACATCCTTTTTTGAAATAGGCTCTAGATTGATTTAGAAGGTGACCCACTGGGCTACTTCTGAAAGGGACACTTGGAACCATGAAAAAACTACACAATAACTTGATAGTGTGGGAGCAGGGAGGAATCCAAGGTGCTCTCTGCAATGTTCTGAACTGGCTGTGTGAAATTACACTCACCATTTTCTTCTTCTGTTTGGAGCCGTCCTTGCAAACAAACACCACGGCTGTTTTGAAGACTGAAAAAGAGAAAAAAAACATAAATATCAGAGAATCTTATATGAATCTAAAATAAAAAAACAGCTCTATACTGTCTGTAAACTATACTTTAATACACATACTTTTAATTCTACACGCTACAGCAACTAATTCAGCGAAATTGCATAAAAAAACAAAACAATGCCCACGAAGAAGATTCTTAGGTTGTGAAAGCCGAGCTGACAGCACTGACACCGCGACGTACCGAAAGCAGCAAGCTGGGGGTCTTTCTTCCACTTGCCCAGAGAGGCTGGTGGGTTTATCCACGCTACGCTGGTGTGCAGCAACAAGTCCCCCATGGACAGATCGGCAACCTGCCGCAAAAACACACACGCACAAAAACAAAGTTGTCACGGTAACGCAATCGCACACAAACGGTAAGTGTTACACCACTGACAGCGCAGTCCTTCAGTTGAACCGTAATAATTATCGCACGTTTTAGGATCCTCTGACAATAATAACAATAACAAACCAATTTAAACCAAAGCATTGAAAGAACAAGAACAGTTGTTTAGGCCTGGTGCCATGATATACGGGGGGAGGGCCCCAGGGTTTCAAAACACAAGCTAAAAAAGGAAAAAGCTACGAGGGAGATTTGGAGAATGGATTTCCGTTGGAGGACTTAAACGTGTTGCCAAGGGCGGCAGCAAAGACACGCTGACTTTAAAGGAGGTTTTTGGAACGAGAGGTGAGCCACCACGCACCTCTTTCTTCTCCCCGCTCTGTTCAGCGATGAGCTGGTCGAACACGGCCCCGTACTCCTCGTGGACCTTCTGCATCTCGTTGATGTGGCTGGCCACCTTGTTCATGGCTTTCATGGCAACTGGGGAGAATCGGAGCGAAAGGTGGATTTATTTTGGGCACGTTAACAATCTTTAACACTTGTAGC
>JAPMUY010007308.1:85000-187500 GCA_026901105.3 Galaxias olidus | reverse complement strand
CGCCAGCTCACTGGGGGAATATAAAGACCTTTCATCAAGCCTTACAGCCTCTAAAAAGCCATCCATAAAACACCACGCAACGCAAACATACAACATTCTGTTACAGGAGCATCGATAAAATCATCCGACCAGAGTAATTCAAATCATCCCTCAATTCATTCGTAGACATTGAAAAAAATCTACCACACTTAGGGAAAAAAAGCACAGGCTGTCAGTCATCTATTGATAAGAGCACATGAAACAGAGCTTGCAGACGGAAAAAGCAAATCTACCACAGTTGGAGAAACACCACGACGGTCGGTCTACAGCTTGATAAGACCACAGTACACACAGAGAGTGAGAGCGAGGAAGGTCCTGCATGGTGCAGCTAGCTCACCAGATGAAGCATGTCATAGACCGAGTCAGACGAGCGCTTGCTGCTGTGCTTGCTCCACTTGAGGGCAGACATGGCCGGACTTGGTCAGGCGGAGAGCGCGAGAGAGCGAGAGAGAGAGTGAGAGAAAGACAGACCGCAAGAGAGAGGACAAGTCAGAAAATGGCACCCAGCCAGAGGGCAGTGGAAGAAGAGGCTCCGGGGAATGCAGGAAGAAAGAGAGAAAAAAAGAATGAGAAGAAGTGACAGCACTTGCGGTCGTGATGTAGGATGAGAGCTAAACAAAACTCCTCCGCCTCCTCCTCCTACTCTTCCTCCTCCTCTTCCCTCGTCTTCTCGCCCACCAGCACTTTCAAGGCTTCAGCTCCCCTCCTTTGCCTTGAGACAAGCTTCAACAGCCTCTTAGCCCCCCCTCTCTCTCCCTCCCTCTCACTCTCCTTCTCCCTTTCTCCCTTTCTACCTCTCTCTCTCTCTCTCTCTCTCTCTCTCTCTGCTGTTGTGGTTGTTGTTGTTGTTGTTGTTGTTGTTGTCCCTGCCTCTCTCCGTCTCTCCACTAAACACCGGGGCTGTGCCTCGCGCTCAGACAGATAGGCGTGCGGGAGGCGGGAGCTAGCTCCCCACGTAACGGACAGCAGCGCACGCTCAACAAGGAGGCACGCTGGTCCGTCTGTCCGCCGGGGAGCAAGAGGAGCCCATTGCTGGTGGTGGACGGAGGCAAGAGGGGGTGGATGGAGGACGGGGGGGGGTTGGTCTCCCCTCTCTCTCCCAGACTGCAGAGGAGAAAGATTGGCTGGGTGGAGGGACACCGCAGCGGAATATAAATGCAGTATCCATGGTATAGGGAGAGCGAGGGGGAGGGGGTGTGGAACGATGGGGAGAGAAAAAGGGGGGAGTGGGGGGGTGTAAATAAGCCGGCTGCAGAGATGAGCTGCACGGGTGAAATAGAATTCTCTGGCAGAGAGCTCAGTTTGCATGAGAAAAGGAGGGGAAGAGAGAGAGGGGGAGAAAACATATTTAAAGCAGCAGAACACACACAGGGTACACGGTGTGTGTCAGCAGAGGAGCTGTGCATGTTCCACCACGCTACACAGTGTTCATTTCCTGCAGAAAGAAAACTGACATGAACGCTACGAGAATCAATAAGAATTCAAACACACACACACACACACACACACACACACACACACACACACACACACACACACACACAGAAAGGAAAAACATGTGGACAGTTCCACACACTTCCCAGTGCCAGCAGTGCATTTTTCCCAGCTCCAAATATCCGCATGCAGAGCCCATATGTGCGTGCCCAAAGGCGGGGGGGGGGGGGTTCAACTAAAGAGGACACCTGTCAACACACAGTCCATAAGAACACGCTGCTGAGGAAGGAGGTGGGCGGACTGCGCCAGCCCAGCGACGAAGAGACCCTGTTATCATTTCCTGGGGCTGTTACAGCGCTGACGGCGGGCGGGCGAGTCAGACGAGTCATTAGCCCGTCTATGAGACAAAAGGGCTTTCTGCCCCCCTCTCATCTCTCCCTCCTCCTTATCCCAGAGGTTTGAAGTCGTGAGCTGAGAACGCGGTTGTTCGTCAAGACAGTCGTCACTGCGTCGCGGATACTTTCGCTGTGTCGGTATAGCGACAACGGTGAGCTACATCCATTTTGCATGAATGAGAAGGTAGGCTACTTCAAGTTGGCGTTGGCATATTCAGTGGGGTGCGAAAAGCCTAGGCCCAAAATACAACAGAGCCTGTGGAGTTAATTAATGTGAATATTGAACAATGCAGATACGGAATTTAGCATAATTTGACCAAAGAAAAGAATGCAATCGTGTCAAAACATTTCAGTGAAGCTAACGGCAGCTGAATCCTAATTGATGGGTCTGGTGACAGCCCACCATATGAGGAGTGAACTATTCAATATGGGGGGGAGCAATTGGCTGAGGCCAGTGCACCCCCCTCCCCTACACCCCAACACTCTGAGCTGATCGGGCATTCTGCACTGGTTCCTGTCTGCTAAGAACCAGAGAATGAGAAAAAGAAAAACAGAGTCCGGCTATACGGCTCAGAGAACAAGAAAGAGTGAGAGAAAGAGAAAGAGAGAGAGAGAGAGAGAAAGAGAAAGAGAGAGCGAGAGGGGTAGGCTATAGTGCTCAAACGAGGTGAAAAAGGGAGAGAGAACGAGGATGAGACGGGTAGAGGCAGGCTATATTGCTCACAGAATGAGAAACACACGCACACACACACACACGCACACACGCACACACACACGCACGCGCACACGGTGGTGCCTCCTCTTGAGCAGGAGCCCATCTGTCTTTCATAGGGCCGACCAGGGGCCGGTTGTCAGGACGCCAGTTGCCGTGAGGACCGAGCTCTGCAGCTCTAATCTCATTTAGCACATCTTCTTCTTCTTCTCTCCCAGAACCTTTTTCCAACGGCTAAATAAAAACCTGTCACCTCGTTAGTTCCGGCGTTGGGTGATCTGCTTTACTGAGAGAGATGTGCTGTTGCCTTTTAATTACTTTCCACCCAGAATGTGTGAGTGTGTGTGTGTGTGTGCATTAATATGTTTGTGAATCCTGCAAAGGTTTCTGCAAAAATGTTGTGTATGTGTCTATTCATTAACCGTCCAATCCCCAGAGCTCCCATGAGAGTCCGCCTCTAATTAAACAGCCTCAATCAGAAGCCATAATCAAACAATTAGTATTCATGCCTAATCAAAAAGACATTCCCTTTAAAGCAAACCATCTATTCCCTTCTTTCCTGCTTTAGCTTGGCTGTATTTGCTGCACAGATACAGTGCTTCTGTTTCGTACTGTAACGTAGATGGCGTCAAAGAGTGTGGTACATAAACGGTAGGGCGTGTGATGATCCTAAAAAAGGGTCTGAAACAAAACTTTCTTCCACTTTTGCAAAACAAGCAAGGATATCACGATCCATCAAGTTCCATATCTTTGGCAACAAGCTTAGTTATTTTAAAATGTATCCTAAGAGGGTTGGGGGTAGGAATTGGCAAACGTAGAAGTAAAAGTTCGTTTTACCCCCGCGATGATTAAATGAGTTGGCAGCAGATGGTGCATTAGAGACAAGAGCACAGGAATGAATCTAGATGGTTCTTTTATTAACCGCTGAAAGCTGGCAAGGACGTTTTAAGGGCAAAGATTGAAGAAGTGGGACTACCAATTCACAGGGAATGACGCAGTAGAAACCATTTTACATTTACCGAGGCTGAAAGAAGGTAAAGACACGGGTCATTACCTTTTGGGATTTGTCAAACTCTCCGAAGATGTCACCGTCGTCGTCCAGGCTGTCTCCGGAACTTTCCAGCATCAGGCCCACGCCATCGTCCAAGATGTCCTCTGGAACAGAACAAAAAACAACAGTGTAACAGCTAGATTTTTAAACCCCACAGCCCCAAAAAGCAACCAAAGAACTCACAACAAGTTCAATAAACCTGTTAACCCTCCCCCACCTTCCAGCCTTAACACCTCCCCCCACCAAGGACTCTGGACCTGAAGAAAAAGAAGAACCCCTGCCGAAACATAAAGCAGAAGACGACCAATTCTACCACGCCAGCGTTCTTGTTTTTGCTCTGCTCTTTGTCACTAATGCAATACAACTCTTATCACCCAACCACTACTACTTTACAGAACCAAGGCACTTAAGGATGTCAAGAAGAAGTAGGAAGCACATTGAACGAGGGGAAGGCACAGCAGCATCCTGGCAGTTTCCTTTTTTTTTTACTCCCCTCTTAACTACTGCTATAAAAGAGCGAGCGAAACAAGGGATTTATCAAATAAACTAATACAAATTACATAATCGTTAAATACTTCCCTCTGTATGCAATTTAAAACGTGATCTATGCATACAAACTCAAAGACACATGTATTTGTAAATATATGTACATATGGTAGATTTATAGTTTGTAATTATTAATGCACATACTGTATAAACATACTGTATATGAATGATTTATATACAAACATACACAATATGCACATACACAAATATATTTATGTACATGTTTTATTTTAGTTAGGTAGCTAGCTCACTGAAGGAGACATGGGATTTATCAAATAAACAAACACGTGTTATGATGTTATAGTTAATGCTTGTAATGTAAAAACTATATACACAAACACTAAAAGACACATTTATAAACATGTGTACATCTTGTAGATTTATATTGTGTGACTATTAATGCACATACTGTACACATACATGTATATACGTACATGTGTTAGCATGTACATGTTGTATTTTGGTGAGGCAGCTCACCTTGACTCTGGGAGAAGATGTCTGTGTAGAGATCCTCCTGCGCGTCAGAGCGTCTGGGGGGCAGGTAGCAGAGCTGACGACGCTCCACGGAGGGCAGGGTGTTGACGGTGAGGGCCAGGGAGGCTTGCGAGAACGCCGCCTTCATGTCGGAAAAGTGCAGGCAGCGGGAGTCCTTGCCGTTCAGCTGCAGGATCTCGTCCCCCGCGTTCAGACCTGCGGGAGGCAACGAGGAGCGCGGTCAGACGGTTCGAATCCTGTCGTGTCGCCGTCTTCCACACTTTGTAATCGGAACATTTCTACTCGGTCCCTTTTCTATTAGGATTTGGAGTGTAATGATAAGGAAGCTCAACTAAGGTTGATTAATGGCCGGTTTCAATCCGTTTCATTAAGGTGATGGATGATTACTGGAGCACGCTAAAAGTTACAAGGGCGGAAAGCGACAACTTAGTTTGGATAAATCGTGTTAATCTCCTGTTTCTGATTTGACTTTTGAAGTTCAGGCTATTTCCTATGAAACAGACACTAACAGAAACCAATTGTTTTTAACTCTGGTCTTAGTCTAAATACCTTTTCCTATTCGCAGCTAGCAATAATAATAAAAATAATACATATTATTTGAGGGCGGCTTTCAAGATACTCAAGGTCACCTTAAAATAAACAGATACGAGAAAATGTTTATAAAATATGAATTAATAAAAGTGCAAAATGATGCAAGGCTTTTGTAATAAGGCAACCTTATTATAACAAAACAAAAGTTTTCCTCATTATCAATGAAAGCTATGAAGTAATAATGAAAAAAGCCACGCATATTTCTTCATTTCAAAATACACATCCAGTGTAGTTAGCGACGCTTCTCGTGATGCCTGAGGTAGTAGTTGTATGGGATTGCATCAGGATCCAGTCCCCTCTCGTTGTTCAGTGCCACGGGCGTGACCCAGTTCTGGTTGCCCTGTTCAAATGTCGAGGCTGCCACTGAGGGGACACAGCGGCCTGTCCCCTCCGGGCCAGCGAGTCTCAGCCTGCAGCGCTGCACTGTGTGGCTGTCGCTACATCAGTTCATTTCCACTGCTCACTACCGGCCGTGTATCACAAACCTCAGCCTCTGAAAAACATGAGTCTGGATTCCGGTTTGCCGAAGCGAATAGAACCCAAGGCAGACCATCACACGGGTGTCATATTCAATCAACCTTGTCTTTGAGAATATTGAACAAAAGTAACGCAGGACCGTGGACACAAACATCCTTGAGGGAAAATGTTTGAAACAAACTGCACGTACTTTAACCAACCCAGACAAATGTCAACATGTAAGGGGGGGGGGGGGGGTCATTGTGCATCCTCTCTCTTCCCTCGCTCTATCGTTTATTAGTTCTGTTAGCACTAAAAGGACCTCTCTGAATGGGACGGGAAGGGGTAAGGAACCTTTGGCGAAGGCCAGGCCGCCAGCCTTGACGTCCGTAATGTAGAGCTGCTGTACACAGTCCTCCTCCACCACCGAGATGGAGAAACCTGGATGAGGGAGGGAGAGACGGAGCAGAGAGGGAGGGAGGCAGGAAAAAGGAGAGGTGGGAGACAGAGAGGATAGAGAAGAAGAGAGGGAGAAGAGAGGGAGGGAGGCAGGTAGGAGGAGATGGAGACAGAGAGGATAGAGAAGAAGGAAGGAATGCAAGCAGGTGAGGAGAGGAGGGGAGAGACAGAATATAGAAAGAGAGGGAGGAAGTACGTAAGAGGAGGGGGGCAGAGAGGATTGAAGAGAAGAGAGGGAGGGAAGAAGGCAGGTAGGAAGAGGAGGGGGGCAGAGGATGGAAAGTGAGAGAGAGAAGAGAGGGAGGGAGGCAAGTAGGTAAAAGGAGGGGGAGACAGAGAGGATAGTAAAAGAGAAAAAGAGGGAGGGAGGGAGGCAAGTAGGTTAGAGAAGGGGGGAGACAGAGAGGATAGAGAGGAAGGGAGGGAGAGAGAGAGAGAGGGGGGGCACAGCAAATAGAGAATATATGAGAGCATATGTGAGAGAGGAAAGGAGGTGTAGAGAGGGGGGGGGGTAGAAAGAATAGAGCATATATGAGAGAGGGAGCGACATTATATAAGGCACATGTAAAGAGGCTCTCTGCACTGATGGAAAAACAAGGGAATACAGGCCAGCAGACAGGTGACATAACATCCACAACATAACAAAAGCAAAAGCGTATTGACAACGCTATACTTGAAAATAATAACAAGATATTGAATTATTATTGAATGAGAGGGTGCATCGCTACTGCAACAATAGACGCGTCCAACAATAAAAAAACATATATAGTGTTTTCTGCTGGGTATCTTACCATATCCAATCATGCAGGATTCATCCCGGTCAAACTGGATCACTTTTGTTATTTTCGAGCAGAGTTCAATTTCTTTGTAGAGCTGTGGATGGAATACACGCACACGAAAACGCACACGCACACGCACACACCTCCTCAAATCAGTAATACCAAAAGGAGCCGGACTTATTTATATTCTGCTGTGTGGGTGACTGAGAGGCACAAAGAAAGCAAGGTATTGATTTTCTCTATTCAAAGAAAAAGGGAAAAATAAACCACTGCGGGACACGCTCCCATGCCGGATGTTTTGTGATGTGGCTATGCACGAGTCATTCAAGCAAATAAATCAGTCACTTCCCTGAACACTTACACAGTGAATAACGCTTAACAGATCCAAGCAGAAAACACATGTAATAGACTTCAACTAGAAGAACTACGTGAATCAGATGTATCGCCAAATAGGCTAACACATAAAAAACGCTGTGCAGAAACCAATGCCTAGCGTTGTGTAATCACAGTGTGCAGGCTACTTTGGGACTGCGTCGTAGCGAGATCTCACTATGTATCATGACTTTGAAATGAGGTGTCCCTTCAGATGGCTGAAACTTCAAATCCCCCCACGTTTTGGATTACCGTCAGGGGAACGCGTCACAGAGCTTGAGATAAGCTGTGGCACGGCAAACATACCAAGTCGCACACGTCCTCCTCGGGCTTTGGGATGTAGAACTGCACTTGGTTTTCGATCTGGAACTTCAGGCGCAAATAGTGCTTAGTGGGATCCAGCTGATGGGCCTGTCGGGATTCAAGGGGGAAAAGGTTTCAATAGAGGATCGGTGTAGTAGCGCATCGCTAGACTGCTACAACAAAGCACGTGGATTTTGGTTTTCTATCTGTTTCCCTGACTTTTCTTTTTCTTTTTAGGACGTTTTGGCACACTGTGATCTGCTAGCATATTTTGGCTGCTAGAAAAAAAATAAAATGCTTATGACATGATATGGATCCTTGGTAAAAGTAATATAACTGAAAAAGCATATATTCAGATTTTCAAAATGATTAACTCTTTCCCCTTTGAAAGAAAATGAATGCATACTCCTCCATGAGAAGATGAAGTCATGCAGTAGAACCGAATCAACCAATCACGCCTCGGACATTTCCCATGAAGCACCTAAACCACCCTGACATTTTGGTGAATTGAGGCCGTAACGCCGGGCAATCGTGATTTTTTAAACTTCAACGTGCAACGGAACGTTATTTCTAGAACACAAGACAGCGGTTAGCTTGGTAATGAACCAGGCGGCGGTTAGCCTGCTAATAAACCAAGACAGCGATCTTTACCAAGTCCTTAACTGATGGCTTCCTGACTGGCAGAGAGGGTCACGGGGACGTTGAGATATGGGGGGGAGGGGGTATGAGTGCCGAGCTCCAGGCCAGAGGAGACCGTGTGGAGGGGGAGGGGGTGTTTACCTTGCAAATGGCCTCCAGGGCGCACAGAGCCGACTCCCCCGGCTGGATGGTGGCGAGGACGGGCCTGTCGTTGGGCAGACACACCCAGGATGGGGTGAGGTGGTCTGGGGCCCACGTGTCGCTGTCCACGCTGGGCCGCGGCAGGCTCTTCACGGTGCCCTCCTCACTCTTCTGCAAGAGCAGGAACCAATGGTTAGGAATTCAAAGAGCGCATTCTCTTTAAAAAGGCTACTGTAAATAATTGTTCAGTCAGTCCAATAATGTTTTACAGATTTATGCCGTCAAACAACATTTGTTTTATTATTACAGTAAAAAAAAAAGAAGCGTTTCACAATCATCTGAATGAAAGAGTTTTATCTTGAACAGCGTGATTTAATCCCATCCCTGACCGCCTCCGCTTTGCATGTGAACATTAACATCAATAAACTGCCGGCAGTTTTCCTTCATCGCTTATCAATGGTTAGATTACACAGCAACAATAACTTTCCAGAAGGAAAGAGAGAGATTCACATTTTCCTTTAAGTTGCGGGAAAAAACAACAACAATATAGAGTAGCAGCCTCTAATGTGTGTAACTTTGAAATAGTAATCTTCAACCTTTCAGAAATCTCAGAAGACAAAGGAGGCACCAGTGTTTTAGTGTAACGGCGTAAACATTTGGCAAACGGTTTTAGTTGGAGCCTCTCCATGCGTGCACCGACTAACCCCTAAGTGGCGAGAGGCTGCCAAGCTATGAGGATAAAGGAAGCTACTGACCACACTATCCTTGGCAGCGTCCACATAGACGCCATCCAGGGGCTTTTTCGCTGGCTCCTCGCCATCGGCAAATACCTGCAGGAGACAAGGAAAGAGGAAACGACAAAAGTCAATTCACTGTCTAGATGGGAACTGGGAGGGAAAGAAAAACGTTTAGGGAAAAAGATAAGGCTGGATTATCTGCAAAAGAGTAATTACATAAACAAACTCTGTTTGGTTTCTTGTTCAGGGAAAAGTCAATAAAAAAAACAATAAAAAAACTTTGAAACTAATGACCCAAAAAATGTCAACAGTTAATTTGGGGGGTGAAACTAAGGATATTGTTTGGGGGGATGAAGGAGGTGGTTACAGACCTGGTCGATGCTGGGATGGGCTTTGGTCTTCCTCCTGGAGGTGGTATCCAGGCCCCAGAGAGAGGAGAACCTGCTTCTTCGTTTACTGGTGGAGCGTCTCCTCAGCCCGCTCTCTGAGCGCGCCGCCACCTAGAGGGCAAAAACGAGATCGTTCAGGGAGAAGTACAGGGCCTGGGGCGACGATGGGAAGACATGCTAATCACATCCACAACTTTTCATTCAGAGGAATCGAACTATTTCAAACCGCTTCCAAAAACAAAAAAGTTTCTATTCTTCTCTCGATCCTCTGCCTTACTGTACTGTCCATGACATACCAAAGCTTCATCCTGACATTCTGTTTTCGACACGTTGAGACATTTCCTAGGTTAGCCCCTTTTCCAAACCCACATTAGCAAGGTGTATTACCCTCTAGCACGGTAGCCCTCAAATGGCTTTGGAAAGGCACTGGGTGAGGTCGCGGCACTTACATGGAGTAACTAAAGAGCTTCAAAAGCCATCTCTCAACATTAAGGGCACTCTCATTCTGTATCTCTGTTACGTTACATCATCACCCCCTCAGCCTTCACTGGGACAAAGTGCTGATCTGCTTGTTCATGGCAAAGGAAAAGGAAAAAGGGAGAAAAGAAGAGAGAGAAAGAAAAGAAAGAGAAAAAAAGAAAGACAGAGTAAGAAAAGGAGTGAGAAAGAAAGAGAGAGAGAGAAATAGAGAGTGAGAGAGAGAGAGAGAGAGCTAGAGAGAAAGAGAGAGAGAGAGCGAGAGAGCAAGAGAGAAAGAGAGAGAGAGAGAGGGAGAGAGAGAGAGAAAGAGAGAGAGTGAGCCAGAGAGTGAGCCAGAAAGAGCCAGAGTGCAGCCCAGAGCCAGCTGAAGCAGCATCTCCGGGAAAGTGCTTCTGAGATCTCTTTGGCTAATCATGCCTTCCCGCTGTGTTGTAGCTCAAACACCCACCTGGCTCTGAGGCAGCCCGTTGGCGTAGAGAAACAAGCACCTTATCGATCAGCAAACTGGGCTCCAAATCAAATACAATGTTACCCTGCAACCCCCACCAACGCTTGCAGTGTTGGGGAGTCTGGATCGATCACCTCGGCAACCCTGTGGAGGAGGCCCCTACAGAGGGGTGCCCTTCCATGGCCCCCCCCCCCCATCGTAAATAGCAAGCGACACAAGTAAATCTGGTTGGCCTCGTGCTTTCTATATATAAAGCCAGAAAGTCGCCTGGACACACTGTGCACACCAATTGTGATGTATGTTTGAGCACGGAATGGATTTTCTTGTTCCAAGACAACAACCTTTCAAAATAACCAATTTGATGAAAAGAAAAAAGGGACACTGCTAAGCAAAACACATACAAACAGCACATACCGACGTTGGTGGCATTCGAACAGAACATGAAAGGTTACCAGCATGCATTAAAAACCCAATTTAGCAGTTTTGTCCTGAGATAGCCCCCAGTGATCCTACTTACCAGCGCGTGGAAGGAGGAGACAGAGAAGATGCCCAGCCGTCCCATGGCCAGCTTGGTGGGGCGCGAGGCGAAGGCCAGCAGGCGTTTGGGGTTGGGGAGCTCGCCGCCCTGCAGGCTGGCCAGGTAGCAGCGGAAACGGAACAGGTCCATGTGAAACTGCTCCAGGTTCTGCTCCCACAGGAAGATCTAGACAAGCCCCGGGAGAAAAAAACCACCACCTCGTTAGTTGGTCTTCAGAGAGAAAGAGATGAAATGAACAAGAGAGCAACTGAGACAGAGAGAGAGAGAGAGAGAGAGAAGAGAGAGACGCCTGAGAAGAAGCAAACAGCTTGCCAAGAAGGCAAGCGGTCCACACAGGATCGGTGAGCGAGCGCGTCTGTTGTAACAACAATACCCTTTGTCCGTGGCCCGGTGGGCCGAGATGGGAGGCGATCCGTTTCCTCGGCGCTCCGTTCAAAGTGCTGCCGACCGACCGGCCGCTCTGTCCCTAATGGTCGTCTGTTTACCAGGACCAGTGGACCAGGCAACGGGGATAATTCACTGGGGCGCCCCCCTCCACTGTCTCTGGCCAGCACCCGTTTTTGTTAGGGGAGGGAGGGAGGGAGGGAGGGAGGGAGAGGGGAGAAGGAGAGGGGGGTGTCGCGACCATGACGGAGGGCTGTGTGTATCTTGCCAAGTAGCCCGGCGACGGGAAAGAGACAATACATTCCACGAGCCGATCCAGCCTGGGGAGGGATGGGGGGGGGGCTACAGGCTTTCTGAAGGAACAGCCCGGCTCTCCTCCATTCAGAGGGACACAAAGTGAAACCAGACACCCACCACAGCGAGGAAGGCACCACCTTGCTGCCAGAACAAAGGCCGTTCCATCTGCCTCCCGTGTAAACAGAGCCGTTAACTATGATTAAAAGATACTTCTCCAATTAATCGGGGGGGTAAGCGGGATCGCCTCTCTGCGTGCCCACGGGGAGGATGGGTTTCACGGCAACAATGAGGAACAGCAGTAAGGTTACAGAGACCGGCCAGCTTCGTTATTGTTAGGGAAGTAACACCCGGCTCTCTGGCTATCTGGACCGTGTCTGAGACAGTGAATGAGGAAGACATGGGAATGACGAAGGAGGAAGATAAAGCACACACACACACACACGCACACGCACACGCACACACACACCACACACAGATACAGACACACACACACACACAGCCAAACCTCACCTGATCGAGGATGGTCTTCCTCTTCTTGGTGTCGGTGACGGCAGAGAGCTGCATGTCGCCCATCTTCTTCATCTTCTCGTCCATGTCAATCTTCTGCTCCAGCTTCTTCATCTCGGCGCGGAGCAGGCGGACCGTGTCCTCCCTGTGGTGCTGGCGGGCCACGCAGGCCGCACAGGCCGAGTGGACGGCCGTGACCCAGTTCTCCAGCTCCGTCTGGCTAGACGTCTGCGGAGGAAGAGGGGGGAGGGAGGGAGGGGAGGTCAAAGGTTAATGGTGGCAGGTCAAAGGTCAGAGCCTGTTAATTCAAAGGAGGCTTGCCTTACTGACAAGGTGGGTTCAAAAAAAACAACTGGTTGTCGTTGGGGTTTGGCTTAGACAGTTATTGAGTACCTCACAGTGTTATACAATCAACAGACGTGGGGGGCCCAGACGGCACAGAGCCATATAAGGGCATGGCTTAGCAGGAAGCAGACAGGATCTATCCAATGGTGATTTAGAGTGTGGAATGGAGGAGATAAGGGAAACGGAGACGTGTGTTTACCTGAAAGAGGAAAGCGTCGCCCAGGGAGTTGCTGAGACAGAACACAAAGTCCTTTTTGGGGTGTTCAGGTACGGCCTGGACTATGCTGTTCTCCGCCCAGACGGCGTGCTTAGGGATACTGTTGTGGTCGATCCCGGAACGGCCGTCTGTCTCGTAGAAAAACAGCGTGCAGCCTGGAACAAAAACACAACCACCAAATCAATAATGAATAATAATATCATGTATCGCCTAACTCTTACAGAATGATGATTTGTACATCTTGAGATCATATGGACACCCCCCTTAGAGAAAAACACAGCAAATTAAAGGGATTAGTCTTTGATTTGCTTTAGTTTTTCTATCAACTTCATTCTGCCCTCCAGTGGTCAACCTAGGGAAGTGCAGCCGTGTGGACTCCTCCAGGAGGCCAGACATCATCATCACAAGGCTGATTCAATTTCAGGCCCAGTCAAGTGCCATTAGTGAAAATACATTTCACTGATACATCAAATATTAAATTATGTTTTATTGAGCACACTGTGTGCGCTGAATGTGATTTGCAGAACCTCCAAAGAGAAACCACGGCCGAAGAGCGCAAACACAAAACAGAAGGCCTGCAGTATTTCAACCGGCGGGTGTGACGCTGATAAAAAGTGAGTGTAATTAATGACGATGAATCAAATGAATTATGAATGAGTGACCGGAGGCGAGCGGAGCGCCGTAAAGGCCAGGCACAGACTGGGGGGCAGCGCTCACCTTTCACGGAGACCCAGTAGCTCTTCCACTTCCGCCGCGTGGCCGACTCCACCTTCTTGTTCTTCTTATGCACCAGGAAGTTCTTGACGGCCAAGCGGCCGGCCTTGCGCACGGTCCCCTGGGCCACGCTGAGCAGCGGGTCCGACTGGTAGGCGGACGAGCTCATCGTGCTCTGCTCGTCGCTCAGCGCCGACCCGGCCTCCTCCAGGCTCTCCGTCTGGAAGGAGCTCCTCTCCAGCTCCTGCCGGAAGTTCTCGTACACTCCCTGGAGGCCCTCGCTGACCGTGCCGCTGCCCCCCCCGCCGCTCCCCCCCGCTCCCCCGCCGCCCCCCCCGCTGCTGCTCCCGCTGTCGCTGCCGGCGAACGTGCTGCGTCCGGCGGCCGAGCACACGGAGAAGGAGGCCGACATGGTCTTGTAGCGCCGCGACTGTGGCTCCGCCCCCGCCGTCACCCCGTCGATGCCGCTGTCCTCATACTCGCTGCCCTCGCCGGCCGTCACATCCTGAGAGGTTAGGGGTCAAGGTAAAGACGCTACTGTATGCAACAAGGCAAAAACAATTGAAATAACACAACGGTTCGGTCAGGTTCTTACTCTGTCTTTAACTGTAAACTGTATCGTCTCATCAGAGAGTTTCAAAGAACACGTAAAGCACACCTGACCTGCACACTTAGGCTCCTAGGGGCCACAGGTACAGCTACCGGGCTGACTATGCACTCCTAATGTCCCGACCTGAACCAGTGGTTTTATCCCCGAGCTGTAATGGGAGCTCTGGTGGTAGTTGGTGCAACACTTCCCTCCCCCGTGTCCCTGCTGAGTACGGACGCAGCCACAGGGCTCGCTGGGGATTAAGGGGCTGCCACCCACACGGACGGCCGTCTACCACGGAGGGAGTCGCGTGACCCAAATCACGTGCTCCGTAGACCCGCTCAGGCCGTGGCTCCCAGCGATGAGGCCGCCCCACTGGAGGTACTGTTACTGTTCCAGCGATGGGGCCGCCCTGCTGGAGGTACTGTTACTGTTCCAGTGATGGGGCTGCCCTGCTGGAGGTACTGTTACTGTTGCAGTGATGGGGCCGCCCTGCTGGAGGTACTGTTACTGCTCCAGTGATGGGGCCACCCTGCTGGAGGTACTGTTACTGCTCCAGCGATGGGGCCTCCCTGCTGGAGGTCCTGTTACTGTCTTCAGACGACCTCCCCTTCATTAGCATAAGAAAAGACTGAGGCGTTTCAAACAGGGAGTGACTTTAAACTCCCCTCCCTTCCTACCTCTCCCTCCCTCCCTCCCTCTCTCCCTCCCTCCCTCCCTTCCTCCTAAGAAAATGAAACGAGAGTCCCTGCTTCCTCCTACACGCCCTAATCCATTTTGCGTATTATCTAGCCCCGTGAATTCAGACAAGGGAGTGCTTGCAAACAATGAGGTAAAAAAAAACAACAACACACAGTGATGATAAAAGTAGCCTTTGGAGAGCTAGCCATGTTCAATGGGAAGTAACCCTTGCAGCATTAGGATTCAGAGCAGCCCCCCCCCCCCTCCCCCCCCGTCTCATAACATTCGGCTGGATGCCGTGGAGCCTGTCGACCGAGCTGTGATGTTCGTCTGTGTGCATTTGAGGTCCCTGCACGCTGCTAGCCCAAAAGAATATCAAACAGTCCCTAAAAACGCCCTTTACATATTCATGCTCACACAGGGAGCGCAGGAAAAGGGAAAGGCAAACAAACACAACGCAAACCCCATTCTAATGTGCTGCTGTTTCACGAGGGAACATAGACGTCGAATAGGTACGTCAACAAAGATGGGTTTTTTTTTATATATAAAAACAGAGCACAGTTCCCCCCCTCCTACCTGTATGGTCTGGGTGCGTCGGCCCTGCATGCTGGTGCACAGCGCCGCCTGGTGGTGGCCGGGCCCCTCAGACAGACAGTGGGAGCGGCGGCAGGGTAAGGTGTAGGCCCCGTACGCCGCCCCGTCCTCCTCCGCCGGCGACGGCCTCTTGTCCTCCTCGCCCTCCCGGGCCGCCCGGTTGCCGTCGTGCCACTTGGCGTAGCGGCCGTGACCGGGTCTACGCTGGGCGGGGCTGGTGGTGCCGTACAGCTGGTCCAGGGAGTTGGCCCTCTCCGTGGGGTCCAGCAGGGTGTCCGGGCCGGACCCGGGCGGGCTGCACGGGAGCTGGCCCTCGCAGTCGGTCAGGTCCCTCTCGTCGGCCGTGTCCACGATCTCCTCCGTGCTGGTCAGGTGCTCCTGGCTCAGGTCGGACAGGGACAGCTCCAGGCTGTCCTCGCGCCACATGTCCGCCGACTTGGACCTCTTCTTCTTGAAGCTCACGCTCTCCCTCCCCGGCCCGTCCTGGGTCTTCTGGAGGTAGGTGACCTCGCCCGGGCGCGGAGAGGTGGTGGTCGTCGCCGCGGAGTCCGGCGAGCTGGTGCGGGCGGGGCCGGGCTGGCCCGAGGTGGGCTTGGTGAGGTCATGGTGGAAGGAGGCAGGCCGGAGGTTCATGGCCACGCGGTCCACCCAGATGGGGCTGCCGAAGTCGGCCAGGACATTGGTCTCGTTGAAGGGCTCCAGGCCCGCGTCGGCCAGGGACTGAGGGATGCTGGGAGTGCTGCTGGAACGCGTGCTGGTCTCCGAGTTCCTGTGCTCTACTTTTCCCGAGGAGGCGTGGTGGTGGGAGCGTCGGGACTGCTTGTTGGAGAGGCGCAGGGAGCGGGACATGTGCTTGCGGGACAGGTGTCCATGTTCCTCGCCATAGAAGGAGTGGTCCCCATTGTGGCTCTCAACATTCCCCATGGTTCAGTGTCTGAAGAAGAAATATGAAGAGAAAAAAATAAATGGTCTTATTAAACTCACTAAAAACACTGCTGAACGCACAGTGCAGCAAAGAACTGGGAGAAAATTACATCTTTTTCAATTTTAGTACTGATAAAGGCTAACATTTTATAATATGAATATTCATGAACTGTAAAATGTTAATGAGTTCATCGGCTTGCCTGCAGAAGGAGGTTGATTGAAGGGACATTTTGAAGGGTCACGGGCTATTTGAAATGCTCAGACAGTGTGGTCCTTGTTCTCCTACAGCAGTGTGACCTACAAAGCTCTGAAAGAGAAAGAAACACAACAGAAAGATAGACATCGTGGTTAGCAATCATCGCTACTTAGACAGATACAAAATATTCCCGTTTGGGAGGAAAGGCGGCGGGTGATACTGTGGTTTCTAGGAGAATTTCTGTGGAGGCTGCTCTGACTAACGGACCGTTAAATCCCAGCTTTTGTTTAAGTCAGGCTGGGGTTACTTTGATACGGTATAACACTGTCTGAAGTATGGCTGCCACCACGGAGAATTACAACACAACGTAAAAACACTACGAGAAAGGTTGTCGGAGCACCATGCACCGACCAAAGCAAAATCCTACACAACAAACAACTAAACAAAACACCCTAAATAATAAGTGCATTTTTTAAAACACAAGTCAGGAGCGTGCGATTGTGAAATATTACCATGCTGCTCTCTATCCCCTTGCGTATTACAATAATCTATTTAGTCTAACCTGATCAGGGCTTGCGTATGGATCTCTGTCAGACCTCACTACAAGCTCAGCAGGGACAATACGGAGAGCAGACCGGGCAGACCGGGCAGAATGCGGTCACAACCGATCCCGTTTCAAACCGCGTCACATGCCTAGAGCCTGCAGCTTGTCTCGGGGAGAATACCCCCCCCCCCCCCCCACCACCACCTCACACACACACACACACACACACACACACACACACACACACACACTACCATAAAGGCTGTCTAGATAGACCCAACCTTTTCCAGCCCACGGCACACTAAACGTGCTGTATAAACGTGCTGTATTTATTTCACGGCACACCCCAGATGTAAAACTGAATCAAGCTTAACACAAAAGCTTTTTTTTATCTTTCCCAAATGTGACTTTCCCGAAATTCCACGACACACCTGAGGATGTCTGACGGCGGCACGCCAGAGTGCCACAGCACACCAGTTGGGAAACGCTGAGACAGACTGGGCTCTGGATTCACCAGAGGCAGAGATCCACTCAGCCAAGTCCTCCTGTCCTCTCCCAGAGCCTCTGGGCTGTTGTGTGTGTGTGCGGAGACGATGACTGGAGACCCATAAAGCTTTATTTAGAGCAGAAACGATAGCCACCGCCACCACAGACTCTCACATGCACTGCTGTTGTTGTTGTTGTTGCTGTTGTTTCTCAGCCACTTTCCTCTGCCCTGGGAAGACTCGGAATGGCGAGGCAAGGAAGGGGAGGGGGAGGAGGGAGGGGGAGGTGGGTGGGGGAGGAGAGGAAGAGGAGGGGGGCTGGGGGCAGGGGGGGTAGGACTACAAGTGAGCTCACACCTGTTCACCTTGTTGCACACTGGGGCCTCTACCTGCCTCCAGGCTCAGAGAGACCAGCCTGCTCCGGTTGGGAGCGCTCCCTCTTTTAAGGAGCCACGGAGCGAAACACTGATGGGAGAGAAAGATGGGACAACGAACAAAGCAGGAGTACCCCTCCCTCCCCTACACTAAGGACAGACCCTTAAGGGGCTGTGGGCTGTGGGTTAGAGAGAGAGAGAGAGAGAGAGGGAGGTGGTGTGTGTGTGTGTGTGTGTGGGGGGGGTGTTGTCTATCCGTGTAGCCAAAGTAGAGTAAAGTGTGGGAGCCCAGCCTTCTGCTGTATGCATGCATGCACTTGAGCCCGCTCTGGAGAGAGTGCCGGGGGGTGGTGGTGGTGATGGGGGGGGGGGTTACATAAGCTTTGCGTTGACCCGGTTTCCCCCCGTGCTACACGTTCCCCACTTCCTACACCCCCCCCCCCTTTCCATCCTGCTCAGTCCACAGCACTCCCAGGTAGCGCGCTCCACACTGCAGTAGCCCCCATGTCAGCCCGCGTCCGCTCCACTTCAATGACACTAATGCATCCCAGCCCCTGCACTGCTACTCACTCAGGTTGAACAGATGAGTGAGAGAATAGAGAGGAAGAGACAGGAGGGACGGAGCAAGGGAGGGAGGGAGGGAGGGAGGGAGGGAGAACAAAGATATAAAGGCCACTGCGCTCATTTTGGCAACACGTCAGATTCAGTGAAGAACTCGACAAGGCTTACAAAATGTTGGCAACCAGACAAATGGAGAGAGAGAGGGAGGGGGGGGGGGGTCGCTCACAAGCATCTTCCCAAGTTCTTGTGTGTACGTTGTGTAAGAGTGTAAGTGTGTGTTTGTGCAGATGGTTGTGGTGCGTGTGTGTGTGAGTGTGGGAGTTATGGAGGGGGGGGGGGCACTCTGGCGGTTGCGTGGGTCCTCCATGAGAACATTTCCACATGTGTGAAGTGTGCTAGCGCCGACCACCACAGTGTGTGGGGCCGGACAGGGATTAAGCTCACTGTAAACCCATTGAAATGGATCCCTGTGAGAGACTATTAGCTGGCTCCGATGACTAGCGCTTACAGACCAAGCTGACCGACATATAAACACATCACACCCGCTTTTAAAGTGATATCCCGCTGTACCACCACTCACTATCTCCCGTGACTTATTTCAAATTCTGAATATGATCTTACAATTTTAAAGAAATGAGAGTGGGCTGAGAAGAGGCAGAGGGGGGGGGGGAGAGACTTACGGCAGGAGTCCCGCTGTGCGTTGCAGCTGGATTTTATTTTTGAAAAGCCGCTTTCGTTACGTCGACTACATCGTCCCTCTTATTAATAAACGAATACGAAGCGTGGAATGATGTCTCATTGCATCACTCGTTCTCATCCAGACCACCCTAAGAGCCTTCGATAGAAAAACACATCAGAAGAAAACGACCACAGTCTGACGTAAGGCCTTCGTTTCTGGCTATCCAAAACAAACAAAAGACGATGTGAGGTGACATTCATTAGCCCTGACTGCAGCTACTAGGCCCAGTTGTTGATGTCATTTGAGGATCTGGACAATTGCCTCAGAGGCTCAACCAGCCTGCTTTTCTCCAGGACAAAGCCACAGATTTACAGTCCCCCTGAAACATCAGCTTTAGTGCCCCGAACCAGCAGGGCACAGAGACAGGACAGGGCCTTTAGAAAAAACCCTTAACCCAATACATGACCATGGTAACATTCCAGCCACCCGCAGGTCTGATAGAAGAAAGGGTTTACTATGGGGCTCAGATTAGCCAGAGTGGAGGAAGACCCTGGAATTCAGAGCAATCCTCCTCAGAGTGCTCCCAGGGTGCAAAAGGAGTTACGGAAGAGACAGGCTCTAAACAGTGGAAGTTCCCAATTTAGATTGTGAGATTTGATTGTCTCAGGCTCTGCCTACGTCCTTATTATAAAGGGTCTAAGAAAACTACAATATGAAGAATAAACTGGGGTAGAAGTTGTGAAAATATGAAATAGTTTAGCAGACCAGACTGTATTCTAATACTTGGGACAATGCGGAAAACATTTTGGCGTGTATTTTTTTCCCCTAGTTTTTTTCTTGAGGCATAAATAGTTCAGAGACCTCAAAGTGAAATGCATTTGTGTGTAAAATGCAGCGGGGAAGGTGTGGAGATGGCCCTGGGGAAATGCTCCTGAGAGCATAGGGTTATAAATATATGTACAAAAAAATCAATACAATCTAAAAACTAAAAAGCTCAAAAGGATGTTACAGTTCTCATGTTTTTGGTGAGGGCTTCATAACCAGAAACTGCATTGTTTTTCAGGGCCTTGGGGATAAGTGGAATTGACAAAGCCGTATACATCACAAGTAAAAAGAAAGCCTAAGTTGTTTCTTTCTTTTAAGCTGTTTTGTTATGCAACAATGTACTGATCAATAGGAATATGGATGGATTCCCAACCCTGAATCAGACTAACAACACTATAGTGAAATTGAACAACAGCACTATAGTGAAATTTAACTACAACACTATAGTGAAATTGAACAACTACATTATAGTGAAATTGAACAACAGCACTATAGTGAAATTTAACTACAACACTATAGTGAAATTGAACAACTACATTATAGTGAAATTGAACAACACAATAGTGAAATTGAACAACAACAGTATAGTGAAACTGAACACAGTTCCCTCTCAAGGCTTTTCTCACCTGTTCCAATAGCTATCCCACGTGCAGCCGCATTTGGTCATCCCTAAAGTATGTGACAGGTAGATTGAAGGCCTTTTGTTATTAAAGACCACTTAAAAAGCACAGCTTATATTTGACAAATAGTTGGGCCTGTTGGGACAGGAGCGGGGCGCCCCGCCTGCCTCCACCCCGCCTCTCCTCTCTTTCACATCCCCACGGACAAAGAATGCAAAGGCTCTTCTATCGTTTAGGAGGACGTTATGAGATTCTTGCCCCAAAGCAAAAAATCCGACGCTCAGATTTGCAATACAGGGAGGGAGCTTACTGACTGGAAGAATGACACACCTGGCATTCCCAAATGCGAGAGCTATGTTGGGAGAAAAGTGCAAGCATGAACGTGAAAAAAAAAAAGACACCAGTGGGTCAACTAAACTAAATGTAATCATAGAATATACCATAAAAAGTCAATAATAAAATATACAGTCAATGAAGTATGCTTGAATGTTGTTTATGTTCATAACTTGTTATTAGACATGGTCTTGGAAAAAAACATTCCTACCCTATCGTCATAACAACAGTGGTAAAAGCAGAAAAATTCCTGGGACAACCGGTTACAAGCTCCAACACCAAACCCTGTAATCAAATCCGGCCCCTCTCCAGATCCTCCAGCTTCTGACACGGACAGCTATGACTGTGACCTGGGACTACACACCTTACTTTGTCAATCACTTTAGGATGGTTCGTTTGTCTCCACGCGTTATGTGATCCTTCACATCTCCTTTCATAGCAAACAGTCATGTGATCGTCTGAATGGCCCATCCTGCACTTCTCATGACCAAGGCCCTTCTTCTAGGCGTCAACAACTCTTCTTACAGAGACTATTAGGCCATCCAGGAATCAGTGTGACACAGTGGTCCTGTTGCAAACTCTTTCACATGTAAAATGGGTGTCATCTGCAATACTCCACGATGGCACTTAGTTGGAATGGTTACTCTTCCCTTTTTTTTCCTTTTGTTTTTAATTTCAGGGAGAAAAACATCTACATTTGAATCTCTGTCTTTATTGAAGATTCCAAGTTTCTAAGGACAACCATCTTCTGCTGAGGAGACTATTTTTGCTGTTATAAATTTGATCTGTAACCATAGAGACCTTGAATGAGAAACAGCTGGTAGGGGGGCTTTTGAATGGAAATGAAAAAGGCCAGAGTTGTCTATTGAATCACCTTGAGCTGAGCAGTGGCATTGAATGCAATATGAAGGCCAGCTGAGTGTTCTCCCGCTACTGGAGTAGCATGTCTGGTGGACTAGATCCATTTGGCCCGATTCATAATTCATCTCTTAACCACATCGTCACGGCAATGGGGACAAATACGGCCAAGCCCAATTGAACAGGGTTTCATTCGTTTTTGAAAATGCTGAAATTAAAACGCTGTCATATTATTCATGGAGATGTACTGCCCTGCAGAACGGTCAAGTTTAAACAAATATAGGCTACCACACGCTATCAGCTACCCGTCATAGTTGGACAAGGACGAGCAAGGATTGATGTTTGTTATTGGATTCAACAGGGGCCTCATCTTAAGTCGATGTAGCGTGGAGGAAATTGCATGACAAATTATTACTCATGTCCTTCATGTACAGAATACATAAGCCACATTACATGAGAATTAATATTAAAAATCACAATCTTAAATTTTTTTTTCTTTACAATCCTCCATCTTGCACACAATTTCCCAAATCATCAATCAATTTAAACATCCCCGCCATATTTTTTCTCATCCCGTTTCCTTAACTATAATAACTCCGGGATGACTAATTTCCAAATCTCTGTACAGGCAGGAAAGGGCAGCCCCTGATATTAATGTTCCCTCCGCTGGGGAATTGATAAGATGCTCCAGCAGAGCCCTGACAGTGGGATGAGCTGGGTGACCCGGCCCACCCCCGTTACACGAGGCTCAGGTGGTCCGCCAGAGCTACGGGGACGACTCTGTTCATGTGAGCGAGGGATGGGATACGCGTACAGCTCAGGCTGAATAATGGCCGACAATAGAGCTGGCGGCGGGAGACCTTGTGTGACAGCGCTAATGCTTACGGGCTAGCCAGTCAGGAAGGTCACCATATAAGGACATCCAGGAGCTCCCCCCCCACCTTGCTCTTAGCTCTTCACAGGGAGCCTTTGAAGTCCTTAACACGAGCTAATGGGAAGTGCCGACAAGCACTGGCACCTTGGTGGAGACAATGGGGGATGGACAAAAGGTCCCCCCCCCGCCCCCCAAAGATTCCTGTTGACTCGGAGGAGTATAGGGGGAGGGGAAAAGTTAGGTCGGGTGAAATTTTCTACACCTGGGAGTACAAACACCCCCCGTTTAACAAACTTCAAAAAACTCAAAAGGTGCTGCGGCAAATGCATGTGTTTTCGTTTTGGATCCCCGAAATGAGAATACCCCCGAACAATAATTTCTCACTCAGATGAAAGAGGAGCAGACAGCGCTGCCTGGATCTTCCACATCTAGCCACAACCTTAGCCTGATGACAGTGTTGAAGGCATAAACACTTTCTAACCACCTTTGAAGATTTCAAATCAGCCTGAACAAAGACCGTCTTTCTTTTTGGAAACCAGACTTTACAAAATAAAAACATCTCCCAATGTCTGAGGTGCCGATCAAGCCTTCTGTGCAGACAGCTGTGTTGGGTTAACAATCATAAAAAATTTGCATTTTATGAATTGAGATTTAAGAATTTACTAGAAAATCCTAACTGTCAAAAACATAAATTAGACATCAGTATAACTCCAGAGATCTTTGCATAAAGCAACAAAAAACTAAAAACAAAACAAAAAATTTATACTTATGATGTAGGCTTAGGCCTGTGCAATGAAATTAAACTGTCCCATGCACGTGTTCTACAAATAAACTTGACTTGAAACTTGACACAATAAACCGCGCTCCCTTCTGAGCCCTTTCAAAGATGACCTTCTCATATCTTGTAACTGTCTTTGTCAATAAAAAGGTCTTCACTGGCAAAACACACACACACACGCACACGCACACGCACACGCACACGCACACGCACACTCACACTCACACGCACACGCACACACACACACACACACACACACACACACACACACACACAATGCAGGACTTGGCACGCGCCGACTGTGACTCCGGAACAATAGCCCACGTCCCCAGCACACATGCATATTCCTTAGACAGGCAACGAGGGGCTACCCGGCCTTCCTGCATGTATGGAATCCCCCCACGATGGACCATGAAACGATCTGCATCCCAATGGACCCTGCAGCTTCTCCTCTTTATTAGCATGAGCAAGCATTGTGTGTGTGTGTGTGTGTGTGTGTGTAGGGGGGGTGGGGTGTGTTGTATCTCAATGGCTGTGTATGTACTACAGTGCCTTTTGTTTTTTTCTCACGTGAGGTCAAGAGACAGCTGGGGGTGAGTCCATTTACTCCCACCATGTCTCCTTCATAGCTGAACGTGTCTCCTCGTCCCCAATGCTGCCTTGCTGGCCAAACGATGGACACAATGTAAAGTAGCAAAAAAGGAAAAAGAAAAATATATAGGCTATGTTTAAAAAAAGGAGACGCTATTTATTTGTTGTAAATGTGTTTTCTGTAAATTTGGCCTGTTTGGGGAGCTCTGACAGATTCCTTCCAGGTCAGTGGGCGAGACTGTCAGGATCGAGCCACGCTGCCGCCACTCAAGTGTGCGTTTCTTCTTTTATGGTACGCCACAAACACAGGCACACAATCAAGACCACACATTGAGAAAAGATCTGGGTCAACGACTACACCCTTTTTGTTTCAGCTCCAATATTAATGTGCCAAGTGAAGAGAGAGAAAAAAAGAAGTCTGGCCTATATTTTAATTAGACTATGTTGAGTTGCCTGGCATAAATATTCAAATGCGGCGGAGGAAAAGGAGGTTCCTATACCTGGCACAGTTCCCACCATGCAACAGTGGGATGAGAAACACAGGTGTGCTCCTGTAAAAACCGATGATCACCTAAGCGCTAGACAAAAGACCCCCGGACTCGAGGGCTGCCAACTTTCCAAATATGACTCAAGAGTTTCCAACGAGGCAAACTGTCAGTTCATTCAAAAGATAACATCTGGTTTTTCCACAAGTAGTCAACCTGCAGAGGTTTCCCTTTCTGTGGAAACCTCGGCGAGGAGGCGATAAGCCCGGTGCTCCTGAATCCTACACCTTCAGAGTAAGGCCACCCTGGTGGAGTGTAGCCTGGGCAACGGCAGCACGGGGGACGCTCCAGCTCCCCTCAGCGCGGCGGGCCATGAGCACTGGAGCATGACCAGCCTGGATCCAGACACACATGAATGCACGCAAAGCAGGGCCGCAGAAAATGTGTCTGCTCGCCCTCAGCGGTCATGATCACAGTCTTCCCAATACAGGCCTTTAATTTTCCATCGCCCCTCCAGTACAATGACACCCCCTGTTCTCGCTGATAACAGTCCCTGTGTGGCTGTCAGGCTACATTTAGCAGGTCTGGCGTATGAGGGGGGCTATATTTTGTGTGCTGCAGCAGTTAAAGGCGCATCTCATGAGAAAAACACATCTTTTGGTAGAAAGTGATTAAAAAGGTTGTCTTGGTTCTGCCTTCATTTCACCTCTAAGGCAACTACATGCACACTCGCTTAGAAAAAGTCAATGTGTTCTTTTTTCCCCCAGTATCACAGTTGAAGGGTGTTAACATATCACTCATCCCCGCTGACAGGTTAACATGCAGGGAATGGCCTCCTGGCCATAAACAGCCCCTAGCAGTGATAGAAAGAAACCCCCTCCTAATGGCACGAAGAGGTAGGCATGCCATGGCCTACACTGCATATACGAAACTGAGCTTTTTTGTGAAACAAACCAAAACGTGTATCTCTCTGTCTTTATTCTGTATAGTTGCCAGCATATAGGACGAATCATCATTATGTTGGCAAAGTGTAGGCCAAACTAATCCGCTTTAAGCAACTTTCATAAGCAAATCAGCGGCCTATTGCCTAAAGTCACCTGATCACGGTGGACAATAGACCTTTGATAGAGTAGCCTTTTGATTTGGTGGAGAAGATCAGCCCCATGACGGGAGACCATGCAAATCAAGCAGTGATTAAAGAAAAGCCCGGCCATCACAGTGGAGTGCGCAAGAGATTAAACCCAATCTCACGGGGTCGGTTACCTAAAAGCATAACCGCGTCTAGGGACAACGCTCCCTCATTACAGTTTCCAAATCACTTTGCACAACAACAACAACAACAACAAGGAAGCTACACTTAGTAGTAGCAACCGTGGCTGTGTTATCTCACACTCGCCGCCTTCACCAGTCCTGACAGAGAGCATTGTTCCTCCTCACAGAAAGCCCACCTGGTGCCACACCAAGGCCAGGCCAGTCCATACATTCCCATAACTATGACACCAGATGACCATTTCCTGCTGCCTCTGCCCATCTCTCTCTCTCTCTCTCTCTCTCTCTCTCTCTCTCTCTCTCTCTCTCTCTCTCTCTCTCTCTCTCTCTCTCTCTCTCTCTCTCTCTCTCTCTCTCTCTCTCTCTCTCTCTCTCTCTCTCTCTCTCTCTCTCTCTCTCTCTCTCTCTCTCTCTCTCTCTCTCTCTCTCTCTCTCTCTCTCTCTCTCTCTCTCTCTCTCTCTCTCTCTCTCCCTCTTCCCTTCCCCCAGCCCAGCACTAGCACTGAGCCCAGCTGTTTTTTTTTTTTTTTAAGGACTCACTAACCAAAAAGTCCTTCAGCCCCCCTCAGGTCACGCTTTAGAGGATTCTCCTTGACTTTGACCAGCTTTCCTATTTGCAATTCATCATCTCTTTCCCTGACGCTACTACCCCCCTGCCCCCCACCCCCAACTACTGCTTTGTCATTGTAACCATGCACACACAGCCTATAGTGTGGTGTCTACTGCTGAATGGGGAGAAATACAAAAAGACCACGTGTAGGCTATTGCCTGCTGTTGTGGTTTAAGTTGTGCTATCGTACACAGGTAAAACAAAAGCTCAAACTCTGTCGGGTAACAGGACACCTCCCCCCACCCCAAGCGCAAAGAGATCCCATCATTCACTTGGTGTGTGCTTGCATCCAGCAGATATCTGAGATCGGAGCAGAAGTTGTTCTAGCGAAACCCTAACCCTAATCTTACAAATATTTGCTGCACAAATCATTAAGTTTTGCATTCAAAATGTGAGAAATTCTTGTTGGCTAGTAAGCTCTCTTAACACCTCATTTCGGAGGGAATTGGGTCAAAGAGCCATTTGGTCCTCATCCCCCACAAGCACACAAGCTAATCAACAATGTTACAAAGAAAACCAAAACAAAAAAACAAAAACCACAATGCCATACCTTGCTAGCTGAAACCAGACAGTAGCCGTTCCCCCCCCCCCCCAGACAGCGCACAGAAAATCCACTATCATTGAAGGCAAATTTCATGCTCCACGCTGGTGATTTGACACACTCCTTCTTCCAACTCCACAGCAGCATACTGACTCCTGTATGCAGGATGAGTTCAAGAACGGAGGGATCGAGGGGGTGTGCCGGTTTGTAAATCCCTACCCTCCTCCTCCTCCTCCTCCTCCTCCTCCTCCTCCTCCTCTCACACTCCCCTCTCTCTGCTCTGTCCTCTGTTTCCACCACCCTGGACTAAAAGCTGACTGGCAGCAGGAATGTCTGTTCCCTCTGCTTTAAGCTCCAAGACCCCTCCTGTCTCTTTATTAATTGCCTCAGCAGCAAATCAATACAGGAAACATCACATTTTCACTAACATCACTAAAACACTCAGATGTAAGCATTTCAATGGAGTCTACACAAATATTACAAAAGTTGCAAATAGTTGTTTTTTTTAACTACACAACAGCGTAGTCCTAATTAATTGGAAAATTTAAAAATGATCAGTCGATACTTCAGAAATAAAAATATGATATAGACTAATGATAGTGTTCTAACTAGATTCGTCTTTTAACTAGACTAAAACCGCTTGGAATGGTACTACACTGTAAAATAAAAACAGCCACACATATATTAATCAAAAGCCAAGACAGGGTGGGAGTGTTATTTCATGTGTTATGACTGTACTGTGCTCCAGCTATGCTTCAAAATAGACTTGTGAATGAATAGAGGAGGCTGAAGCATTGTTGTCATAGCAGCGGTGATGTCGTAAAGAACCTCCGACGTCAGCGGTGACAGCCATGTAGGCCGGGGTTCATTTCGAGATGCTGAAACTGCATAGGGGACGGAGAGAGCAGAGGACAGAGAGAGAGGACAGAGAGAGAGAGAGAGAGAGAGAGAGAGAGAGAGAGAGAGAGAGAGAAAGAGAGAGAGAGGACATTGAGTGTAACAGCAACAACTGCATGCAATTTTTTCAGCTGAACTGCCCAGACTACCGTGAGATCATGTGCTCCAGTACAGAAACAGCTCTGTATACACAGTCATAAAAAAAAAGCACAAAAAAAAATCAGAGCTAGACTAGGTCTGACCCTCTCCTCATAACCAAGCAATGGTAGAGAGGTCTCAAGTCTGAGCTCCGTCGGTCGGAATGAAGTCTAGGAACACAAAGCAAACCGCAACGTCTAGATTTAGTGATTACAGTGTCAAAAATAGAAGCAGACCAACAGCAAGGGCTGACTCCACTTCCCATCAACGGGACCCCCGTCTCCAGCCAAGGTCACGACCTCATCCTACAACACAACCACTAGATCTCACCGCAAGGTAAGGTATGTCTGGACCACAGAGGGAACTGGACACGTAATTGGCCCCACTTGTTAGTATGCTGGACTCGGCTTGTAACAGCAGATAGCTGATTCTGCACACAAAATGTGATTTAGCGGTTTGACTTGGGATGCGTGCCAAGTTCATCAAGTCCCAGAAATAATGTTTGGATTCCATGATGCAAGAGCAAATTTTTACCAAAAAAACAAGCATAGGCCTAAGTGTTTGTTTAAACAAGAGCTTTGGAAAACCAAAGCCTTACGGGAAGAGAACAAGAAGAGAGGAACGGTACATACCGAAGAACGACGACGTGAACAGAAGAACACAAACTTTGCGTGAGAAGATTTTGCACCAAAAAATAAAAATAATAAATTACTCACAGCTGACAAATATTAGCCTTGGGCAATCCCAGCCGTTCCCCCTCCTCGTGTGTGTTTAGGTTTAGGTGAACAGTAAAACATAACGCACGGATGTGGGTTTTACATCGTGTGGGATTACGCAGATATCTCTGCTTATCTGCGTCTCTGGTGAAGAGTATTGGAGGAGACAGACCGATCAGCCAGCCGCGGCACAACATACTTATCAGTGAGAAAATGGGCTAACGCCTAATGTCTGTCTGCTCAAAACCACAAGTATCTCAAAAATGCTGCCTGCTCGCGTGGAACAATGTCAAAATGAATCCTCCCTATCCTTCCAAGAAACACTACACAAAGACACATCCTCCCTCGATTTAGGGTGACGACGTAATTGTACGGCCAATACATTGACAAATCACTCAATACTTCCGCAGTCGTTTGTCAGGTAGAGTCTATGGCGTGGCTGCAGAGTTAGACTGCTGATGCTGTCGGAGTGTCACAACCCACTGCAATCTGTGTCAATCACATTCAGAGGCAGAGAAACAATATCAGCTATATAAAAGGAGGCAAAAAAACTTTACCTGCTAGGTCACAATTACATGCAGATGCTTGTACAGTGTCCTGAAAACAAACCTGCGATGCACTGCAATGTGCTGTAAATCCCCCATTTAAAAGTGTGATCTTAATATAAAATCATAAATTGGCCTGTGTGGGGGTTGAACTATGAGCCATAACTGGCCTTAGCCCTAAAGATAGACTCGAGTCAGTTAATGCTTGTCCACATTCAGCCATAAGTTTTGCTAGAATCCGACAGTCTCCCGAGAAACCTCCACAAACCAAACATGTACTGTGAGTATATTTATCCTAAGATGCAGGGTCTGTATTGCACAGTCATTTGTATTCATCCTATGACACAGTCTGTATTGCACAGTCCCAAAATGCAACTGTAAGTGCAGCCTATTAGATGCAGATTCTGTATTGTACTGTCCTATAAATAACAAACATGTAAATGTATGCATGGGGTATGAATTCGAAGATGCAGAGTCAGAACATTGCTTTCGTTTGTTGTTTAGTGGTCCACATCTCCTTCCAGTAGGTACTACCCAAACACCTGTTGTGAGTTTCTCTGGCTCTTTGAGCGAGCGGTTTGGGTATCGAATACCTACAGGGTGGAGATAGAGGAAAGAAGGCACTACAGCTGTATGCAGATGTCAGATGCCTGCACGAGCAAGCTGAAGGTGCACGTGAACAAATGTTTACGCGATGACACCAGTGGGACAGGTGTGTGCGTAAACACTTAATTGAACCTTTGTCAATTAAAAGAGGGCGTCTGAGGTGTAGACCCTACTGGAACACGCCAACAGATATGGGTGGCAAAGTCAAAGGTGAGCAAATGAGCGAGGCCCACCTACAGTTAACGAGTGAAAACATTTTGTCGCACTAAATCCCACACTTGTATCGTATGTATATTTCCTCCTTTCATTCAGTGGTATAGCCTCTCGTTTTAATGTCCAATCTCCCTTGCCAATACAGACATTGGAACCAAAGTTTTAATACTAGAGTGACAGTAGTTAGGTTAAACCAGAGAGCGCTCCTGTTGTTTTGTTTATTTCACCACCATTTACCTGCCGTAGCCAGTATCAGTCAGCTGTTCCAAATGTTATGGAAGGGTTGGCATGTGGGAAAACAGATGGGAGGACTAGGTCTGTGTTTAAATGTGTCAAGTTGTAAAATGTAACCTGACACAAGAAAGTGGAAAATGTATCAAAATTATCAATTTTACTCATGCTGTTAATAAAAACAAGATATAATCCAATAATGTTTATTACAAATCTTGTTGGTTTCAACCCTGTTTTGTTTTGTATATACCATGTGATAAGGAAGTGACTTGACAGAGTCTATAACAAGTGCTGAAAGGGAACATATTTTGCCACAAGGGCTCAAGTGTTTATTTTCTTGAAGGCCGTCTCAAAACACACGCGCATCCTTTTCACGGTCTTTTTTTTTTTTTTTTCTTTTTCTTCTAAAGACAGATGATACACTGTGCAGGGATGGGAACACCATGTGCGGGATGGGGATATCTTCCAGCAGGAAGGGGGAGAATGTGAGTATTACACTCAAGACATGAAAGCAGGAACTGTGGGTTTGTGGGGATCATTAGCGGAAGATCCCCGGTGGTTCCCTGCAGCACGCCGCCTCTCCACAGCGGACATCAAAGACTCCGTCCGGCGCACAGAAGTAAATCATTTAGAGGGAGCAGAATAATCCAGGCCAAACTGATTGGTCAGGACTGGGCATGTGCAGTACCGGACGCCAATTTCATTCAATATCATCACAATTCAATTCCTGGAGCACGCTCCCTTTCCTTCCTAATACGACACAAAATAAGCAGGACAAGACGGAGCTTGGGCATCATGCACGTATAGATAAGTGAGACATGTAGGCGGGGGGAGTGTTACAGTGTGTTGTTTGTACAAGTCAACAAAACACTGAACAAACCTTCTGTAGGGAATTCTCCCTACTATCTGAGACTGGTATTAAGTTGCTTTAAAATTTACTGTCCAAACTATTTTCGGCTCTGATGTCAAATTCAACAGAGGTGGTGGTGGGGGGAAGGTGCTTGCTCGTGACCAGTAGAGCAAACTAAAAGTTACCCAAAGAAATTTCAACATGTATAGAGGCCTACTCTGACTCATACCCCTCAGCAGTTTAGAGCACTTACCATGCATTATTCATCCTGACCAGGGCGAATGTCTCCACCATGCGAACCTGATGGATGATCGCATCACCCACTGGCACTCCATACAACTGGTCAGGCGTTCTCATGCCACCAGAGATGAGAATAGAGAAGGGGATATAATGCAGCGAGCTGTGATATGGCTTTTATCTGTTTCATCTCTCCCCACGGGGACCAATATAGAAGCGCGTGCCAGTCCCCTTCACTCTGTAAAGTGAACTCCGACCACTCACTTGGTTATAGTAGCCCACAAAGTAATTGGACCAGAATCTTTAAAAGGGATCATTTCGCCCTTGGTACCTTAACCCTCAAAAGAGGCTTTGAAGCTCGACTGCTTAGGCAAGATGACTTCTTCGTGGCGAAACACTCACTTTGCTCTTTTTTTTTTAGGGGGGGACGGGGGGGATTGGGGGGTAGAGTCATGCTCAATTATATTTTGATCAGATATTCCTGAGAATTTTTACATAAAATAACATTGAATTTATGTCTTTATAAAACTGGCCTAAACCTACAAAAGCTTCGCACCCAAAGCGTCTCCGAGTACAGCTCTGAGTTTTTCCTGACCAAACCCACCAAACTATGTGCTCCAGGCTATAGCCTGTCTCATAGACTAGCCTGGAGCCCCTCTGAAAGACAGCAGCGCTAAAAATGGGTCGAATCTCTCCGTCGAGCTTCTGGGATCCACTGGTCTCCACTGTCCGCAGACACGATGTGAGTTTGAGCTTTGCTACAACTGTGCCGCTCAGATGCTGTCGCGAGTTATCTCGACTGTCGGGATGAATTCCACATGTTTCTGGCCTCAGTTTGGCAGTTTGACGGAGTCATCTGGCCAGCCTAACTTACATGCTGACGCAGTCATCTGGCCAGCCTTTCTGACGCACATTCATTCACATATTTTGAAAATCTGATCAACTTTGTAATAAAACCTACATTCATGTTGTATGCACACTGACCATATGAATTATCATCACACCATTTCACATGCCGCCCCCCCCCCCCCCCACACCACACCCCACCCCACCCCCACCCCCTTACTTCAAATGAGCTCTCGGACCATTGAATCTGTTACACTGTGTCGGAGTGCTGCCCTGAACACAATAGCTTCTCTCTTTTCTGGTATGGCCCAAGGACAGTGGATGACTGATACAACAGGACGTCGATAGTACACTCTAACGGAGATAAACGTCCTGTCAGAGACGACGGTGGGGAACACCCAGACCTGGTCCGAACACTCAATAAGAACATGGACGTAAACGGAATCGGAAGAAGGAAAAGATGTCCCTGCCCTTCATCCATCAGCTGGTGTGATGCCTGGAAGGTGTTGCACAGTGAAGAAGACCGCTCTCTGTGCGTGTACACAAAAATAATGTGATTATCTAACATAGGTTAGGCTATACGTTCGGTGATGAATTATCGTAAACCCACGCAGAGTAGCTGCGTAGAAGATCCTCCCCATTCTCTGGTATAAGAAATCTCTTGTTCTACGAGAAGGGAAACAGATAATTCTCACAAGACAAATTTGGCGGTATGCCCAAATGCGTCGAAAGCCTCCTACATGACCCATTCAACACAAAAGAGGGTACTCAGAGCAATCAAAACTATTTGGCTAACACTAGTTACCTCTTAGAGGAAAAAAAACTAAATTTAAAAACAACACCGATATAGTACATTCGAAGAAGGTATGACAGCAATATTGCTCCACTTGTGCACATTTAACAAGAATTATATATATTTTTTTAAATATATATATATATATATGTGCCATTACCACACAAGCAACAGTTCTCATCCATACATTTAATCCTACAATTAAAAAAACTAAGCTATGACCACAACATAAAACCACCTTCACAAACTACAGTTCAAGAAAATTATATTACTCAAAAAACAAGCTGCGTTTGAAGGTATGGTTTGGCAGCTTACTGAAACTATTTATTATCTTTAAGTAGTCATTTAAGGCCCGACACTTAGTGCATGGCGCTTGACTCTTCTAACAGTACAGATTCATACCAAAATATATTTGGAAAAGATAATACCTTATGTAGTCTGTTAGTAGATGGTTCACTAATATCAAGTTAAAATTCCTGCCGTAACCTAAAAGTAAACAAACAGTGATTAACTGCCTATAGTAAGGCTGCGTTTATTTAGGCTACGCTAGAGTGAGGCTGAAGCTGTGCCACCAAGAATAACACAGAAAAAAAAGGCAAAGAAAAACTTCACACAGCTGTACAGAACAAAGTTAGTCTCCATAAGAACAAACACCAGTCTCAGCAAAACAGTACACTATTTACTTGGCACCACTTGCAAATGAACGAACAGTTATGTCAACGTAGGATGGACATGAATTATTCACATAGATTTTTTTTTTTTAAAGGATCTAAAATATGCACATTCCAAGCAATCATCTGTGTCTGGTGGTAATATACGTTTTTACACACAGAAGAAAACAAAGTCATAAATTGTACGAAAAAGCCAACAAATTACCATATGAATGTGCAGGCATTCCATTGCGTGTGGTTAAGAAGGGTTTTACATCCTAACTGACATACATCTGAGATCCTTAAGATGGATAATAAATGTCATCAGAAGAGGGAGTCCTATTCCTCATGGAAACAAGTCCCAACTTGCAACAGACACAAAACACACACAGGGGACACCCAGAGAGTTGAGACAAAAGGACTGAGAGGTAAAAAAAAAAGAAAGGCATGGAGAGATAGAGAAAGAAACAGGTAGAGGGGCAAACAAAGAGGGGGAGCGGAAAAGAAAGAGGCAGAAAGACAGAGGTGTGTGAGGGGTAGAGGGGTAGAGCATGCCACACAGGTAAGCTCATTTTACAACCCTGGGGGACTTGACAGAAGACTGAAGCCCCTCCCCCTTTATTTAGTGTAGCCTGTGTCACCTTGAATGATGTCAGTCTACCAACAACGAAATCTATGCGAAGAACTATCAATACATTACAGAAAATACTAATACTAATTGAATGCAAGCCGGGCCAAGCTGCCAAAGATCTATATTGGCAATGGAATATATTCAATGTATTGGCCTCCGTTTCCACTTTCCAGAATTTTACAAAGCAACAGCTACTTGGTCAGAACTTAACAGTTTGGTACCACATTATTTTTTGCCAAAAGCAGATAATTTGGCTGTTAATCATGCTCACTTGAAATATTGACTATATTACATTTTGTCAGCATTACAACAAGCTACGTCCACGTTTTTAGAGCAACCACTGTCAGAGCAGCTCAATGCTGATGCTGATGAAGACCATCCCTCAGCAAGGTCATTCGGGCATCCTGGATGACATTTACTCATACCACAAAAAAAAATCTAAGGAAAAATGTAATGTAGCCCTATTATACTAAACTGTGATCGTGTATAATATAGTTTATTTTATCGTAGGGTACGTAGGGTCTATGTCACATTCCCATGGAGACTACCTGGTTGCCAGGCTTAAGTAAGACATCCTACAGGTTGTCTGCGATGCCCTTCTTGTTTAGCTGCTAGTGCTAAAAAGCAAAGCGGTAAAATGTGTTTTAAAAAATAAACATTTCAGGTATTACCAGCTCTAAAATACTGTCATGTGAAATGCGTCGTAGTGCTGGTATACTGAATATTGACATGTCATGTATTCCCCATGTCATCGCCACAGACAAGAGTAACACTCCCCTGGCTCAACTATCGTTAGTAGCCTGCATATAATCACGTCGTTAGAACGTTTTCATTCACTGAGTACAAAATCAAAACATTTAACAGACACAACACAGAGAGGAAAAATACAACCAGAAAAGGTTGAATAACCGGTGCATTCTAGTGCGATAACTTGCCAGATCGATGCGGTCACAGACCGGGCCACTAGGACATTGGAGAGGTATTAAACGTCAATCTATATAATCGCCATGTGATGAGAATAGTGCAGTTTGCTCTTTGCACTTACCTCTCATCCTTAGTATTCGAATTGTGTTCTGTTTGCCCGAGTCATTACGATAATTTCACATATCGCATCACTGGATGCAGCTACTCCAAGGTCTGTCTGCTCGTGTACATGTAGACCATGTTGTTGCCACACCGCTGAGAGAGGGAGGGGCACGCGGACCTGCATGGAGACGCCGTTCGAGTGGATCGAAACCGTTGCCACTCACTTTTCCTTTCAGCCAATCAGTTTACAGTTTACCTTTAAGGATCTGCATACTCATCTTACGTGAGCAGCACAGCGCCTAAACCCTTACTATCAAACTCGAGAACGTAAACATAATATAACCCAAATGTTTAATTTATACATAAGTCCACGTAATCAATCATCCACAAAACATATAAACATACTAAATTGGAGCACTTTTCTATGCAATATGACATGTCTGCATTTCAGGTGGTATGTTCTGGGGGGAAATTGACTTGGGTAACTGATATCCCAAAAAGATGAATAGAAGCCACATCAAAGCCTCCACCCAATAACTGTAACTAATAGCAACATGGGCATAAGATATAACACACGACTTCAATTTAGTTTGACATTTATTACCATATTTCTATTAAACAAATCAACGTGAGACTATGCTGCTCTTATAGAAACCAGTACCACAGCATCCTCTACTGGTAAGACAAGTAATCTTCTATTTTAGTTTGGGAAAATTGCTTTGTACAAAAATAGTTTACTAAAAACAGAACTTTTTAGATCCAAGGTATGAAGAAATCACTTACTACTTTTCCCTTAAATACAAAATACTCTGGCAAAACCATACAAATACAGTAAATCCCAAGCCTTTTCGTTCCTCTTCATGCCATGTTAACAGACTAAAGCACAAACTAAATATGACAGCCATAAGCTAACATACCATTATTTACAATAATATTCTCATCTTCTATTTCACTTCAAAAGTAGGAAAAATGTATCAACATGAACAGACTTTGAAATTATAGCTCCACTGGTTGTATTCTGTCTTTACAACTTAAAAAAAGCATTTTCTAGGACTGACGCACGACTGTGTCCACAACATTTTAGGAGTCCCTTTCGGCGTCAAAGCAGGTTATTTTGCTCTGCCCCGGGTATTCAACCCCAGTTTATCCAGCTCTAGAAAATGCCACGTGTTCTTGGTTGTCTTTGTTAGTATCTGTCATGTCGGTTCATAAATCGACCTCTTCCCTCTGGTCCATCCCTCGGCCAACCATTCCCACCTCCCCGTGGGAACGGCGGGAGACCAAACCCTGGCCTCTCGTTCCTGAAATGTCTACCGTCCATCTCCTCCATCTCATCCGGCCCAAACGGATGTCCGGGTCCAAACAGAGGGCCGCGCGGCGGGAACTGTCCCATAGGATGACGGGGCATAGGCATTCTGAAGCGGCCGGGCGAAAACATGGGACCCCCCGGCATCATGTGAGGGGGCATCATGTTTGGGGGAGGGAGGAAAGGGGGCATGTGATGGGGTGGCATTCCTGGAGGCAGCATGCCTGGCTGAGGTCCCTGCATGCCTCCCGAACCTGGAGGACTCATCATAGGCGCTCCTGGTGAAGCCAGCTGGTTGTCAGAGCCAGTGTCTGAGGAGGCACCACTACCTGCTGCATGGTCTCTAGACGACTCCTCACTTCCAACTGCAGCGGCAGGAAAGCCTGCCAAACAAAAAGCAACAGACACATTTTTTTTTTTTTACGCAATGAATCAGAAAGGTTTGGCGATACAAAACACACATTGATATGAGTTAGAGATATCAATGTGTGTTGTTGGAATACCAATATTCGAATGCACTGTTTTTTTTTTATCAGTTTAGAATTGCAAGAGAAACAGTAAAGATGAAAGTGTCTAACCTGGTGACATCTTGGTGGGGTCAAACCCTGTAGTCATGAATGGACGTTGCAGCCCTCCAGGAGGTATGGATGTAGGAGACAGCACCATGGGTCCAGGGAAACCAGGGTGACCACTGATGGACCCTGCCTGCTGAATCGGAGCAACCTGGAAAGAGACACACAGAGAAGAAAAAAAAACCCATCAACTTAAGAACTTGCATCAACTTTATTTATTTGCGTGTTTCACGTGTCATTGCTAAGGAGAAAAAAGTCTGCAACTCCGATTATGCTCCACTAGTAGTATTTATTGACGCATATATAAAACGACAACGCTTCGACCAAATCGGTCTTGGTCAGGTTCACGCGTCATTGTGGTCTTGTACGACAGATAACCACTTTGAAAAGCTCATTCTGGCATTAGGTAGGTAGCTTGTAGACGACCTACAATATAAAACAAGCAATAAGGGATTCACATTCAAATTTGATAAGTTATATGATAAAATTCGTACAATAGGAAGGATTTCTCTTTTTCCCTCCCAAATCCATGGGCAGACAATCCCATTTGAAGATTGATACTTCACTCAAGTTTGTCAAGATTTGTTGTTTGACAACTTTTTTGTTCTCATTTGTAAATGTTGGAACATCATTTGGTGGGTCTTATAAAGAAAGGTAAGCAAAGAACTAAAGTTTGAAGTAATTACATAAAAAGGTAATACAAGTATTGTATACCATCTTTTAGATAACTAATGTACTAAATACATTTACAAATCACATAAGTAGCAAAAGCATAGTTCCCATAATATTCACTGCATAACATGTAGTTGACTAAAAAAATCTGATTAATCTAACAAACAATGAATAAAACTACTCCAAATGATAACTAGGTGTTACATTACCCAGAATGTATAGCTTTATGAACACTGATAACAATATTCCATGTTTTGTATTCCATGTATCATGACATTTCCAGGTTAAAGATATCCAAAGACAAGACACTGTTTCTATGGTCCCATGTAACACTGTTCCAGACAATGTTTACTGGTTTGACAGTGCATGCAGGCCCTTTATCTACTAATCAATATTGACAACTCGATACTGATAATTGATTTCACGTTGTGGTATGAGTACACAAATATAACTGCAATATTCACCTACAACAACATAGCATCAACTTTGGAGCATGCAGGTCACAATAGAGGTCGAAGTGAGACAAAGAAGAGGAGGATAAGGAGCAGGAGGAAGAATACATTGCGGTGAAATGAATGGCTGTACCCCATCCGAGAGATGTCTGTGGGACTCCATTTAGAGGTGGTGTGTAGGGACAGGGTAGAGAACCAGGTTTGGTATTTCGAGACATTTGAGGAAGATATTTTTGTTTGAATTTGTTTGTACCAAAGTTAGCGATTTTATTCCATACAGTAAATACATTTCCAACTTTATTCAGTGATTCCACTATTTCTCTCTACAACTCCTTTAACGGAAAAGCATTTTGAACAATATTGAAACATGTTTATAATATTCTATTCTTCAATATTGTATGATTGTACCAACAACTAAAAACTGAAACTATTGGCATGTTGTGTGTAGGTGATCTAAACTATTGTTCTTATGGTATTTCACCATAAGTTAGTTATTTAAACCATTGATTCTGAATTTGCAAGGTTTCTTCAAAGATTTGAATGCAACATGCAAGATTTTTTCTAAATATTACTGCTTGTTACAAGTGCTGATGGTGTTGAGAGGGCTAAAAACTTCCATTTTTATTCCCTTTATGACCCATACCAATAATTAATTCTGTCTGAGTTTATCCTGTTTATGTTTATTTAGTTTTTTGTTAATTTTAGGTCAATGTTTGATCTTTTACCATGTGAAGTGTCTTTGGATGTTCTGAAAGGCGCTTTCAAATAAAATGTATTATTATTATTATTGTGTCTAAGGTTTTGAAAAAGTACCACAAGGTTGTGTCATTAGTGCCGAAGCCATTGTAAAAACTGTAACAAAGATCTTCTATGTTGTTTCCATTTGATCAGTTCTACTACAAGTACTAATATTACAAACGTTCCAATGTTACATGAACATGTGAGCTACACCTTTCCGATTAACACCGGTTTTCTTAACTTATAAATAAAGCTAGTACATGGCCTTTTCTTATATTCTTTGCATAATTCAGAGGCAAGCAGTCTAAACAGTGTCCAACTCTGTTGTACTGTAAATGCCTTAATAGTGTACCGTAAATTAACTTTAGAACTACACTCTATGTAACTGACATCTGTGTAGAACAGTAGGAGTTAGAGAAGAGCCAGCAATAAGTTAAAAGTAAATAAAATTTGTGTTGAATCAACAACAACTACTTAGTGGTCAAGCATTAACTATATTCTTTAAAAAAATAAACACTTTGTAAATTGTGTGTCTTCAGTAATATTAAGTTGTGCAATGAGTCATTAAAAATTCCTCATATCACTTGCATATACCTTCACTCAGCCACTTACATTTTTTTTTTTTTTAAATCTAATTAAGTGAAGCCACTTAAAGTTACTCTCAGCTTTGTCATTCTTTGTTTAACTCATAGATCATTGATGTACTGGAAGTTCTACTAAATACAAATTTCAAGTTTAACCTAATACAGACAAGGCTAAGAAAATACCATTAATTTCGTTCGCACAAGCATTCAAATATATTTATATTAAATACAAATAAATAGAGGTCTTCTTTTTATGATAGGCAACACTAAAATCCTAATTCAAATGGAGAAAATTAACGGTGATAGGACTACTCAGTGAAGTGTTTTTTCAATAAAACCTGAAAACGTCCTAGCCTTGATAATGATAAACCCAGTATGCATTTAAATATTTTTGACCCATTATTAACGCCTGTTGAAACAAACTTAATTTCTAATCAAATTTAGGCTTCTAATAAACCTACCTCCACATTAGTAACAGTAACACGGTAACTGAAAGACTTCCATTATGCTTACTTTTGTAGAGGCACTCCGGAAGGCCCTGACAGGATGCCTGTCCACTCTAGCAGACATTAGATGCTTGCACCCATTAAGAAGTTTATAAGAGCAGCTTTCACTCTACAGCATATCAACACATTTGGACGGCGAAGATATATTTTTCATCAGTTTTCATCATTCCCTATATATAAACATGTAAAATAAGGATTATTAAGTCTATGCATTCCTAAAAACAAAAAGCATGCCAGTTGACTGAGAACATGACTGCTGACAAACTGATTAATTGCATAGGGCAATTCAAACAACATAAACTAACCGACAGCACCATAGAATGATCAACACATTCAGATTGACACGTTTTCATAAGTTTGACCTATCCATATACGTACATCCCTATATAGAAATGTGTAAATTTAATTAATTTTAATCTCTGCATTTCTAGAAAAAAAAACACCATGCCTGTTAACCTTAAGAAACAGATCAAAACAAACTGTTGAATGGCCTCCTGCAGTATCAAGTGCAAAAAGGGACAGCACAAAAAAGGCTCTATATGCTATTTAAAAAAATTTAATAAAATAACATCAGAGGGGGAGCGGGGGGTTGTTACTGGCTAGAGTAGTGTAGATAGCCTTTCTATTTCTCAACAAACTTGATTCATATTAGTACAAAATTGTACTTGGGACTATAGAATAGATCTGTGTACATAATTATTTTCTACAGCAATTCAAATAAAATCATATAATGCATGCGTTCACCTCATAGATCATTAATTATCAGGGAAACGTAGAAAAATGAATACGCTCATCATTCAACGGCTCTATTTTCGATGACAGCCATATTATTTCTGAAAGAGATGTCATGTAGATAAAAATATTTATGTAAATGCATGCTTTCGACATGTTGAAATTGAAATGAAATTGGATCAGTAAAAAAAAAAAGAAAAGAAAAAGACTGCCGTATGAATTGCTACACTTCAAAAAGGCAATCCTATAAATATCATGGTGTGCTTCGGGAGAGACGGGGGCGGGGGGGGGGGGGGGTGGAGACGACTCTCATCTTACCGGGGTCTGTGAATCCGGCAGCAAAGGATCCAGGTCACCTGTTGCCCCCATTGTCCTGTCCATTGTCCTAAAGCCAGGCCGCATCCACACATGCGTCCTTTCACAGGACCCATAGCCCTGAGGGGTATGTACCGAGCTCTTCAACAATCCCATTAGAAAAAAGTGTCTCCTCTTTTCTTTTTTTTTGCCAGTACCAAATGAGATGAGGGAAATGCAGTGATGCCCCACTTTCCCAGCTTTTGGAGAATGCATTTGACTGTGCTTTTTTCATACCAGTCTACACTGAGAAATAACTTTCTCAATCAGGGAGTTTATATTCAAAAGCTTAAGTTATTTTCTGGCCTTTGAAACATATCTTCCTATACCAACCTCTTCATTAATAGACTTATTAAGACCAGCTCTACAAGAATAGGATATATGCCGGTGGTAGTGTGGATTTCTTGACAATGCAAGAATCATTATGAAACAGGTGTAGAAATCTTTACAATCAAGTCCGTTTGAATGAGCCATTACCTTTTCCAAAATCGCAGGATTCCACAGTTTGTCCGAAAGAAGAAAATCCGGAAAGCAAAGTTCTTAACTTCAAGAAACACTCACCTTTGTGAGGCCTCATGAGTCTGGGGATCTCCACACTTGGAAGAATGTTTTTTTTTCCTCCTTTCTTTTAGAACGGGACACAAAAAAACTACCTGCATTATAGACTTGTGTGCAACCTAAATAGGAAAAATAATCGATAGTAGAGAATTATTTTTCTTTCGTGTCAGACTAACTTTTATTTTTTTATAATCATCTTCTAATGACTCCAAAAACAGCTTCTGACTTCAGTGCCGCTTGATGTACTCGCCGCATAAAAAAATGCAACTTGAAAATAAACCACTTAATTGCAGAAAACAAAGAAACACGCGGTCACTGCTTGGATATATACATATGTCTACCCTGCATACACGACATAAAGCGCAGCGCTCTCAACTGATTCTAATCCAAATATTGTGCATTCTGAAATCAGTGTTAAAAGAAAACAAAAAAACATATCTTAAATATGATTTTATCATAGATTACTACTGGGTTATTCATTTGCATTGAGAGCATAGTACTGTCCGTCTTTAGTAAGCAAAAGGCAAGTCAACACCTGTCATGAGTGTGTCGTGCTTTATTTAATACTAATTCGGAAATTAGTGGCTGCCTCAACCTAAAAATATATGGATCAGCATTCACTTCAAGAGTTCCACCACTTACTTTGTCCCATAGGATGAAAGATGGTGACAGCTCAAGCACAATATTATTTTCTTCATAGCACTGGAAAGAGTCTGGACTTGACTTAACATTTCTCAATGGACCTCTGGGGATTCCCCAAAGACAATCATAACATAGATTGACAAAAAAAATCAACCAGAATAACTGTGAGGTTGATAACTTATTGAAGTTGCATGACCACAACCCTTACATGTTCTGTGCAGTCGCCTGGAGAGCTTAAATGCCGAACAATTGTTTGTTTGCTTTTTACATTAACTGTAATGTGACCTAAATTAGATTGCACGTTTGTTCATTCATACACTAAATGTACTCTTTTTTTATATTAGATAGTCAAGGACTCTACTCACACCCCCCCCCCAAAAAAACTTCCAAAGGATTTTTCAATTGTAGTCGATTTGAAAACAAACTGATTTGGCACAGAGAGAGGGCCTTTACAATGATGGACCTAGACGTATCTATACTTACAAGTTACAATGCGTTTTGAACAGCTGTGTGCTATATGTTGGCAACAACCCCCACCCCCATAGTGTTAAGTGCTTCGGGTGCCTAGAAAAGCGCATTATCAAATGCAATCGACTATTTTTAAAGATAGTTGCATATGTGTTTTTCATGAAACATAGGCTATATTAAGGCATTGCACACAAATGCATTTACAATGCTTAGCATGCAAAGCAAGTGCTGTTGCAGAAGCATTGTGAAACACCACCCCATGTGCTATTTTAGTATTCTTATCAGTTATTTTAAATGAATTAAGCTGCAAGAGGGATTTTTGGGAGTATTCATTTTCAATGGTAGTAAAAAGGCAATGGTTGAAACGTGCAAAAAAGAAACATATTTTCTTGATGTATCGAGGATTAAAAGCTATATGCCAAGAGCCTATGTCAAGTATGTTTAAACACCTTACAACATAAATAACTTTTTTTTTATTATTGAAAAAATGTATCTCCTTCATTTGTGAGCAGAAACGTTTCTCCAATTAAGTCTAAAAGTGCATTTACTCCTAATTCACAGGAGAGCCACTAGCGAGGTAAATAGTGAAATATATTTTACTTAACATTTAAACTCTTACCACAGTAACCTAAGATAGTAGTTTTCCAGGGAGCAGAGCCACGTCTAGTGGAATCACACACACACACATCGGTTCAATGCTGATTTGGAAAGAGAAAGTCTGTTTAGATCAACTGGGTGAAGAACTATTTAAGGGTGCTTTAAATGGTCGAATAACTTCCAACAGGAGGACATAGATCTATATGCAACAAGATTTTTTTTTTTTTCACATCACAACTACTCCAGAGATCTCTCTTGATTCTTGAGATGCAAAAAAATATATATAGTGTGTCTGTTAAGTTGCACAAAATGTGATGACACAATCTGCCTTACAGAATACACGTCATACGTTCCAAACCCCTTAAGAATAACCATCGGACAGCCTCTCCACCTTTTGGAAAACTCGCCATACTCAAAACTTACCCCACTCAAACAAAGAAAAGGTGATTAAAGGAGAGTGCAGAAACCCAAAGTGATATATCACATTGTTCTGAGCACCAACGCCACTCTGTCACATATCCTGGCGAATCATTACAGGACCAAACAGAACAATGACCAGGTCCATGGTTGACTTTACAGGTGGCACACACAACGGATTGCTGAAGACCCCTACCATGTCTTGAAGAAGGTGAAACAATGACAAGACTAAATGATGTGGATGTTTGAGAGCCTTGGTACCGCAGCTTCAACATGTGACAGTACTTAAGTGGACATTTCACCCAGAGGAACACAGACATCATTCGGTCAAAAGGAATTGAGAGAAACGGTTACCCTTTCATGAGCATTTCTTGCAGTGTGTAAATCAATGACAAGACTAAGTGTTGTGAAGGTTTGAAGCATTTCAATTCCCTTTTTTAATCGAGGTTTTGAGCACCTCGACGTGGTTAAATGGGTTAAATTCCTCTAAGTATACATTTCACCCAGGAATGCATAACCATATTTCAGCCTAAGACATTGACAGTACCATTTTGTCTTGTGTTTCTTTGGATTAGGTCAATTTATCTCAACTGTTAATATGACCACCAGTGGAACACTGTAGTCAGTCGTGTGAATATCTACACAACTGATAGCTTTTCATAAAGTGAGAGGCCTACATAGGTGTAAGATCCTACATGTGATCAAAAAGACGAGGCAAATAATATTAAAGTCCTTCCATTTCACTGATGTTAAAGGTACAATTAGATTGTAAATACTAACACTGATATAGAAGTGTTAAATTAATTTATTTAAATTAATATACTTCAAGGTAATAGTGTGACAAATGTGACCCATTGTGTCTAAAAACTGTCCAAAACATTTTCTTTTTTGGCAATATCAACGTAGTCTGGATCAATGTGTGACAACACTTTCATGCAGCTTCACTGAATATTTCATGTGACAGCACATTTTCATAAATAAGAAAACAAAGATGACCACCAACATTGCCCTTCGTTTATTTGCCATTGTGACAGGAAAGGCACACCAGCAAGGGTGCGACAGCTGACTCCTACCACGTCAATGAAATGTGTCATACTAGCCTAAGTGGAAATGTCTGTGACTTTATGCTTAGAGCATATGCCAGTACAGAACCGAGCAGAAAGAGAACTTTTTCTTTTTTTTAAGTTGTCCAAGATTGATCATATTTCTATTAGGATTTTTTTTTTTTTAACTACTTCATTGTTTGACGTTTTATTTTATTCTGCATGTTAAATGACATCAAACTAGATCTCTTTAATATAAATCCTGAACACAACAACAAACAACTAAGCCACATTTCCAAAAGTAAGGTCATAATTTGTGAGTAGTAGTAAGTAACCACAAGAAAACAAACGTGACAAACAAAGACTTTTTGAAGCGTTTCCTGAGAAACTCTGATAGTTATTACCTGTACATGAGCAGCGGCTGATCCATCCGTCTTTACACCTTCTAGGGCTCCATTAGATGCAGGTGTATTAAGCTCCTTCACAGAAACTCCCCACTCTGCATAGAGACGTGTACAAACATTTAGGCCTACAGGGGGTCTCGTCATGCTAAACGCTGTCCAAGAACACGAGCAGTGCAAAACCTTGAAGACGGTTGAAGTCTTACCGGGATTTAGTGTGTCTGCATCCAGCATGCCACCTTCCCGAAAGCTCTCCAGCTCCTCCTTCTTGACTTTGTTCCAGGGGATGTAAGTAACTCCTCGCTCCACTTCCCAGAACTTTTTGAAGGCTGATTTAATGCCTTTGTTCAAAGCCCAAGCAATCTAGACAGTGATGATATTTTCTCGTTATGCAGTTACCAGTGCAGTTTTGTACAGCAAAAATGGGCTCAAACACGCTCATATAAAAACGGCAATTGATGTGACAAATAATAGTATTATATTACATATGGAGGGGTAATTACCTTTATGGGTTTTTGGTTGACTTTTATAGATCCTCTGCTGAGTTTGTTCAAGGCGGTATAGGCATCTTGTCTGTGGACCATCACAATGTAGGCACAGCCTCGTGGGGGAATCATCTGGACACCAGACACAGAGACACACGCATGGAGGGAGAGAGAGAGAGAGAGAGAGAGAGAGAGAGAGAGAGAGAGAGAGAGAGAGAGAGAGAGAGAGAGAGAGAGAGAGAGAGAGAGAGAGAGAGAGAGAGAGAGAGAGAGAGAGAGAGAGAGAGAGAGAGAGAGAGAGAGAGAGAGAGAGAGAGAGAGAGAGAGAGAGAGAGAGAGAGAGAGAGAGAGAGAGAGAGAGAGAGAGAGAGAGAGAGAGAGAGAGAGAACATGCAAGAGAGTGAGTGAGTTAAGAGAACATGAGACAGAGTTAGAGACAGAGAGAGAGATAGAGACATCTAAAACATCCTATATCCCCCCTTCCAGTTAAAATGGCACTTTTCATAATTGTGGTGCTGAGACGTTCACACTCACGTTTATGGACTCGATTTGACCAAACTCCTCCAGCAGAGACATCACATCAGACTGCTGTGTTTTCTTGTCTAGCTGTCCAACCCACAGCGTAGTGCTGCAAACTACAGGACGAAAGAATAGTGCCCACATCAGTCACTACAAAAGATGGACAGAATACTTTTTCCTATTCATCTATTAAAGCCACTATATTTTATACATGTTTAAGAAAATCTCTTAGTGTTACATATACATTATTAGACACCAATAACAAGTGTCTAAGACTCAACAGGACCTAATGGCAGATTGTAGATCCTCTGCACATCCCGGTAAAAAAGGCAAGCCTCTGTGAAACGACGTATTTCTAGGTTAATGTAGTAACGAAGTTATCAAAAGGGATGTTGCCACAAGATTGTCAATGTTGAAGCAAACAACGTTGGATTGCAGCAACAAAACAACGTTACAGTAGTTATTTCTGGGATTAAACTACCTGGTAATTTAAGAAAGTTACATAGATCTACTTATTGTAAGCTTTCATTTGCAGAAGAATTGTAATAAACAAATAGAGAGAAAGAAATCGTCCTGTTTGGAATTTGGTGGTTTTGTTTTGTGTAGTGTATCCCGAGTGACACACTGCAGCTTTAAAGAAACAAACATCATAGAAATAACCCTTCCACCAAAACTGAAATGAACAAAGCTGAACCGGCGCACAGCATCTGAATACATTCTGAACTAGCAGTGAGACCTACCACTGAGGGTCTGACTCTTTACGCTGGGCAGGCCTTTCTGTCTCCGTTCTCGGTCTTTCTCCCTCTCGTTCTGCTCCTGAGAGCGCGAGTGAGGCGAGTTCCAGCGCCGTTCTCTGGAGCGCGAACGAGAACGCCCTGCCCTCGGTCGGGACCTCTGCGAGCGAGTCGCAGACCCCGATCGCCTCCTCCGCGGAGAGCTGAAACAAATTGAAAATAATGTATTCGTTTATTTTAAGAAAACAATATAACCAATACGGTCTCATATAACCACAACAAACAATGGGCTTCCCTTTAGGATGGTATTCTTACCGGGAGCCAGAACGCCCACTGCCCCTTTGCCGGCCGTCCCTAACATCTCTTCTCATAGAAGAATCGTCCCTCAGGTTCTCCTAAAACAACAACGGAAGAAAAACACATGAGCCACATAAATCACTCAAAACCTCAACATAATACCTCTCTATCGCACAACGTCAGTTTGAACAGATTAACGCATCGCTCTAACGTTTACCTGAGATTGGTGTGCGTACGCGTCGTATCCGTCCATCAGCCCACCCTGCATCCTGCCCTCAAAGTGCTATGTAGAAAGCAGGGCAAGGGGAAAGGATTAAATAGCACATTGTCTACCAAAAAGCTTAACAAAGCGGCTATTATGTTGACAAACCCTATAAATATACCCTATTTGTTTTTGAGTACCTGGTTGCCAGCAGAATTTGAGTTGCCCATCCGATGGGACTGAAAGTGCTCCATGTTGGGATTCTGGCCGTATGCATTTCCACCTCTGTCTCTGTAATGACAGAAAGACAAGTGATGTGGTCACAATTAGTGGTCGCTTCACCTTATACAGGTGAGAAATATGATCTGTCCTATAAACCCTATATAGCAACATTTATTTATTTCAAGACAATTACTAAAAGGGTTATTTTTGTTGTTATTTGAGAATCTTCTGAAACAAATTCAATCTAGGCGTCTTATGATGTGAAAGACACAGACGAAATTAAATGAAATGAAGGCATGTATAATAACAGAATGCACACAGAAGTAGTGGTGGTGCATTGGAGTCCATCACTTATCATAAAAATATTTTTTTGGTTCTATTAAGTAGATTTGTGTGCACTTATGTTTGATGACCCAAACAGAAAAATCTGCTTCCTAATGAATCTATATCTACATAATTGGGTGGGGGAAAATATAAAAAAAAAAAGCAGTAAATAAGAAACCAACAGAAACATTATAACAGAATTCATGGGGTCATTTGTGTCTATGTGAGAGCTTACAGAGATGGATGACCTGCATCGCCAGCGTCACTTCTCTTTGCTTCCTCTGGCTCATCGTCGTAATCAAAGCGGTCCAGGAGTGTCTATGGAGAAACACCAGTAATTACGATGGCTTAAACCACGTGACGTTTTGCACGTTAAAACATCCATCAACACATCAAGAAGACTGTTGAGAGAGAAACTACCTTGGCGAGCGAGGAGTTCTTCTGCACGGTGGACTGCGTGTCATACGGGTTGGGCTGGTTCTGAGGCCTCTGGAGGCTGGCAGGCATGGAGTTGGCTGCCATCATAAGGGCCTGGGCACCTTCTCCCTGCTGGAAGTTCTGAAGCATCTTCTGCAGCTGTATACGGAAATGAAAGAAAAACGACAGACAAATTAGGACATTATCATTCTTGCATTGTTCCTCATTGTTATTTTTTTTACTATTTATATTTTGTCGCTTTTTGGTGTGTAAGATGAGGTATGCCTGCTGTGGCTGACCTCTTGACCCTGTGAGGACTGGAAGAGCTGTGCCACAGCGGCCAAGGCGTCAGAGTTGGGAAGCTGTGGGATGGCAGCCGCCACAGGGGTACTGTTGACAGGAGGCTGGGGTTGTGCTTGGGGGGCAGCTTAACATAAACGACATAGCATAGAAATAGAATGACTCAACCGCAATCCCTGTGTAACCCACAGAGCTCTATCAACTTCAACAAATACATCAATAATGGATAAAGAACAAAAGCAATGAAGGAACTACCCACTGGAACTGATAAAAACAAGTGTTTAATGTACAGCTGGTAATATTGTGTTCCAATGAACCTTACAGATTCCATTGTATGTTTTTGATTTACATTGTGATGGTTTATTTACCAGGCTCAGGTGAGGCATTTGCCCTGTCCAATAAGGGCTGAATGATATCCATGCCAAACACACCATTCTTCTGCCATAGATTCAGGACACGCACTATCTTAGTCTGCAATGATGAGAAGAGATACACACACACACACACACACACACACACACACACACACACACACACACACACACACACACACACACACACACACACACACACACACACACACACACACACACACATTCCTGAGACCACTTCTTCAACTGGATACATAAACCTATGCACTGATGAATAAGAGGAATGAACATCTTTACCTTATCGTCCGTTGGGCAGAGGTAGAGGTTCTGGAAGGTGTCATTGAAGTTTTTCAGGAACCGTGGTGCAAAAACGTCCTTGTCGATACCGAACTGATGACGTGATTGTCGGATGATGGAGTCAACCACGTAAAGACCAGGGATTTTTAAATCTGGCTTGCACTACGGGTTGAATCATTGCAATAAAACACAAATGCATTAATAATAACAACATTTATGCAACCATTAGCAAACTATTTTAACCAGAAACTCATGTACAAAATGTGTAGTTGACAGTCATGACTTCTGTTCATACTTTTACATACCTTCTTGATGAACTTTTCCACAATCTGAACAACGTGTTTGTAAAGCTGGTGAAAGAGAAGAGAGTTGCTTATCCCAGGCCCAGACTCCTAAGCATGCACTGCCTTTTACATCAGTCAGTGAAGCATAATTTTAAACTGACCACACATATATATATCCCCACATATTTTGGTTACAGGCCATGGAGAGCAGACCTAGGCTATAACCTTATCAAATTACCTTTATAGCTTTTATGGCTGATTTCGTAACAGACATCATCTTTGCTCTGGATATTGGAGGTTTCATGTCTATCATGGAGAATAGCTGAAAAGATAGAAATATTACACACAGACCAAATCCGCTTTATTACAGAAAGCTGTTGAATGACAGATGCCGTTACTTTAGACAGTAGAATGACCTAGCTAAGCCTAGAGACCACGCATACACCATATGATGTTAGCAAAGGTGAAAAGCTCATCAACAAGACTTGCATTATTCGTTAATTGGTAGCAAAACATGTTTACAAATACAACTACAAAATTTAAGCAACAGCCATCCAAATCAGAAAAGTAATTTTGTTACAACTAGTTAGCTACAGTAATTATACTTGCTGTTTGAATAACGTAAGGTTAAGCAGTCAAGCAAACGTATCAGACACTCGGGTTAACATTATTGGCCATATACAGTAACTAATGTAATCCGCTAGTTAGCTTAATGCTAGCCCTAAAATCGCCTTGGTTAAGCTTGAGGATAAACAAAAATGAACTAGCCAACCTTGCTATCAAACATTAACGACGTTCACTTGAACAAGTTAACCAAACTAAGCATGGCATGTTAAGAGTAACGTTATTGAGTTACCATTACATGTAAGGTTTACCTCCATGTTTGAACACACACAACAACTGTGGGTTTACAAATTGGCCTAGGCGACCCCTTCACGATTAAGCTAGCTACCACGACTAGTACAAGGCCTGACAGTAAAATACGCAGCCAGTAATCTAGGCTAGCAGCGTTAGCAAACATTAACGCTAGCTAGCCAGCTAGCTACCGCGTCAACTGGCTAGCAAGCTAACGTCAATACTTCAGCAACGTAGATTAACATAAGAATTAGCTACATTTTACAGTATAATTAAAAAATGATACCAGCACCTCTCGACAAAAAGCAACGCATTCAAAAATGTCTACCCCTATTTCCCCCAACTGTAAAATATGCTATCTATCTTTATTTATAGGCTAGCATGATTTGGCCAGCTTTAATAAACTGACATGAACTTTGCATGGCCTTAGCACGTTACTTGTTAGCGTACGATGTCCTTCCTTACCTCCAAGTTAAAAGCGTTTACAGCATCCATTGTTATAATAGAAGCAGTCGATGGTTATTTCAAATACTTAGCTATTTACTTAACTGTCCTTTCAGAAACATAGTTCGAGACAGATAAACCAGCTAACATAATCTTGCTTTCGATTTACTCATAGCAACAAAACTAGCTAGCAACACAGTCCCCGTGCATTCTGTCACTGTCGAATTTCGGGGTGTGGCTAAAAGGCGCACAAATTTACAAACTGCTATGTTACACATGCCCACAGGGAGGCAATAAAGTACCATATTCGATGACATACTCAGTCTAAAATATATGAAACATAATTCTACTCCATGGTTGGGTGTGAGAGTGGCACAATTTATTCCAACTTATTAATAAGCAGATTCAAAACTGCAGTAGTAGGCTATTCAACGCAACCCCACTAATAATGCATTTAACTAAATCATAAAAAAGAATAATAAAAAAATGTAATAAAAGATTGTAATTGGAGAACAAAAATGTATAGCAATATAACGAAAACGTAACATTTCTGAGATGTATTTGTAATTGCTCATTTGATATGTGTTCAAGTAGCATTGACCTTCCACCACACTCAGATAAGATAATTGTTGCATAACAGCAGCTGCATAACCTTGCTGGTCATGGGGCTTGTCTTGGCATAATAGGGTGGAAAGAGAACATGCCACTACTAAACTTTGAGGGCCACATGGATGGAGCTTTGACAAACCTTACAAACTATGAATGGGGCTATGAATACTATTATGATTATTTAGACCCCGTAGTTGTTGATGAGCGCCAGCTGAAGTACTACAAGTGTGAGTAGCCTTGTTTTTATTATATATATATATATATATATATAGATATATATAGATATATATATATATATAAAATATATATAAAATATGTATAAAATTTATGTACAATACTCACAGTTAAAAATAAATACTTTTCCTTTGCAGACTCAATTGTTATAATATTTTGGATAAGTCTGGCTGCTTTTGTAGGACTTCTATTTGTAGTTTTGTCATTCTGGTCCCACACTGGAAATGCATCCAGGTAAGAGTCTGAATCTAATACTGTGACAATTTTTGTTTTGTTTTTCAACTAATGCTTGTTGCTCAAATGATTTATATGCATCTTAATGTTTCATTACTTTGCATTCAGGACTCACAGGTGGCAAAAGATGAGGAGCTCAGCTTTATATTCTGTTTGACCTGTGTTCTGCTGATCATATCTTGAAATGGTTGTTGTGACAATCTGATTACATTAGGAAATCTTACAAATGCAACTTAATTGTAAAGAACACAAACTTCTTGTATTAATGTGGAAAGATTTTTCATTGCTTTCCAATTGCAAAAATTTTAACAGCAATGTCCTTTGCTCTCCAATAAAATAAATACCATATGGTTGTTGAAGGACCTTCGTTTTATAGTACTGAAAGCAAAATGCATAGCATTTCAGGTCAATTAAAAACATTTTACTTACACGTTTTCACAACTTATTTTAGTTAAACCTAATAATAATAATACAAAGTTAATAAAAGAGGATGCATCACAGAAGAAAAACAAAATGGCACTTGAACAATACTTTGACATTGTAAAGACAAAACAATAAGGCTACATTGAGGAAAACGTAATTATTTCTTAGATATACAGATGAGATATTTAAATTCACGAACACGACTCCATTGCAGAAACGATATCACAACAAATGCTTCTTGTGGCTGACGGAGTCAAGGAGCATTTGGCCTTCTTCAGTCCCTTTCCCTTGGCCTCGGCAACCATTCTGGCATGGAGAAGGAACAGCTGTGGGGACTCGGCTCCACTCCACAGCTCATGGATGTACAGAGACAACAGTGCCCGTCCAGCTTCTGGAAACACAACAATAACAAAACATAATCACAAATTTAAGTCATTCAGCGTATGATGTGTGTAAAAATGCATCTATGACATGTTGCTTGTGTACACGATTGCATTATTATCAATAGTATTTTCACTCGCAAAATCAGCCATTTATATATATACATATAGTATATATATACACACACACACACACACAGTGTGTGTATACATATATATATAAAAATAAAAGTATAAATGGCTGATGTGCAATAAAGAACGGAGTTGAATCAAAGCTGTACAACTCAATGTTTTTCTGTGTAAGTGTTGTTCCCAGTAACATGATAAACACTCAGCTATGAAACACTAAGATAAAGCCGTTTCTGTAATAAAAGCTTGGCCTCTCACCCTCTGTGGTCTGATCATGTGTGGCCCCCGACAGGCATGCGGTGAGCACAGCCTGATGTGTTTCAGTAGAGAAGCCGCCCTGGGCCTTCAGCAGGTCAACCATGACGGTGGTGAACTGTCGGAGGGCGTCCGCTCTCTTCGAGTCCACGGGCCAGTCCGGGGACTCAAACGCCCGATGATAGAGCCCAAGAAGGTCCGCTTTCAGAGCACAGTCGGCCACCACCACCTCCGCTATTTGTCGGTGTGGCGTCACGACTTTATGGAACCACTGGAGGAAGCCTGTTAGTCTGTTTAGATCACAGGGGCCGTCGGCCAGGGACCTGAGGGACCACTTGGTGAGTAGATGTGCTGTGGCCTGGACCAGGCTGCTTGGGGCTTGTTGTTCATCATGCTGGGTTGTTTGATGACTTGGGGTACTAGACGGCGTACAGCCAGGGTCCCAGTAGGTGAAGATGTTCCCCAGGTGAGGTTTACACTCGCTCAGACTCGCCTGCTCCTGTTTGTCTGTGTCCGCGTCATCCCCCTGTTCCTCTGCTCGAGCACGACCCCGGGAAGAGGAGGAGGAAGAGGAGGAGGAGCCCCTAACTCGGCCTTTCTCCTTTCCCGTCCCTGAGCGGAGAAGACAAACAAACAAACACTATGTTTACCCAGTGTCAAACAAGCAAAAACAGTTTACTCAAGGCCGGATGCCAAGGACGACGTTTACCACACACACACACACACACACACACACACACACACACACAAAAGTGTCCGGTTCCTCGCACCTAGTAGTTCTTTCACTTTGTGTTTTTCAGCCACTCCGTGTAGCTGTGCTGAGAGAGGGCCGTGGTGGGCCAGCACGGCCCAGCGTTGGAGCAGGCTCAGGGCCTCGGTGCAGGACAGGGCCTGGGGGTGGACGGTGAGCCAGCCGCCCTCGCCATGCATCCGGAGCGACGTCCCACGGTGTCTCAGCACGGAGCTCAGCGTCCGCAGGAAGCGATTCAGCTGGGCGGATTTCACGCCCACCCTGAACGGAGAAAAACAATTTAAAGCATAGCGTCTTTATAATAATAATAATAAAAATAATAATAATAGATTGCATTTGATATAGCGCTTTTCTAGACATCGAAAGAACTTCAAATCAGATTACTGTAGCCCCAAGCCAACGTCGGCTAGTATTGGAAACACGATTTTTGAAATATTGACGTTACCTGAGGTGTCTTATGAGGTTAGAGGTCACGCACAGGAACTCGTTGATGAGTGGGAGAGGGAGACACTTGACGGGACTCTTGGGTTTCTCCTCTGTAGTGGAGTCGGAGGAGGAGGTGGTTGTTGTAGTTTTATCAGTGACTGGGTCCTCTTTCTGGCCCAGGTTACTGAACCACAGTACGTGGAGCAGGTCTATCACAGCACTGAGGAGACGCTGGTCCAGGTGTCTAAGAGTGTAAAAGTGGTAAAAAATTATAATAATAACACATTACATTTATATTGCACCTTTCCAAACACTAAGCGCTTAAATGGGTACTTCATAAAAAAAAATGTCCCTTTGATTCAGATAAACACAGTAATTTATTATAATAACTAATAATTATTATCTAAAGCTGACATGCTGAAAAGGTCCTTGACATTTAAAATATGTATGTCCACAAAAGGAAATAAACCAGATACACATGCCACATAAGGTAATTGAATTGTTTGATATTTTGTTTTTACAAAAAGTGATACACACATATTGATTAATTTTCCACAGCAAAGTCAGATTGGATTTTGCTTAATAATTTTTGCATGACCCTCTGCAAACCTCTTCTCCACCAGCTGCAGTGTCCAGGTCAGAAGCCCGTGGCTCTTGGTGAGGCTATAGGCAGCAGCGTTCACATGGGCAGCCTGGTGCAAAACTCTCACAATCTGCGTCTGGAGGACGACATGCAAGACAGCGAGCAGCAATGGAGATTAAGTGGTTAAAAAAAAATACATCTAGTCATTTTGTACTGCAGAAAATACCAAAACCGAAACCATCTTTAAAACAGGACCAACAAGAGATGCTGCTCAATGTGAAAGTGAGAGGCTGGAACAGTGTGTACCTGCGTCTGCTCATCACACAGCGGACTACTGCTGAAGCCCAACAGGGTCTGGAAGATGCCTTGCTGGTCACACAGTTCATAACAGTACCGACCGGTCAACCCTTCCTCCAGGACACTCAGAATCCACTCCCGCTCAACCTTGTTCTGTCCGGCAAATACAAATTAAAAAATCTGTTAAAATCTTAAATGACCTTTAACAGCACTCTTTATAGAATACCAACTCTGGGCTATTGTAAACAAATGGTGTTCTGAATAATTATCCATTTGGAAAAGCTTTTATTTGTCTGGATAATAGCTAATAATTAGGTATTTCATAAAGAAGAATCAGGTGGTTAATCCGTTGACGGGAATAATGGTTTACCTCCATGTCATGGCTGTAGAAGAGCTTGAAGAACTCTGGCACTCTGTTGAAGTCCAGGCTCTGGTGGGACAGCAGGAATCTGTTGACAACCACGTACATGTGATCCTCTGGGAAAACAACACAAACACAAACAATCGATCAATAAAGAAAGAATTGACTCCAAACAAATTAGACAAAGTCAACAGGTACAAACGTATTAAAGTCAAATGAAATGTTTATATTTCCAGTGCACACCAGGCTTGAGCATCTGTTGAGCTACTTTGGCGATATACGTGGTCAACACAAAGGGCAAGCGTAGATTCTTCTGACGAATTCCATTCTTGACCGTGTCCAATAGGTAGAGCAGCTAAAAGAAGCAAACGACATGTTATTACTTCCGAAACTAATATTTCACCACAGACAAATATTTGTCTATATTTAATAATAAATATTAATATCTATATTGGAAATGAAATGAAATTAATAAATCAAATGGATATAAATTATTCAGGAGTCAGCCTTTCACCTGTTTCTTCTCTCTGAAGCGAGCTGCTTCCAGGTGTTGGTAGTAGGAGCCTAGTACTTGGTAGGATGCTGATCTGACCTTAGGGTCATAGCTGCTGAGAGCTACCACGCTCACCCCAAAAGCATGGCTGGACACAAACTTGAGGCAGTCAATCACAGACTCTGGGAAAACACAAAACATTTTATACAGTGAAACGATTATGAAAAAAAACGATATTCTGTACATTCACAGTGTAAATGTTGTAACAGAAAAACAACCAGTTCCACCCCAAAAGAAGCAGTCTGTCACAGACTACATCTGGTAATTTTGTACTGCACAAAATAACATAACTGAAACCATCTATTTTATGTTTGTGTTTGTGAAAAACACAAACATAAAATAAAAATTTGAGAAAACAAGAAAATAAACAATATATGTTTTACAACATAACAGTATTAAAAAAACATACAATCAGTTCGCAAAACTAAAAGACTAGACACCTGGACGGAGCATGGCACTGAAGAGAGGCAACAGGAAGCAAGGGTCGTACAACGTCCCCACGTCATTCACACCCTCGATTTTCAAAAGTAGTTCCTTGCCCTCCTATAAAAAAAGAAGTTTAGGAACAGGATGTTCAACTTTAATACAACTATATACTGTATATTTATATAAATATAACATATAACTAATGAAAGTTTCAGAGATAATACTGCTGTGTCTGCATGGAGCTGCTTAGAACATGGTTTGAAGTCAATTCAATTCAATTCAAATAAAAAAACAACCACTAGCAATCACCTGGGGGATCATGCGTCGATGCTGGGGGAAGTGTGCGATGGTGCGCACCATGGTGTCAGCGTTGAGCAGGGCCAGCAGGTCCTCAGCGCTGGGCTGCTGCCACAAGGAGGCGCCCAAACTCTTCCTGGCCTTGTGGTGCTCTACTGCAGCAGGGCCCCATAGGAGAGACCTGGGGGCCCACGACCACAGTACGTTCATACAGTACTATGGAACAGTAACAGTTGGTCGTAGCAACAAGGAACCACACTCCTGGAGGGCTATTGTGTCTGTGCTTAACAACGCGGTGGTTGAGCAGTGATTGATTGTACTACCTTAGGAATGGCTTAAATATATAAATAGTACCAGAATAGAAGCACGTTTGGAAAATGCTTGGTTCCATAAATTATTATTATTATTATTATTATTATTTTTATTATTATTATTATTATTATTATTATTATTATTATTATTATTAATAATAATAATAATAATAATAATACATTTAATTTAAGGACGCCTTTCAAGACACTCAAGGTCACCTTACAGTAAAAATTACAATTACAATATACAATATGAATTAAAATGAAACATAAAATAAAGGTAATCCAGCAACAGAGTAACGATTCAAAACACTAGTAAACTAACTGTAGTACTTGGGAGTCTGTGAGTCACAGCAATCAGGGAGATAGTTGCTAATCTTCATGGGGAGTAGAATTACAGCATGGTTTTGATCAAAAGGATTGAACTATTTTGTGACAAGGGACACTGCAGGCTTAACTGTGTACTTTAACCGAGTGCACTCGTCTGGATAAAATAGTAATAATTCAGACTCTATAACACAACCCTGCTGCTGACCCAGATAAACTTCAGTAAAAACATAGTCATCAAATATTCATTTTGGATCAGCAAAGGGGCCAGCGAAGTTCAGTGGTGCAGTCTGACTTGAATAACTGAATATTTTTAGTTGGGTTTAAAAAAAAAAAAGAAGAAAATAAACTTACTGAAATTCCACTAAACTGACATTGTTTTTCTCGTACTCCCGTAGAAGCAGAATTAACTTCTGATCTGTAAAACACGAAAAATATTGTTTAGGACTAGAGAATGTACTAGTTACCACAGTAAAGACATGCTGAAGCGGACAGCTGTACCTGTGCTGCTCAGTGTAGCTCCATAGGCCCCCAGCAACACAACAAAATGGGTGATGTTGCAGACTGTGGGACATTTCCTGACCAGGGCAAGTAGAAGAGAGACTAGCGCCTCTGGATAGGAAATCACAGAAGAGATAATAGGTTATATTATAGGTTATATTTAGATATTTTATTTTATTCAATATTTGCTTCATAGAGCAACTTGCCTACAAAAAAAACTGCACAAAAGAAAAAATTCAGCTTAAAATTAAAAGGAAACAATTGTATTAATTAAACATATAATGACGGAAATCATTACTGATTTGAAATATCCTACTCCTGTTTACCTTTGGCAAGCAGGCGTTCACTAGGGTCACTGCCAGAGTCCAGCATGGTGGGCAGGAACTGAGAGTGACTGCTGGCCATCATGTGCACGGTTGCTAGGGGCAACATGTCCTTAGGGACCTCGCTGGCTCCATAGAGCGTCTCCAACAGGCTGTTCAGTGTTCCTAAATAGTGAGGGTCTCGATAGCGGTGCCTGGGTGGGGAAAGGTTTTCGTTTTAGTGATAACAATATAAAAACATAAATAGCGAATTAATTAATATGAATAACTTTCAACTTTCATCTTTCTTCTTTGGATGAAACAGGGTTATTAAACGACATACTTCAGTCCAGTCTTGACAAAACTGTTCCATTCTTGAACAACGATGTCTTCAACGGAAATCTGAAAAAAAATTATATTTATTGAATCAAACCCAACGCCTAAAATCGTATTACTTTTTTTGTATAGAGAAAATAAATTCACTAACTGGAAGTTCCTGCAGCCTCCTCAGCACATCCTCCTCTTGTGTCGCCAAGGCACTAGCCTGCTCTTTACTCTGGGCGTAAGAGGAGACCAGCCACTTGAGCGCAGCAGAGAGCACAGCTTTCCTCCAGGACTCCTGTTCCACTGGGCAGTCAACCAGCTTGGCACTGACAGCATCTACCAACTGCCACCTACATTTAAAAAAACAAAACAGTTATTTTGTCAGATCACTCAGAGAGAACCAAAATAATGTTTCTCATGCTTTTTTATTACATAGATACACACATATTACATAGTTGCATATATGACAATGTTGATCGACTTACCTCTCAAAACCTCCTGCAGTTTGAAGAGCTGTGGGCAGCTTGCCAATGAGTTCTCGGATGTCCTTGACGACGGCAGCCATTTTGACCAGGCCGACCAGAGTGTCGACATACGGCACCAGAGTGTTCCCAGTCTTCACGTCCGCACTCAGCACAGAGGCACACAACACGGACAACAGAGTCCGCTTCAGCTCTCTCAGCACAGCTGTTTGCACTGAAAAATCATTGTCAAGGAACATTTGAACCATGCAAGCATGGAAAAACAACTTTGAATTTACATAAGTTTAAAATGTTTACATAGTTATGGTCTAATACGGTTTCTATGATGGACTCCTATTAAAGAACAAACCATCTTTAGGCCTGGCTGGATCCTCTCTCCCTGCCACCTGTAGGTAAGTCTTTACCAGCAGCAGGTAGTCCTCCGTCTGCCCCGCCAGCAGCTCCACGCTCTCTGCCTCCAGACACCACAGCTCGAAAGCCAGCCGGTGTGCCGAGCAGTTCTCCAGAAGGAGCGAGCCGATGGTCCGGGTGGGCGGGCGTGGCCGGCGGAGGCAGTGCCTCAGCACGTCCGTGTGGACCAGCTTGGCGCTGCCCGGCTGGCCGGAGAGCACCTGCAGGAGGAAGTCCTCCAGGGCTGGGCTGGAGCAGGACAGCAGCAGCGTGCCCAGCCCCTGGAGGTGAGCCTGGGACAGAGAGAGCCGCTGCTCCTGGGAGCTCCTGCCCGTGCTCTCGGTCAGCACCTGTAGGGCCGCGCGGCCGTACACGCTGAGCTCCGCCCCCGAGCGGATGAGGCTCTCCTGGGGGAGGAGAAGCAGGGCGGACACCACCCCGTTCAGCGCCGACGAGTCCATGTGTCCGTGTAAGGCCAGGAGGGCTCGGAGCGGCCGGGACTCCTCCCCCTCGGGGCTCTGGGGTTTCCCACCCTCCAGCTCGCGGAGCACGGCCGTCGCCACGGCGCCCAGGTAGACGCTGAGCAGCTCCAGGTGGCCCAGGTCCTTAAGGGCGGCGGCGCTGGCCTGGAGCAGCGCCAGGGTGTGGTCGCTCAGCTGGCCACAGAGGCTCTTCAGGCGTACGGGGTTCAGTGTGTGAGGAGGCAGGGTGCCGAGCTCCAAGGCCAGAAACCACTGCTCCACACAAGGCTGCTTGAAGATAGAGCTCAGCACGGCCATTACAACCTGGTCACATTATATCATCATCATCATCATCATCATCATCATCATCATCATCAAATAAACGATAACATGATCACAAACTACCCTCTGCCATGATTACACATTATTTCAACAGCAATATTTGAATAATATGAAAATATTTTCTACCGGACCATTTCGTATTCCCTAAAAAACTAAAAAAATCTCAGTATACATCTTTCTCCTACCTGGTCTTTGTTTTCCTCCGAACCAGACGAAGGGTCCACCTCCATGAAGTAGGCCGAGACGTCCTGAGTGTCCCCGGGCAGCTCAGCCGTCCACTCTGGACACTCCCGGAGGTGGACCACCAGAGACAGGAGCGTGTCCATCAGGCTCTTCAACACTGGTCCAGCTATGTCCTTGGAAATCTGTGAAAACACACAAAAATAACATTGGATTTATTTTTAGTACATCGTTGAAGAAACTGTGTTCAATGGATCACTATAGGTTTCGCTTTGCTATTGTGTTTGTCTGATGGATTCAATTCGTTTTTTCTATATCAAGTTTGCCCTGCTGTTGTAGGCCAAAGGTTGATAGAAAACGAACAATACCAAACCAGACGCTTTATCTTCATCTTCTTACCATGCCGTAGTTATCCACCGTGGATCTGATGTAGAGCAGGGTCTGCTTGACAGCCAGTGGGTATTCGGTCGTCTCCATAGAGGGCAGAGCCTCTTCCAGGCTTTTCTGGAAGCCCTCCTGGAGGAGAGCGGAGACCCCCCGGCTGTATGTGGCCTTCAGCAGGGCAGTGAAGGAGACGGGGGAGGGCCAGCTGTCACGCGGGCTCTCACAGTTCTTGAACTGCGAAAAATAAACACACACTGTGAAATGCGTGTTTTATATAGTTTGTAAATTTCAATGCAAATAGCAGTAAAGTGAGCCGACAAGCTCTCGCGTTAAGGTAAACTTTGCTTTTAAAAATCCGTGTTCTTTGTTTGCCTCTCCTTTGGATCCTACTTACCGGTTGCTCTCGACTCTGTTGCGGCAGCCATTTGGAGTAGTAGCCGTGGAGGAGGAGGATGGAGGGATGAGGAGGGGAAGAGTCTTTAGAGGAGCCCAGCTCTTTGTCATACTGGAGCAGAGCCAAGCAGAGCGGGAGAGGATCTCTCTGACAGTGGAGGACGTCGGACAGCACGGAGGCCATGTACTCATAAACCACCCCTAGCGGCGAGAAACACAACACAAACTCATACACACGGCAGAACACACTCTCATGGGTAACAGTGAAATAGTCTTGATAAGTGCATGTTTGATGCTCAAAGTGTTGTTCTGCTTCACCCTTCTCGGTCTCGTGCGCTGCCGGCAGTTTATTGCGGGCCTCCAGCACAGCGGGTACCACGGCACTGAACGGGAAGGTCTGAAGGACGAGGTCATCCCTAAGGGACGGGCCAAACTCCTCCATCTCTCCCTCGTTGCTCTCCATGATGACATCGACCATGTCTAGAACATCTGGAAGACGCCAATCAAACCACAGTGGAAACACCCACACAGATCTCAGGTGTCATTCTGATTCAACTATGGTCATGTGTTTTTGTTGTTGTTGTATAACGGATACATTTTTGTTTATTTGACGTCCTTCAAAACACGCTATGGTGTAATAAGTTGCAATGCATACTTAAATTCCTTCTAACTTGTGGTCATTTGAATGTGTGGTCGTGGGGCTAAACCTTAAAACGGGTGTGCACATTTTAGAGTGGTTACCGTCTATGTGTGAGATAGGGATGCTGACTGCGTCTCCCTCCTGGCCACTCAGGTTAGCCTGCAGGTAAGCTGCTTCTTGGACCAGACTGGCCACCTTGTCTGTGTAGACGTAAGGGTTACACACCAGTCTCACCAACACCTGGGGGACACAAAGCTTCACCATCACACGCTGTTCTAAAATGAATAATTAGCTGGCATGTTAGAGAGGTTAAGTTAGAGATTGGCCGCCATGTTTAACGGACTGCTACGGTTGAGTCAGACAGTGCGGTGTGCTGACCCGTTCTAAGAACTGGATGACGGTTTCCTGCTGAGCGGGCTCCAGTCGGGCCAGGGTGTTGAGCCAGAGTTCCAGCTCGGTCCACGTGTACTCAAACACACCGCTGTCCTTCAGCACCTGCAACCGTCAGAGGAGAGAGTGTCACTCTGAAATGCGTATTCATTCGTTTTAAGGGTTGCGAAGATTTACTTTGAAATGGTTGTCCCATCAAACAAAACTAATCTTTCAAACCTTTATTTCATCTTTAAACATTAGATATCAGTAAAAGTAAATAAAGATAATATGAAATCATACAAATTCAAACAAACATTATTTGTATTAATAATATTATTTTTAATAATAATACTAACTTTAACAATCAATAATATGAACGACCCTGGTTCCCCGCAGAGTTAAACAGTAGGGAAGCGTCTACTCACTTTGAGTACCAGCTTACGAGTTGAAGTCTTTAAATGGCTGTTGTTGCTGCTCACAAACATCTTGAGAAGCAGGTAGAACACAGACTTCTCAGCGGTCGCTATCGCTGTGTCCACAGCATCCTGACCCAAACGGAAACAGCACAAGATATATGAAACAAAAAAAAACATTACACAATGAGGCGTGAACAAAGCGTGGTTTAGAGGTGTGGGGACTGTGCCGTGAACTACGGTTTATCACCTGCACACGGAACCATGAGAATTTGCTGGCTGGAAGGTCTAAGGCCAACTGCAGTATCTGATACTGAAGAACGGGGGGGACTTCCTCCCTGATACCTTTCTCCGACACGATGCCTGAAGAGGAAGGAAGAGGGGAGGAAGAGGAGAGGATGCACTTTACCGCTGCTGGAACTCATACGTCAAGCTCTCACGTTCGTAGCACTTCCTACATTTATGTAATTTAGAAGGGCAGATTTGTATAAGGATTACCTTTGAGGAGCTTGCTGAAGTCAAACCTGCTCTGGCTGACCAGATGCGGCACCACCTTCTGATAAAGGCACATGACCTGGAGGATGATGGCTTTCAGCAGGATCACCTCTGCACTCTCAGCCGCTACGAAACACAAGATAAACTGCATTACCAGCCATTCCATTATGCAAAAAATAATAATAATAATAACATTTACACAAAACTTGTGCTCCTCTGTAGATAGAATACCAGGGTTTTCAACTACAGTATCCGTGTCTTTGGATGCCTCTTCTTCCTGGACGTTTTTCCCTTCCTCTTCCTCTTTGTCCTTCTTGGTCAGCAACTGCCATTTTGAAACTATGCTGGTCATGTCCGGCAAAATCTACAACACACAAGGGAGGGACAGTATCTAAAGCATTCTTCCTATGTGACCATGACTCTAATATAGAATAGCGCCTATTAAATGTCTATTAAATGTCTATTAAATAACTGCACTTCGATGGTCGTTGACTAAAACTAAACTAAAAACCAAATCCAATCAATCCCTTCTGACCTTGCTAAGTGCCTCTCTGTATTGCTGAACGAAGTCCTCCATCATGGCGGGGGTGTAGATGTCCGAGTTCTGCCACACGGCCTTGTCTAAGCAGTGCTCCATGTTCCTGTGGGCTCTCCTCAGGACAAAAGACGCCATGGAGAGGGTAGTGTGCTGCACCACAGCGTTGGCACTCTACAAACAGAGACCAACCAAACAATAAACATCACCTTGGGGTAGTAGTGGTGGCCTAGTGGGTAGAACTGCTACCTGGTGACCAAAGAGTCATGAGTTCAAGCCTGCCTGGGAACACCACCACTAGTGTGCCCTTGAGCAAGGCACTTAACCAGAGGGACTGTCCCTGTAATTTCATTGTAAATCGCTTTGGATTAAGCATCTGCTAAATGACCGTAATGTGATGTAATATTGTATGTTGTCTAATCGAGAAATAATTTCTAGGGACATTATCCTGGTTACATTAGCTACAGCACTCTAAACATTATCAGCAAATGTCCTGTATAGATATTGTCTTTATTTATTTTTTACTCACATTAATGCCCAGAGTAAAGAAGGCCTTGTTTAAAACGGGAGGAAGTGACGTCACCATCACCATGGCCAACAGACGCGGCAGGGGAACCATCTCTCGTGTTTGGAAGGCTTTGGAAACGTCTGGCTGGGCTTCGTAAATCTAAGGTCAAAATGTGTAAATTAAAACTTATTTACTTAGGATTTTTTATTTCAGGCAACGCAGTGGGCATTATGAAACATTCACACAGTGACACACCTTTTTGAGTAACTTCACGTTGTCCTGCCAGGCACTTTTGAGGCGTGGCGTAAAGGAATACTGTGTCTCCTTAAAGTATCGGGGAAGGATATCGGGGCTGTCTCTGAGCACACTGACCACCAGCTCAGCCACCAATTCATCTTCAGTGGCCTGCTTGAGACCCACCAGGAACTGAAGGAGAACTATATTTCCGGCCCTTTGGAAGAAAAAACAACCTTCTCAATATGGACACACAACAAACAATATGGAGAAAACTAATGGAAAAAATGGTAATGGAACGGGGATGTAAGATTGACATTGACAAATAAAACAAAAAATGAAAAAAAAGGAATGTGTGGGAGATTGATTCACTTACTTTCCGACTGTTCCGAAGCTAGGGTCATGAAAGCTGATTCCGTGCTTACGAGAGCAGCACAGGACCAAGAGGAAATTATGAACAAGCTCCCGCACCAAAGCTTTGCCACCTTCTTCTGCATTCTCTGTCATCTGAAAATAAATAATTGGTTAATTTAACACTTATGATGATTAATGTAATTTTACTGTCTGAAATATGATGAAGATGGTTCTGGTTTATTTGTAAAGACCGGTCACCTTGCTGTCCTCCGAGCTCGCGTCCACGATGCCATTCCATTTATAGAGAGAAGCCACGTGAGCTAGGAGACTTGGTGTGAAGAAACGTACTTTCTGTGTCTTACTGATGGCCTTGTTCTGTACAACCTGCACCCAAGACATACTTTTTTTGAATTTTTTTGAATTAGAATTTAGAACTGAAATTCAAAGAAAGAACATCTAAACGGACAAATGTAACGGAAAGACTCCTACCCTTGTCTGTAGTGTTGACAATATCAGATTGACAATGGAGATCCTGTCTTCTTTCAGTCCAGAACTTAGGATTTCTGGAAGGAAATCTACAATAACAAAAAATAAAATTAATGTGTTATGAGCACAGAATAAATAAGTTATAGTTTGAAATCACGTTTAAATATTAGTCATTACCTTTAACCTCCAATAATTGTCCAATCGTCGCAGGATCACCAGACACCAAGAAGGAAAGGGCAAACTGGATGTAAGCCATGCGAACATCAGGTCTTCCCTAGAACACAGGAGCACAACATGTTTTAACAGAGTAATGAATCAATTAAGTTAATAGAACAAATAGAGAGTATCTGTACTGTATATGCATATAGTATACCAGATATTACCATCTTGTCCCTTCTCTTAGCCAATCCAGACAGAGCCTTGTTGAAAAACATATTGCTGTAGACCTCCCTGGCCGTGTCTGCACTTTGAGTAACCATGGCAGACAAGAAACTGAGGCACTGGCGAACAAACCTAACCAAGGGGGGGACAATCAGTCAACTATGTGCAACTATGTTTATATTATAAAAGTAATACATTTGTCACATTACATTAGTAAATAATCTTTAATTTTACTGGTGCACCTATTCTGTGAGAGAAACAGCAAAAGAAATAAGGGAATACTAGTAAGTACATCTGTTATTCAGTAAGTGCGAAGTTATAGCACTGTTTTGACTGCAACAAACCATACCTGTGGTTTTCAGAATGAAGAGAGCCTTGAATGAGTTTCAAAAAGCTGGAAACAGTCTTCTTCACAATAGCAGTCCCCACCATGCTGAAGTGTGACAGATCGCTAGCTGTTCGCAACAAGATCATCTCCAAGCTTTGGAATATCAGCAGCATCTACATACACATGTCACCCAAAAACACCTCAGGCTGTAATTTGCTACAAACAAAACTAAATTGTGTACACCGGTATGATAGCTGTAGCCTGCTTACCTCAGATTCTGTATGTCTCTCTCCTTCCAACAATTTGAATATTTCGGAACACTCCATGGATATTTTAATATAGCCTTCAACAACATCATACAGGTCAGTAGATGGAAGTTGTTTTGCTGTCGATATGAAGGTCTCCAACCCTGTAGGGAATATATTATAAACACATTTGTGAGTTTTTATTCGTGAGGAGGTTGATGAATACTGACGTTTGCCCCATGCATGTTGACTTCGGTGCCTGCAGGTACACCAACAGCAGCTAACTATCTATAAAGCCATTATTTGAACAACGTGATTTTGAAGAAGAATTATGATTTACAGCCAGTACAGCAATAGAACACCATGTAATATTGGGATTGTAATACTAACTTGCTGTGTGACACAGAAACATTAAGCAGCACGTCTGACAGACTTACCGTTCATTGCCTTGGTGGGATTTTTTAGCATGGATTTAAAAACGGTTCCATTAAACTCCGTCGTTACTTTTTCCTTCTTGAACTTTGAGGATTGATCCGGATCTTCGAGAGGGCGTTTTTTACTCATATTGTTATTTAGAAGAAGTTTATTAAGTTACTAAAAGTGTAATTACCTGCCTCACATGCGTGGGGTAAACACTAACTGTCCGGCGGCATAAAGATTCCGGGTGGGTAACGCTTCCTATCTGTTTTTTCGTTCCGATCAATGGCATGACAAGCAGATGCAGGAGGGAAAGAAATGTGTTTCGGTTGTGACCAGGTCGAAGAGCATCATCTGAACATAGAAGGGGGAAATATTATTCCCTACCCGTTCAACTATTAATTATGTGATTAAAAGCTGATTTACCATTGTAAAGAATCCGATAATTTATTTTTATATAAAAAAGAAATCGGCCTCTACAAGACTGAAAGATAAATTGTGTTAATATTTATGGTTACAGGATGCAAAGCATCAGAACTTGAAAAGGGATATCCCGTAGTAGCAAGTTTGCATGTCTGCACATTTAATTACCACTAGAGGTCATTCTTTTACTATCTACACGGCATAAATCTAGGCTTTTTTAAAAGACAATGGTTTGAACATTTTTGGGGGTTTTAGACTTGGGGTATTGAATACAATAAAGAGACATTGTTTCCAATGAGCACCCCATGCTCTGGTCCCTGCCCCCGGGTGACATAACAAGGAAAGTAGATTTTTCATCCGGCATCTGCTCCAATCCACATTCTTATTGTAGCGAGAGTTTTTCTATACGCTGTGCTTCTGTGGGTAGTGGCGGGATGGGGCTGGGGGGTAGTTTGAGGATGCAGTGACTGGACACCCGATAGCTCCCTATCCGCGACACACACTGAAAGAATTAGGAGTGTCACCCACAGTCATCACTTCGTACCAGATCCCCCTGCACTGTGATTTATATCGGGTTTCTTATCTAATAACCGCCATGGCAGAAACCATAGGCCCAACATTTTTTTAACTGCAGCTGTAAAACAAAGTTGTAAAAAAAAAAAAAAAGACAAAAAAAAGACAAAAAAAGGACTTCCATTATGGAGAAAGAAAATAAGACCTTGAAGGGAAAAAAAAGGATAATGATCATGCAATTTTCTGGATCCATGCTCATAGTTGTAGTCAAGACAAGTGGCTTTGTATTTGATGTCACATAAAGGACTTGAAGTCCTCCTCAGAGACTGACAGGAGCAGTCTCGGCCTTTGATCCAGGTAACTCTAATAAGAGTTGATTTATGAATAGGGCGGGGAAAGGCATAGGCATCCAAGACAGCTCTGCTCTCATCTCCGGGGAGTTCTCCAAAGATCAATTACAACATGTTTTTATTTACTCCTTTAACCTCAATCTTGCACTCTTAATTAATTAATGAATCCTCTCAATAATTAATTACTTAATCTATCTTTCTCTGTGTGTGGAGACAATGTGCTTAATCATAACGTTGTCTAACTAGCTTAGATAAAAAATAAAAACATTAAAAGAAGGAATTCATGCCATTGGATTCAATTTGTGTCAGGAGTCTGCAAACAAAGCAGCTTTGTTGGGAATCCTTGGCTCTACACTCCATGATCTAAGCTCCATGATTAGTACACGAATTTATGGCCATATAGCATATATAGCCTCAAACCATCTTTATTCAATTTCCATCCTGCCCTCGTCATCTTTGCGTCACACCTCTCTTCCCTCACTTCAAGCAGTATTGAGCTTCGCAGGCGGTTGACCTCTCTGGTAACCCCCCCCCCCCCCTCCTCCTCCTCCCCCCTCCCACCTCCCCCATCTGAGGCATGGTTCTGGAGTAGATGTTGTGGGGTCACCAAAGTGCTGACCTGGTTGTAAATCCTCAGGTTTTCTGCCTTATTAGAAAAGTATGAACATGCTAGTGCGGTGATTTTGGGGGAAAGGCTTTTGAATTAGCAGACTGGGAATTGGCGACTGTTTCATTTTCTTTAAAGATTTTCCACGCTACGTTGTTTTGGGTCACACAAAATTTAGAAGGTGTACGTTTTGTCTTAAGGTGCAATTAGGTTGACGCTGTGCGTATCGCTCTTGTGAAAGGAGAAACCCCACTCCGATTTCCCATCCCATGTGTATGTAGTTCAGGTCCAGTATGAAATTGTATTATTATTATTGTGTATAATTGTATTATTATTTGACCTGTCTGCTTGAACAGCTGAGGTGCACTGTTGGGAAAAAGTACATATACAAATTCAATTGGTCCTGGCTTTCCTGTCTCGGGAAGTTAAGGATAGGCTTCCATCTGGAAAGGACTTCTTTACTCCCTCTTGCCTCTGTTCCAACTTTCCCTCATGCCCGTGTCAACAGGTTGCCTCTAAAACCATTCTTCCAGCCTCCTTTTTATTGAACCTAATTTCATGGAGGTATTCCCAGTGCTATGTGGGCGAGCCCTTATTGTTAATGCGTTGAGGAGTCAGCTGTGGATTGACGGCGAGAGAGACAGACAGCTTCTCTCACAGGAAACTTGGTGAGGAGGGAGTGTTCCCTGCACGTCTCTCATACTGCCGATTATCAAAAGCTGTGTGCGTATGAGAACCCCTCCCTCCCCATAGACACACAAGCACATGAGAGAACAAGCTCAACATGCTTATATTTAACTTTTGTGGTTCTACACAAAAACGGTATAGAAATACAAATGCGGAAAAAAAAAAGAAAACCAAAACATCTGGGCCTGTCAAATTTGAGTCCTCAGGCTTATGGTAAAGTTACTACATTGTTGGCTTTTTTGTCTTCATGTCTTCCTGTTGGTAAATGCCTAGGCAGTGAGTTTGAGAGGGAGCCCGTAGGTGTTGTTATTTCATGCAGGGGGAGCGATTAGCCGCGTCGCCTCATTAGGACCTCTTATCGGATGAGGGCTGGCTTGGCTCTCCGTTTGGAGAGGCCGGCGGAGTGTTTGACGGTGGATTACAGAGGAGGCAGGAGTGGCACGGCTATGCAAAGCCCTTTTCCGTTCCATAAACGCCCCGGTTTATTTTGGAAGTTCTGCCCCAGTTGTGCTATTCACTTCCTAAAATACCTTGCCTGCAAACGACAAATGCTGGGTCCGCAAGGCCTGCTGTAAACTGCAAACCTCTGCTGACTGGAGGAGCAGCTCGATGTCAGGCCCCGGGCCTGGGAGCTATGGGGAGCAGGGTTGTTACCCGAACAATCCCCAGTCTCCGGCCACATGCAACCCCGGGCAGAATCATGCTGTCAGCGGAGGGGCATGGCTCCATGACTTCTGGTCAATGGATAGAGAAAAAAAAAAGGGAGGGGGGCTGTTTTATTTATGGTGTGAGTCTTTTCCATGCTGCAATGTGCTACAACACTCAGCACTGATATATAGCTTGAATAATATTTCAAGGGAGAAACAGAGCAAGGCAACATTTTGCTAAATACATTAACGTTTGCCATATACTAAGCTCCTTTAGCTATAGTGTGGGCTTGGAGCTCTGCTCAAAGGTTTCTGCCCTCTCCAACTAAAATACATTTATTGAATATTTCAACTTCATGTTTTGACTTGGTTAAGTGTTGTCTTTGTGTAACTTGATGAGGTTATACACTTCCTGCTGTAGGCGTTCACTCTGAAGCTGGTGTATAGCCGGTGCTATTGGGACTGGCTACGGATGGCCGGGTGGTTTCCAGAAGGTTCCTCGCCTACAGCTGAAGCCACTTTGCCATGCCTGCTCTCCACACACCACAGGCCCATCGACGAGGTCGCTCCGCTTCCGCTGCGCGCTTATCAGACCTTCCTCACGATGACATGACCAGCCAATGGGCGAGGAGCGTAGGATCAAAAAGACCCCCCCACCCACCACCACCACCACCACCACCACGCCTAACAAACAACTAGACACTTGGCCCCCCCGATTGTCGAAAACATCTGGGAGCGGTTGGGGCGCAGCTGTCGGGCCGTGCCCACACCCCGTTAAAACCGTCGGGACGCGGGCCAGATGTGAGGAGATCCATCTCACGTAAGGTACACATGTTCCCTCCCCCCAGAATCACCACTGGGGGAAAAAAGAACTCGGATGCTGTCCGTGAGGCTCCATTAAATTTAGACTGTTTGCGCTACACCCAGATCGGGTTCAGTGCTTTAGTGACTGGCAGACGCTGCCCGCTTGCGGCTTTTTTGTCGCTGCCGGGCCCTGCTGATTGAAACCAGGTCTGCTTGGAGAAGACCGGAAGAATAGCAGGGAAGATGCGCTGGACTTCCAGATTGTTGTGTAGGCCTACCACTAAATACCACCTACAGTACTGATGACGTAGCCAACAGAGTGTGAACACTCGTATGTTTTTGAATGACACTGCAGGCATCAGCTCTATAAATATGTAATGTTGGGGTATTTGCTGGTATCATTGTTTTTGTGTGCCACAGGGGCCCACAGAATGTGCCACAGACTCTCAGTGGCGGATACAGACAGTTGTTGCATCCACACCGCAGCATCTATTTTTCTACGTTCTCTCCCATTCTGGTTCTTTTATAGTCCGAATTCCTGGAGTTAAATGTGTGCATTTCCTACATATAATCTCTTACAGGGAGGTTTGTAACCAGCTAATGCTATGCCAGGAGGTAAATATTTTAGTACAAGTACAATACAGTCCAGAGAACACACCATACATGAAGCCTGGCCAGCTTGGTGCCTTACCGCCTTATGCAGTTTAACAAAAATGTATCTATTTTTTGCTTTATTTATTTATGTTCCTAGCAAGCAACAAAAAAGGATGCATGTGGAGGCTTTCCTTGTTTTATGAAACTGTTTCTCTGAATAATCTGATCCATCATCAAATAATTTTTTGCTTGCCAGCACATCAACAGAAAACATGTATTTAGTTGTAATAAATGTTTACATGGTTATATTTATGACATGGACAAACACGCACCGAGACACACGTATACACACACACCATCCGGTTCAATTTATTTTCTGGGGTCTTTCCAATGTTTCTCTGCTGCTGCCGTCCCGTCCCTGTAATGAGGAGATTAGTGACAGCAATCCACTGAAGAATCTCCAGTCAATCAGACCTTCAGACATAGAGAATGCCATAAAAAAGCCATTACACTCCAGGACTGACATTTTAATGTAGTCAATATGAATAACATCAGACGCGAGAGGGTCTGGAGATGGATAGACAGTCTTCCGCTCCTGCAGGCTCCCTGCAGTGATTAGAAAAACACCTTTTTGGTGTATGTTATGCACCCTGTTATTCTTTCTCTCTGCTATCCCGGAGCCTGTTCCCTGTCTCTGCACACTATTAAAACAACATCTCAGAGCCTCCAGGTTCACGGAACAGGAGGACACGGCCCGCTTCAGCCAAATACCCTCCCTGTGACCCCCCCACTCCCCCCTCCTCCTCCTCCTCCCCGCTCCTTTCAGCTCCCATGAATCAAAAGCGTTTCATTCCTACATCAAAAAGGAGTCCTTTTCTGTTTTCGTAGTCATTTACTTTCACTGTATCTCTTCCTGAAGTTTTTATATTTGTCTTCTTTTCCTGTATTATCAGCACGGACGGTTTGAGAGGAGTGTCTCACGATTGAGAGAGTGTGATAACAGCGAGTTCCCAATGCCCTGGGTAGTAGTTTTGCTAACAAGAGCATTTTAATTTTCATCTCCTTTTGTCTCCGTTTGTCTCCGTTCCAGACTGTCTCCACATCGTCACTCCGTCTTCCAGCTGCCCAGTTGGACCTTCACAAGGGTCTCGTTAGGGAAACCTTCACTCTAGGCCCCTCCACTCAGACGCCATCTCAGAACGGAAGGGTTTGTTTTTCACGTGGAGATAACATTCTCTAGCGAAGCCATTTCTGTACTAATCCTTCTTGACCCAACGAGGGCTGAGCACTTTGTCACCCTCCTCTTGGTCGGGTTTTGGACAGTCTATTGGTTAGGCCTGGTGTTAGTGCTATGATATCGCAGCATCCCGATGGGGTAGAGAATCCAACATAGCTTTGAAAAGATTTATTCACCCAGCAGTTGGGATTTAGCAGCGACCCATGACATTGATGGATCACCCTGACCCTTTTCAGGAATAGGACAATGTTTAGGCAAAGTCTTTATCTAGGCATGGCCAGGGCATTCCTGGAATTCCATCAACATGTTCAATTTGTTTGAGACTATTTGTGGTTCTCTGCATTATCCACAGTGTGTGTTTTGCAACGATATGTGTTCAAATAAAAATAAATAAAAAGTCATGTAGCCCCAGTCTGCATATGGTTGCCACAATAACAGAACACATGTTCTAGACTCTGCCACCCGTTTAACGTTTGTTTAATTAACCCTCCAATTGCCTTACTAAGCACGTAAAAGCCTTCTCTGTAGCTCTGTGCCCTGATGCATTGATAACTGCTCTACGACCTTGCTGACATGCAGAAGCCTTGGGTCCTCTCCAATCTCTAGCTCCACCCTCGCACCTCTTTCATCTGAGAACTCACTAAATCTCCACACTCACCATTTTTTTTTTTTTTTTTGTGAGGCTTTGACTGAGTCAGTGAGTCATAGAATAGGTTCACTCCCTGCGTTCGGGAACTCATCCAAAACCTTTTCAAGGTTTCACGTCCTCATCAAGATCTAGTGAAATATGTCTTCTTGTCTTGTTCCTATAATATAAAGTAATTTTCTCTCAATTACCATTAAATAGATACATTTATATATAATTGGCTGATTTAAAGTCTCATTGGTTTATATTTAGCCAATGGGGTCAGTGGCTGTATTTATTGAGTGCTTCTGATTATAGTCTTTCTACAGACTGTTGAGCTCTGTGGCCCTGACTGTATCATCACAGTTCTCTTCATGTAACATCTGTGTGTAACTAACTAACACCATATCTTTATGTGCTAAAAGGAAATCTTAACATGGGGTTGTATTATTTTTGTTATTTTACATTTAGCCCATCTCTTCTGGCTAGAGTTTACTGTTTCGTTTAGTTCCTAAAAGCTGAGCGATCGTTTATGACAGATGATGGATTTTCCTGATTCTGTTTTGCAGGCAACAACAATAAAATGCATTTTTCTCTTAAAGGCTGTCATGATGGATCCACCAACATCAATCTTAAATGTACTAGAGGCAGTTTATCTGTAGGAGATGATTTTGGCAACCGCTTAGTGTAATTATTTTCCCAAACCGTTGCAAAGACATGCAGAATGCTTGTGATCACTGCATATTGCTAGCACGATCAATGACTATACTCCAAGTATGGGCATCTCTTCCTGATTTAGTGACGCTCTTCCTTGTGCCATAAAATAATTTGTCAGAGTTTTGCAGGAGACCGTGCCTGGTGGCTGACAAAATTAGCGTTAAATATCGAGACTTCAAGAAGACTGATCTGAACCGTGATTTTTTCATTCTCCCATAGACATTACAATATGCTATCAGGAGAAATTTATTGATAATGATATTAAAAAGTTGCCTATAGTTGCTTTAAAGACATCACAGACTGGATGTACTCTACCAGAGCTGTCTGCTGTTTTGATACCCTGGTTCACTCTTCTAGACTCACATACATAGACATAGATCCAGCCAGTAGTCTGCTGGCGGGGGTGTGATATCTATGTCTACCCTCAGATTCTGACGTTATAACAACTTATAGGGCTAAAGGAGAAGCTATAACAACCAGTAACATTAAACGAGAGGAACATTGAGGCCTAGAATGAGTCGATTGTTTACTTAGAATTTACAGAATGTAAATGTACGTTCAGAACATGTAAACATGAGACAGTCAGTATGGCTTAGGAAATATTTCTAGTTGTTTCTGCATTGTGTTAGATGTTTGCTTTTTCTGTGCCCTTAGCTGGGGTCAAATGAAAAGCTCTGCCTGTGATTTATTATGGGAAGTAATATGAGCAGTATTTTGGTTAGTCTCCATCTGGGATTTGAGATGATAACAATTATATTGCCCATAGACATCTTAAGGAGTGATTTCTTTGCCAGGTTCAGAGCTGTAAAAAACTACAATTTATATAGCTTTGAGGAACCATGGTTATAGCTGCCGAGTTAATACACAATATTTACAGTTATGTTGGTATTTAAAAAAACAACAACCAATAAACCCATTTTAAACATTTCATGTGAGTGCTTTTCACATGGAGCAATGTCATACTTTTTTTTGAAATCATCTCCTAAGTTTAGAACGGTGAAAACAGGTGTTGATGAATGGAGACTATACAAGCGAGGAAGCACACACACAGAGATGAGCACTGAATTACAACTGGCTGTCAATCACTCGGTTCAAGGCGGGCCTCTAGCCCTTCCGCTCCTGTCAGTTAATTTTACCACAATATAACTTTACCATATGTTTGGTCCTCTTCCCTATGTTGGAATATGACACAACATAATAATGTGTGAAAAAGTTGGCCCATTTGGTCTCAAGCTCAATAACAAACGTCTATTTTGTTTTATCTTATTCAAGGTAAGCAGTCTTTTTGGCTTTTTGGTTTGTTTGTTTCTTTTTATTTTACAATTCAAAAGAAAGGATGGAAGGAAGGAGGCCAAATACTACAGTCTGTAACTCTTTCCCTCTTTCGTGCGTGTTTAAAACATTGATTTGTCAGTGACGGCCAATTTATGACTGTCAAACAATAGGTTGAGGAAAACTGTTGAGCCAAAGCCTAGTATTTTGACTATGGTGTTGCAGGCGGCTCAGCATGTGGCTGTACGAGGAACCCTAAGGGGGAAATATAACTCAGAAGGCTTTGTTTTTTTGGACCATTTACTTTCCCATTCCACCCTCACACCTGGGAGCCATTGAAGGATGGTCCTTTTCCTAATTAGCCAATGAGACGTGTCCTTCCAGCGCAACACTTCCTCTGGAAAGAAAGGGCTTGATACACTTGACCTCTCTATATATTCCGGTTTGCTGGAGTGTTTTTCCAGTAGGTTAGTACGGTGGCCCTGAGAGGCCAACGCACTGCAACTTCAGAAAACATGCAAATAGACAAAACACAAGCAAATTAAGAAAACATCTACATCAATTTCAGGGCCACCATAGGTAAGTGATGAAGACAGAATGCATGCATGAAGCACTTCTTATTTCATGCACATTACAACTGGTAGAGGTTTTGGTGAACAATATAGTCGGTGAACATTAATTTTCAGTACAAATGCAAGCATTTTAAATGTTTATCTGTTTAGCCATGCTTATCTTAATAAAACCGTACTTTGCTTTGAATTTAATTCAACTCAAGGAATTCAGAAAACGTTTTATTTTTATTTTTTTTACAACCCCTTGTACCCATCTACATAATATTATCCATCCGTTCTCTTTCGGCCATGACAGCCTCTTTCCTTTGTTGCTGACTCCCTTTGGAGTGGTGTGTTCTGAACTTGGCGATAGATCCAGGTCGAGTGGGCTGAACATCATCCGTGTGTTTGATTCCAGAATGATAGACAGCTGAACACGGAGGAGGAAGTGGGCGCTGTGCGGCGGGGTTTATAGTACGTCGCGCCTGGTTGGGCGCCTGCGCTGCTGTTTGTTTGTGTAGGTTCTTTAGAACATAGTTTACATCCCAACACACGATATGTTTACAGCATCTGTTTACTGGCTAGCTTATGGGGACAGTTGTTTGTGCTACTTCGTTTTATTGTTAGCAAAATCCAAATCTGAGCAGGGTGTGGAGAGTACGGTCTCAAACTCACGCTCCGGGGACTGAACAGAGAGAACGTCTTGAAAGACTTCTGGGTAAATACGTCCACACGCCTCCGCTGGTCACGCACACCTCAGAAATATTGTAACTGTTAAAATACGGGGCTATGGTTTTTGTTAATACGTTCTTTTGAAGCATATAAAATGTAGATCCCCTACGTTACAATTGAAATGCTACAGTAGTGTCAGGGGATATTAGAGATTGGGCTAGAGAATAGTAAAACAAAAATAAGAGACAAAGAGTAAACAGATTTTCTCATCTGCTCATTTTGACATAAACAACACAATTAACATTCCCTTCTGTGCCATATTGCTCTGCCTACAATACTTTCTGTCCCTTTAACACTGTTAACTCTAATCCATTGTGAATTCACGTAATGGGTCTTTGCTGTCTTTTCTCTCTCTCTCTCTGTGTGTGTGTGTGTGTGTGTGTGTGTGTGTGTGTGTGCGTGCGCGTGTGCGTGCGCGTGTGCGTGTGCATTAGCAAATAAAAACTTCCAGCAATAAGGGAATGTTGCTTCTGATCCTGTTGCGCTGTTAATAAGGAAAAAGAGGGAGGCCTATTTTGTTGAAAGAATGATTTCATGGTTTCTTATTTTCAGGGGCTGGTGGTGTGGGCAGGGGTGCAATTTATGGGGGGACACAGGGGACATGTTCCCCCCTTCTTTCAGAAGGCAGTATTGGACATCCTGTTTTTCTTTTTCTGAATACAAAACAAATATAGTATAATTCTTGCATGCACCTGTGTTGGTTCAACCTTATGTAACATGTGTGACTAAAATGTATACTTTTGGGATAAAAGCAGTATATGAAAATTAGATTATGACCTATATTGACAACAGGGACGCACAACCACATTTTTCTCAATGCCAGCTTCTTTATACTTAGTAACACATCACTTCTCGTATAAACATTTAGTTGTATAACCATAATTTAAAATCAAAGCAAACTTAATGTCTTTAATGGAGAATGCTTTGCACAGCTGTTACAATGGCATTTCTCAGAGGAATCTTGGCAACCCACAGCCACATGGTTTCGCGTGGAGTTGAATTGGACTGTCACATCAAGAGGCCACCGCGGGCTAAGTGCTAACTGCATTGTTGCAGTGCGACAACAGATGGGCCCGCTACAGAGATGTTAACCAGACGCACACATTTTAGTTCATGCCTTTGATTATTTATAGATTGTGAAATCAGACTGTGCCTGTGCCAATATGCAACCGGTATTGTATTTCATAGAGAATGCTGTACCATAATGTTATGAATATGGTATACGAATGAGGAAAATGTTTTCAAATTGACTATGTCTATTGTAATCAATCAATGCTACACGTGTGTAGATACTGCATGTGGTATGAGCTTTAGGGGAAGATGCAACGACCTGGGGATAGATTGGGCTCCAACACCCTTATAAAATGTATGGTTTATCATTGGGGTGGTGGTTTGGGAAGTGTGGGTGATGCTTACCAAGCCTTCCTGTGGAACACATCAAAAAGCCTACTTCAGCCAAAGAAAACAATCAACTGACTAACAGCCAAAGAAAAATTGTTTCCATGGACGCCTTTTATTATTATTATTTCACCGCATCCGTTTCCTCTCTGTTAGTTGGGGGATGTACACGTTTTCCACAGGGTAGCCATTGAGTTTAATCCACTTGTGGAGCCGGTGAATAGGACAGTGTTCAGAGTGTCACTGAGTTGTGCTTCTCAACGCGATGGAGAGGAACTGGTATAAGTGCCCCGTCATGGTAGCTCCTAATGCCTTGATAGGGGATATTACCACGCATGCCAGCATCAATTGTCCCAGTTTTACCTCAATGAACACTCCCAGAATCGACATTTTCCAAATGTTCTCGAGCGACCACCTTTCTAAGAATATGGTGTAATAAGATTAGTGACGTGCAAAAGCAATTTAATTGTTCAGCCTCAGAATTCCCGAGCCCACACCAGAAACATTTTAAATGGCAAGCATTCCATTCCCTGACAATAGAAAGACACACCGCATTCCAGGGGAATAAAAGCGATCTGCATTAGAATTAGGCCTAACTAGACTCTGAACAGAGTTCAAGGAATTATTTATTTTTGATCCAGTGAGAGACCTGGTGCACATATGATGATTAATAGCTTAAGTATTTGAGTCGATCGAGCCATACAGAAATTGACTGGAGACAAAATGTTGGATCTTCCCACCAATGTTAGCAGGTCAGTAAAGACAACAAGCCAAGCTGAAATTGAGTCCATGTGACTAGCTGTTATTTCCACTTTAAAACCCCTGTAGTTTGACTGTCTCTCACATCACATCAAGAGTCCCTTCTCACAACAAGAAAAATAATTTCCTCCTGATCGTTGACGGCATCTTCACACTTGGCAAGGACTCAGATATCATGTTCTTTTCCCAGGAGAGGTGGTTTGAGTGACGAGAGACTGAATTGGATGTGTTTAATGTAAAAGGAAGCCAAGAGTTATTGATACAGAAGGCGTTTGGGAAAATGTCCCGTCTCTGTCTGGCCTCGAAGGGTGCAGGGTTGGAAACCACGGCGCTAAGCACCACCAGCCCAGGGGTTCATGCCAGTCTAAGAGTGATGTACTGTTACAAAATACAAAATAAAACGTTACGTTTTGATCAATTCCATAGCAGGTGCATTGTGATCTTCTTACATAGGGCTTGGAATAATAATGTGTTGGGTTTGGGGTGGTGTGGCTTATAAAAACATACAGTGTTATTAGCGGGAAAGGGGTTCTTTATACGCCAAACCCACATCTTGTCAAAACATGAGGAGGGATGTTTTTGTTGATTGATGCATTTGATATTACAGCCATTTGAAGTTCAGAGAGCAGTGGTGAGACTACAGACAAGATCTCTATCTGTCCCTCCAAAATGTAACTCAACCCTGGCTTGGCGCTCGTGATAGGAAGAAACAATTTCCTCTTTCTTCCCCGTTAAATACGTTTTATGAAGAAAAAAAAAAGCAATCAAAGTAATGAAGTTAGCTGGCACCACTGTGAGCATGGGCCCCAGCGAGGCCCTGATGAGGGTGGGCTCCCCTCCTCAGGCTTTGAACCGCTCCGGAGACGCTTTCACATTGATCTAGCTTCCCCTTCATGCACCTCGGGGGAAGGCACAAATATGAGACATATTCGATTTGCAGAGGAAGAGTTAACCAAACATCTCATATAATGGAAGATGATTTATCTATTTGATCTGTTCTTAGTATACTATACTGTCTATACATATACGTACACATATATATACACTATTTTAAAGCAAACTATAAGTTTTTATAGGAATTTAAAGGAATGTATATATATATATAGCCATTTTTCTATTTAGTCATATATATTAGTGGTATATAGTGGTATATAGTATACTGTATATACATAGGAGACTGGCTTCAGCACACTTTTTAAAGTGTATAAAATACTGGCTTCTACTCCAACAACATGGATGACAATTATACATTAAAAAAGGCACACCCAACTATGCAAGCTGTAGGCTGCACCCACCTGCGGCGGGCAAAGACTGAGGTAAGCATGTCAAGTTTACAAGCCTGTCAGGTTTTTCGTTCCCTTAACCCTGCCTTAAAGATTTGTAGTTGCACTTTTCCGTGTCACGACTGAGTAACACTAAGACTGTAATTCTTTGTTCAAGCACTCTTGCCTGTAGAAAATCAACCAGAATAATGACAAATAGCCTGGAGATATGAACAGCCCAATCAGAACCACCTGTGTGGGTTTAAACTCGAACGATGGCCTTTCTAGATTACCTATTTTGAAAGCCTGCAAAAAAACAACAGACACAGAAATAGTATCACTTTGACATTTAGTAGGTTTACAGCAAACAGTACTTGTCAAAAGTTTGGACACACTTTCCCATTCACTTAAATAAGTTAGTGTGTCCAAACCTTTGACTGGTACTGTATCTATCTACATACATTTAGCTTTTTTTTTCTTTTTTTCACATACTGTGTGTGAAGCAGCACTAACTCATAATATTGAAATAAAAGAGCAGTTGGGTGTTCAATTGTTTAATCCATCCACTGAAACTGCCATTTAAAAGATAACGTATGATAGCCTCTCATGTTTCGTCACACTTTTCCTTTTCTTCATATTCTTGCTGTTTTAATTCTCAGCGTTGGTAGCGTTGCAGTGCCTCTAGCCTCTGGTTAGTGTTTAGTCTTTCATGATAAAGTCCAGAGCTCATTGCCGCGCACCTCCTCCGTCCCATACACCCATGTGGGTCCCCAATTAAATGCTCCACAAGGTCAGGGGGATATGCCCCACTACAGAGGAACACCACAAGACGTCGAAACTCTAGACCACACCTTTTCCTGGGTGATTTAGTGTTGTATTTAGCATTTGGGTATGGAGCAAAGTGAGTAGAGAGAGAGAAAGAGAATGTGATCATAAACCTGCAGCTTTCCCGTTGATAGTGGGGCAGTAAACCAAGCCCACAATGGCCAGCCTGTGTATGAAAGAGTGACCACCTCAGCATAGGAACCTCATGAAATGGGACAGTATTCAGAGTGATTCACTGAGCTGTGCTTATCAACACAATGTGCTTGTTTTTTTTCACCAAAAACAAGTTTTGGTTTATCTGTAAAGTTCTAACCAAGTGTGTCCCAGGGGCTTAATTATGATGAAGAAACCTAGCCTAGACTGCGGAATTCAAACACGTTGCAGGGTATTTGATGCTTTTTGAAGACCTGTTTTTTTATTTTTTTTACATTTGATATAATTCAAATATAGTGCAATGCCTTATAGAAAATGTGATATGCTAACAAGGGAAATGAAATGTAAAACAATGCTTTGTCTTTCTGTTGTGCAAACAGTTTCCATGGTTACATGTTTATCTTTTAAAGTCATTGACCAAAGAGATTCTAAAACAGTCCTCACTTACACTAAAATTGATTGTAGGGATTTGTGAATAAAGTAGACCCCATATTTGTTTTAATGCTTTTCCCCCCTGGTTGTCATGAATCTCTCTGCCAAAGAACATGTCACGCATTTAATTCTCATCTAGATTAATCTTGCTCTGTTTATTATTTCTTCCATAGATTTCTCGCAGCGCCATAGGAACCAAGCTCTGCGGTGTTTTAATCCACGGTCAAATATCACTAAAATAGCCCTCACAGAATAATTACAAAGACCTCAGGCTTGTGATGTGGACGGCTTCCGACCTCAAAGTAGAATTGCAGAGCTCCCTGCCATTAGGGCTGTGGCACCTTGCTTTTCCATTTGGAGTCGTCTTTGAGCCACAGAAAGACCTTAATGCAGTCTCTGGGCTCCACGCGTGGCCATGATGGATAGGAAACGGCCTCAACGATGGTGGCCATCGACCATAACCAGACAAGTTTATTTATCCTATCTGATGTGTGGTGTCACATAGGATCAATTTAACGAAGAGCTCTTTTTTTTTGTTTTTTGTTTTTGAAAGATGGAGAATCTATTACTGCACTGGGTGGCTTTGCAGTTCTCTCGTCTCTCGGAAACTCTCGGGCCCAGCGTTTGGTGTCACAGATGGCCTCCCCCTTTATCAATTGATAGATGTACGGAATCAGCTTCTTATCATTTTTATAAACTATAACATTAGATTGATACATCACGGCCGCTGGCATTTTACACAAAGCGCCGGTTGTTTTGAACAAAAGACAGGATAATAGGAATGGTTTCCTAATAAGGCAACTGATAGTTTACTCCGACTAGTAAGCAAATCATTTTCAACACGAGGAGTCGTTTTCATTTCAAATGGCCCCTGGAAGTGGTGAAAGGAGTTTGAACAGACATGAAAGCCGAGTAGTAGATCAAATAAAGAAGGATTTATTGTGTGTCTATGCTTTGAGCAATATTTTAGCTGGATAATCCTGTAAATAAAACATTGAGAAACAAGTAAAAGCACCTTGAACCAACCAGTCATAAACTAGTTCAACATTTTGTCCAGATGGATAGTAAAAAAGATATACATGTTTTGAAAGTGTCATTGTTTTTGAAGTCACAAATCACAAATTATTTAGATAGTCATAAAGGATATCCTGCAGTTACCTAAATCTGATAGTTCATGATTACGTCCCTGTACTTCTGTCTTCACTGTAGTGTAAAATGTAAAATGACAGTGGTTCAACTTTCAAGGGCCCAGAACTGATTGATAGCACGAGGACGTTATCCAAGGCCATGGCTCCAGCACTGTCGGAGACAAAAGCAGATCTTCTCCAGAGACCAAACTGGAGCAGTACACATGTACTCAAAGATTCGCCAGATGCAAGGATTATGGGGCTCGGTGACAAAACTGGAGCACTTGTCTGGGAGTTGAGTTTCGCTAGTCCCTTAATCGGAGCTCTGTTTTTTCCTCTTGAACGTGAGGGGAATTATCCTCTTGAAGTTTCTCTAATGCCTGTCTGAGAGGGAGGGAAAACGCTTCTGCTCTCATTAAAGCCACCAAAGAATGAGTTTTCTTTTGTATTCTACTATGTATTGTGTCTGTGGACCACATTCCCTCTCAGACTACAGCGATAACGACAGGTTGTCAGGATAATGACTTACACCAGTTGGTATATTTTCAACTATTTTCACAATTATTGGAGGTTTCTCCATTTATTATTAAATCTCTTGAGAATTTGTTACTGCTCCAAAACTGAATCATTCATTTTAACTACTGCAGCCCCCAAAATAGAATGCCATATTTTGGGACTTCATTGGGAATACAGAACCGACTATGGTAGGCCTGTGCCATGTGTTTTGAACAGGGAAATATGGAATAATTTCAATCAAACGTTTTCATTAAAATATTACTTTAGATTTATTTAGGTATTTTATAAATAGCTTTTGAGGAAACATTAAGTGTGGTAAGCTGATTACTTTTTGCAAGAATCCACTCCCATTTTACGTAGCTTGGTGGCACCAAAGATTAGAAATAACCCAGCAGTCTTTCTTCTCAGTCTCCCTCTTGCTCTGCGGTCTGGAGGAATATAAACGAGCCACTTCTTACTCACGTGTTGAATAAATTAGCCAAATTTGGAGAAGGGACGTCCATCTCGAGAGTCGGGTATCAGGCGGCATGCTTCTTCGATGTGTATACTACTACAACTTACCACAGTCAGTGGATGCTCTACCCGATGCGGATAAGTAGTCTGTATGCAACGCAACGACCAGGACGATAAGTCTCAGACGTTTAAAAGTGATTAAAGCCGGCTTTCGTCTTTTGTAGTCAAGCAATAGTGACAACAACGAGGGAAACTTTGTTTTACTGGAAAACAACCTTCAGGACCAACGTTAGCTCAAAAAGGATATTGAACTTGAGATTTATCTTTTTGTCTTTTGTGTATTTGAAATGGATATAATTTAAAGGGTGATTATCATTTTTGAACCACATCTTATTTAAACACAGTTAAACATTTTGATAGCGGAATTTGGAGATCAGCGACTGGGACCTATACTCAAAGCCAGAGAGAGAGAGAGCAGATGCATGTAAGTGTCAAATGCATGATGTAATGTTTTGTATTAGAATGTTGTGATTTGGAGTGGGGATTTACTTGCCATGTATGTATACAAATGCATATGATGTTTAAGTACAAAGCCTCAAAGCAACATTGTTACAAAGAAAAATCGGTTGTCACTAGTGTTTGCTTGTATTATTTATCTAGTCTTTTTATTTATTTAATAATTGAGTAGTCAAGTTTGACAATTTACAGTCAAATGGTTTTGTTTAATTCACACCCCTTAAAAATTAAACAAATCTCTCAACACTCTACTCACACATCCACCAAGCAGTACAAATAAGGATGTTAAAAGGTTTAGTCTGTCAAAATGTATGGAAACCAGACAAATTAGTGAAACCTAAGATTTCTATTTAACACAACCCACAGGGTTTTGCTCATCTTATCTTTGTGATTTAATTTCCTTTAGTGGGGGAGTGTTTTTCTCTCTCCCTTTTCTCTCTTTTTTAAGATAAGTCTTGATATTACTGCAACCTGAGTTTTGGTGCAAGGGAGGACCCATCAGAGTTGCTGCAGAGCAGGATAGAAAATGTATAACTTTAATAACTGTAGTCAACTCAGCAATAACAACCATCTGAATAATTCACTTTGCCGAATTTCACAAGTGTCATCTGAAGTAGATCACACACTATATGTATCATCAAGTGATCTTGATATTAATGTCAACCACTAGACTAAGAGCTCCCAGGTCTTGGCACACAGCCTACCCCACTCACACAGACATTCCTCTCAAATTGGTTAATCAATGGAATTCTATTGTTAGGCAGTTGTGTTAAATAATTGCTCTTCAGCCACTTCACCACAAATAAAAATGATTTGTTGGTTGTGATTCATATATATATAAATTTTTTTAGGCAAGGTTGTGTTTATTGGCAACTTCTTCTAATGAAATAATTAAGGCTTTGCTGGGTTCCATATCCCTACACATTTGTAAGTGTGATGGTTGCCATGGTTGCAACAGCGCAAATTACTACATGCCTTCAGCCTCCTTTTTCTTTTTTCTTTTTTTATACTTGGGACACTGAGAGAAGTGTTAGCCACTCCCCTCTATTCTTTCTCCACCCATTTATCACTTCAAACACAATGTAGGAGTTTCTCTGTAGCATTTTTCTGAACCCCTAGACCTTTAACCATTCTCAAAGTGAGGGATGTGCAGTCACATTCCTAGTGTTTAAGGCACACAACTAAATGCTGCCTCGGTAATGAGATAGTCATTATCAGTACCAATGGCATAATGGTAGTCACCAATTACAAACCTTTAAACATGTCTAATTAAGCATAAGTGTTACACATTTAAGTAAAGTAGCTTGTTTACTTGTATCATTTAAAGGTCCGAAACAAGTGTGTCACTTTATCTGTTCTTTATTTAATTTTTTTCATTTTAGGTCGTTCATTAGTTTTTAAACTATTTTCGCAATTAGGCATTCATAATAAGTTGTAGTCCACCAATCACAGTTTAGGTCATAGGTAAGCCTTTTCTGCATCAGAACAAATCATATTGTGGAAACATTTATACCTTTTACTTACAAAAAAAAAAACAGTCAAGGAAACTATGTAAGACCGTCAGATGAAACCGCAGTCTTGGCCTCCAGAGCATGCTATGACACTCCAAGGATGATGTCATGAACCTTGTCCCACTAGATTACGAGGTACTTATTATAATCTATTAGTGGAGTATCTTATGATCTTATTGATGAGGTGAACTTTTACTACCTGTACCAATGCTTAGAACAGAGACAGATTAAATGGAACACGTAGCGTGGAGCACATGCAGTCTGTAGCTCTGCCAGAACAGCTACACCATCCAGAAAACACTCTCCCCGCTGCTTGACGATGCAGTGTTTTGTGTCTTGTCTGGCAACGGTTAAATTCTTTTTTTTCCTTTTTTTTTTACTACTCCTTCTTCGGTAAAGCAGCCCCGTAAGCATCTGCTCTAAGGACTATTTGGTCTTTGCCGTCGGGGCTTTCGTGCTGAAAAGCCAAAGGCCTCAGGACCTGCTTTTCTCATTATGGACTGAAGACTCTGAAGTTTAAAAAATATGGAAAGGCTGAGAGGCTGAAGCCGATCCTGTAGGCAGGGTACAAAGTATGCAAGACATTTCTAATGATGATTATGGAACAATAATTAAATAAACATAATGATCATGGAGGTGTAATTCAATATGAATAAAACATAGATCCAACCCTTTTAACCCTGGGCCGCTGTTGTTATTGTAAGGGCTCAAAAAACCTCTCAACTCCCCTGACACCATTACCTGAACCGCATGTGTTTTTCATAAACCAACACATCACCACAGCCTCCGAGTACGTCCAGGGCTCGTATCTGCTGGTGTCATCTTCGCGAAAGGCCTAAGGTAGGAGGAGAGCTCGCTGTTAGTTACCCTACAGCTTGCACAAACATCTGTACCAACAAACACATGCAGCCATGCTGTACCGTATGGGAAAGAGATGATCCCGAGTTATCCTGGACCTTCATCCTCTCAACCATTAAAGGAGCTGCTGCTGCCCCCCCCCCCCCCCCAGTGCTCTCTGGCCCCTCGTGTTTGTCACGGCCTGGCAGTGCACGCCAGGCTCTCTCTCTCTCTGTGTGTGTGTGTGTGTGTGTGTGTGTGTGTGTGTGTGTGTGTGTGTGTGTGTGTGTGTGTGTGTGTGTGTGTGTGTGTGTGTGTGTGTGTGTGTGTGTGTGTGTGTGTGTGCAATGGTTTTTCCTGGCTTCTGTTTCGAGGACTGAGGCTCCCATCTGCAAAGCACTTGAGCCGTGATGTCCATGTATCCCTCGCACAGTAACCAGATGGGGCGCGTTTGTTTTGGTGTTGCTTCGGTGCTAGGCCTATCACTTTTTGGTATGTCCAGTCAGTTAGTGTGCGTTAATAATTTGAGCTGTGTGGGTTTTCCTTTTTGTTCGAGTCTCGCTGTGCTTCCTTGGCTTGCTCTGGGCTCGGAATGGAGAATGCACTGCTACAAAGCTCAGAAGTTTTATTGGAATGAGTTGGAATTGTGACATGGAATTTTCAAGCTCATTCTCAGGACTTGCGGTCCAGTGACTTGAATTGATTACACCATATGTCACTACAGCACTCAGTTTCCTACTTGGCGTAGTGGTGGTGATATAGTATTTCTACCCGGGCCTATACCATTGCATTGCAATTCCATAGAAGTAATGATAGTGTCGATGGATGTGGATTAAGTCATTTATAATAACCCTACACTAGCTATAGACATATACACTGTATAACTAACCGTTGCTATTAAATAACTATACTAGCCTATCTATGTGATTGAAATTTTTATGTGGTGCTTTCAAAGTTTTATGTATTTGTTTTCCCGCCATATGTGTTGAAAGATACATACACATTTTTTTTAATGATTATAGAATTAAATAGCATAGCCTTGAGAGAATTGCACAAGATTCCTGATGGAAAGGAGGTGGTTTAGACATCTGTGTATGTTTTCATGCTGCAATTTTGCCTTTTAATGCTTACAATGTTTGACAGAGGATTTTATTTCAGATTGTTTAGCTCAACAGTTTCGGAGTTGTCAGAACTTTGGCACCCTCGTGCGTATTCCAAGTACTGGGTGATGCTAGAAGACAGAGGCGATTGTTCCGACATATTTCTGCCCGACAGATTGGCAGACCCCAAGGCGTACTACTCAGGCAGAGGATTGCACATTGCTTCAATCACAACACTTTCCCTCCTGGGTTGACCAATCACAACACTTTCCCTCCTGGGCTGACCAATCACAACACTTTCCCTCCTGGGCTGACCAATCACAACACTTTCCCTCCTGGGTTGACCAATCAATACATTAGCTTGTAACTAATTTTTGTTTACGAGCAATATTCAAATTTTCTCTTGAATGATGACTATTGCAGTCTGCTATTACCTGTGGTCATATAACAGACCTTGAGGCACATTTACAGTTTTTCAGAAGGCCAGTCTTGGTGCTTGCAACACCTTCCTTATTACTTTTCCATAAACCCAGTCATTTCACAAAGTACCTCATTTCCACTGACCATTCTTTTTGTTTCGCCTGGAACTTTGCACCTACTTATGTGGTTGAATGAGTTGAGAGGATTTTAGATAACTAGCTTAATGCTAGTCTAAGTGCTGCTGTAAATTTTTTTGAAACAAATGACATAACAGCTTCAGCAGGGGGAAAAATACTTTATTTGAAACTTTGAAACTGCAGTGCATGTTCTTACCGTTTTGTTCAAGCAAGAACATGCGGGCTCCCCACTTCTTATATGATCCAAGTGCAACTCTACCAGCAAACGGCACTTAGAGGCAGTGAGTGACGTTGGGGTTTCTGAGGCAATGTAGGTCAATTATTTATCGGATCACATTCTGATCTCTGCTCGTCCCAGCGTTTGTTTTCTTACCCCCACAACATTTTGTTTTCAACCGTCAACTCACTGCATCGCTGTACTCCTGAATCTTCTATTTTTTCAGGGCTTTTAAAATCCGAATGTTTCCTGCTGGTTCTCCTTAAAAGCCTTGGCGACGGCAGTGAGGTCGTCCCCCCTTCTGTAATTTGTCTTTAAAGGTACCCTTCTTCCTGACTGGTGTATGTATGTGTGTGTGTGTGTGTGTGTGTGTGTGTGTGTGTGTGTGTGTGTGTGTGTGTGTGTGTGTGTGTGGGGGGTGGGGGGGGGGGGTTTGTATATCATAGGTATTTAATGGAGCATTTAATGCTAGACTAAGAGACATTGTTTGAGCTGTAAAGCACCAGACCTTATGCTAAATTAGTGCGCCGTTTTTTAACTTTATGTCCTGCCTAGTCAGGCAAAAGGCCATTACTATGGAGTCTACCCAGTTATGTCTGCTATATCCATTAGGCTGCTCCGCAGTGGACCCGTGGACCTACCAGAGGGGGCATTCTTTCACTTGTGGCATTCAAACAAAGATTGCGGCTTTCAAAAATCCTTCTTCGTGCTATGATTAAAAAAAAGTAAAAGTGAACAAAGCCCTTAAAAAAAACCTCAGTTTAAGAGCAAAGTACTTTTGTATTGTTTTTAATCGTTTTTGTTAGGGGGTTGAAAATGTCAGTGGGCATGCATATTTCTCCGGAGACATGCCCTTTGCAGCAATTCAACTCAATAGCCTTTAATGGTTTATCAGTTGAGACTGCTATTGCAGACATCAGTGCTCATATATGTGACTTAATCCTGGTAACTTAGTTGCAACCAACTCAATGCTACATCTCTTTGGGACTGCTTAACCAGTGTTATAATGTCATGCTGGGATTCAGACAATGGAGGTTTTAAGGGTTTTCTGACCGAACCAAAACAGCAACATAGCATGTAATTATTCTGTCTTCTGTGTTTAGCATCTTCCATCTTCCAGTGCATGCTCTCTTCGTTTGATGGCTCACAAGGAGCACCGAAATTAGCTTCAGAATCCCATATGCTGGAGGCAGACTTCAGGCAGGCTCCCCCCAATTACAATGCTGCTGTGCGAGCGAGCGAGAGAGAGAGAGAGCGAGAGAGAGTGTGTGAGAATGAGAGTGTGTGAGAGAGAGTATGAGAGAGAGAGGGGCACAAAGGCAGAGGCAGAAAGAGAGAAAGAGAGGCAGAGACAGAAACAAAGAGAGAGAGAGAGAGAGAGAGAGAGAGAGAGAGAAAGAGGGGCCAGACTGTATGGAGCCCTTTTATTTTCCTTGCTCTGTTCCTTCACTCCGTTCTCTGCTCCTCCAGCCTGTCATTCATTCTGAATGGATTGTCAGCACTGGCAGCAGACCACTGCATTGTGGCCCAGGACACACTGTAGAAGAAGCAACCAGCACATACACTAGCCCCAAACACAAACACACACGCACGTACACATGCACGTACACACACACACACACACACACACACACACACACAGACACGCGCGCGCACGTACACACACACACACACATACACACACACACACACACACATGCACGTACACACACACGCATACACACACACACACACACACACACACACTTACACACACATATGCACTTACACGCACGCGCAAACAGAGAAACACAAATGCACGTACACACAGTGACACACACACACTTACACACACATATGCACGTACACACACACACACACACACACACACACACACACGCACACACACACACTTACACACACATATGCACTTACACACACACGCAAACAGAGAGAAACACATGTGCACGTACACACAGTGACACACACACACTTGCACACACATACGCACGTACACACACGCTGAAACGTAGAGACACACGTGCACTTACAAATAATATGCCAAACAAATGCACACCCACACACACATACACAGAAAAACAAACAAATGCGTTCATCAGCACACAGGTACTCAAAGATGCTGCAGTCTAAAGAGCATTAATTATCTATGCCACAGGGGGGAGCCCTGCAGAATTTACTGTACTGTAAAAAACAACTGCTAATCTGACAAATGCTTCTGTAGTCTGTATGTTAATATTATTTTTTTATAAAGAAAATTTAGGCTAGGTTTTCATAGACAAAATGAATTAGTTCGAAATTGGATTTGTTTAAACAGAACCACTGACGGTCGAAAAAAAAAAAAACGACTTCCTCTGCAATAAATAAAACACCACTATGTTTTGTTGCCAGGCTCATGTTTTGTGGTTCTGGATTATTCTACAGATGGTGACAAGCTCATTCAACAAGTCCACATTTATTCATAGAGTCTTGCATAGCCAATTACAGATCCTCTGCAGTTTGGTAAAGCTTTGTGCCATAACAAAGTACTCTGTCTATTGTTCATGTTGAGTGCCCCACCAATTGAAGGGGACTTATTGGAATGTTCTGGACATCTGTTTAATATTCAAACAATGCACCTGCTTCTAAATACACAGGAGATTGTGTTATAGTATCCATCCTGCGACGATCTTTCTAGAAACAAATAATGTAATGGTCAGAAGGAATTTGTATAATTACGTGTGTGAAGCCCCAAGTCCCCCCCCCCCCCCCCCCCCAATTCTCCTTATGATAGCTCAGGGCAATGGTAAAGGTCTTATTAATTAACTATTTATTTAGTTCTATCATTGGGTATTTGCAAATTCTAAAAGTTAGGCCTATAGCAACAGCTGTAAGACTTAGGTGCAACATGGTGTGCCATGTGCCACATGTATAGACTCATCATCAGTCGTGTATAAAATATAAGACACAGGAGCTGGGAAAGGCTTGTCAGCTTGACATAACTACCTGATTTCCCCACATTTTAATTTATAGAAAGTGGCTAACCGACATTTCATACGTTTCAAAAGAACTGTGAGAGAATAGGACTCACAGTATATCACAGGAAATAGGCAGACATTTTGTTACTGTCTAAACAACACCTGCGGGTTGTTTTTTTTTTGCTTCCATACTCACACAAAAAGAGGGGTTTTACCACTTCTCAAAACAAGTGGATAAAATAGTGTTTTTTTTTATCCCACACTGAATAGCCCGTCTTTCCTCCCTCCTGTTTTTTGTCAGCAAGACTTTCTAGCCACACATTTTGCTGGACGAGGACATTCCTCAAGTTAACACCCTTATGGAAAAGTGTCCTTAGAGAATGCCCTGCGTTGTAAATGGACCTCTCAAAACTCACTCTTACCATAACGGTTCACACCTTGTTGCGTGCTGTCAGGGCTCGGTCTGTCCGGGACGGGTCCGGGCCGCCAGGCACCAGAGGGTACTGTTACACGTCCACAGAACCCGGGTCTGGCTGGTAGGAGATGCACTGGTCTCACTTTAATTAGGCTTGAATGTTGAAAAACCTCAAATAGTCCCCACCTCTGGTTAAAATAGACGAGCGGCTGTGTGGTTTTGAACATTTCTTTAGCGAAAAGGAAGTGTTTTTTTTGAGGGGGGTGGGGGGTTTGAGGTGTTGACCTATTAAGTGACAGCGGCGTATGAAAATGTTTAGCTCCAGGTCCATTGTGTGCGCTGTGGTTGGCTTCTGAGCCCACAGAACATTTGGAAAAGCTATAAGGCATAGCTTTATTCTTTTTTTTTTCTCTCTCTCTCTCTCTCTCTACAGAGCTCACCTACTGTAAATGCACTGAGAAGGCGAAAAAAAACTCCACTTCTTTAAATCAGGCAAAAGTGCTTTTGTGTTGAAGTTTGGTATTTTTCCGCAGCACTTTAACTCACCCACTTCTCCTCTTACTTTTTTTGTGTATTTTTTCCCGCCAGGTTTAGGAAGAGGAACCCAAGATGAAGACAAAGGGTTTGGGGAATTCTAGAATGAACCCGCTGTGCCCGGACGGTAGCTGGAACACACGAACAGTGTTGCTGGTGTGCGTGGCCTTGGAGCTCCTCGCGGTCCACTCCTCCACCGTGCTGGGTACCCTGATGCTGCAGCTGGACGAGGAGCAGCCAGCGGGCACCATCGTGGGGGACATCAGTGCCGGGCTGCCCCCGGGCGTCACCGCCTCTCTCTACTTCATATCGGACCACGAGGGCACGGGCGTGAGCACGGACCTGGACATCGACGAGAGCATGGGCCTCATTAAGACGGCTAAGGTGTTGGACAGGGAACAAAGGGACCGCTACAACTTCATCGCGGTCACCATGACGGGAGTGACGGTGGAGGTCACCATTAAGGTCAACGACATCAACGACCACGCGCCCACGTTTCCGAAGAAGACGGCGGCGCTGAAAATCCCCGAGCAGACGGCCATCGGCACGCGATTCCCCCTGGAGCCGGCGGTGGACCGGGACCGAGACCAGCTGACCACGCAGGGCTACCTCATCAAAGACGGGAACGTGGGCCAGGCCTTCACCTTGGAAACCAGGAGAGGAAGCAACGACGTGCTCTACCTGGACCTGGTGGTCAACGCCGTTTTGGACCGAGAGAAGAGATACTCCTACACGTTGTCCCTGGAGGCCTTCGACGGAGGCTCCCCTAGGAGGACGGGCCAGATGACGCTGGACGTCACCGTCCAGGACATAAACGACAACGCTCCCCTCTTCAACCAGAGCCGCTACCACACCATCATATCCGAGAACCTGCAGCCGGGCAGCAACATCCTCCAGGTGTTTGCCTCGGACGCCGACGAAGGGGACAACGGCCTGGTGCTGTACGAGATCAACCGGAGGCAGAGCGACCCCGACCGCTACTTTGTGGTGGACGCTCGCAGCGGCGTCATCACCCTCAACAAGGCCCTGGACTTCGAGGTGAGGCGGGTCCACGAGCTGGTGGTGCAGGCGCGAGACAACGCCACGCAGCCGGAGGTCACCAACGCCTTCGTCACCATCCACGTGAGGGACTACAACGACAACCAGCCCACCATGACCATCATCTTCCTCAGCGAAGACGGCTCTCCGAGGATATCGGAGGGAGCGCAACCCGGGCAATACGTGGCCCGGATCTCGGTCACCGACCCGGACTACGGGGAGTACGCCAACGTCAACGTCTCCCTGGAGGGCGGGGACGGGAAGTTCGCCCTGACCACCAAGGACAACATCATCTATTTGATGTGCGTGGACCAGATCCTGGACCGCGAGGAGCGGGACGTGTACGAGCTGAGGGTCATGGCCACCGACTCGGGCACGCCTCCGCTCCGGGCCGAGTCCTCCTTCACCATCCAGGTGGTGGACGTTAACGACAACCCGCCGCTGTTCGACCAGCCAGTCTACACGCAGCTCATCCCCGAGGTGGTGTTCCCCGGGAGCTTCGTGCTGCAGGTGACGGCCCGGGACAAAGACCAGGGTCCCAACGGGGACGTCCGCTACAGCCTCCTGAGGGACCGGGGGTCCCACGCGGACTGGTTTGGCATCGACGCCGTAACGGGGATCCTCACCACGCTGGCCCGGCTGGATTACGAGACGGAGCCCCGGCCCAGCGTGACGGTGGTGGCCACAGACGGAGGGAAGCCGCCCCTGACCTCCACGGCGGTGGTCAACGTCGTACTGCAGGATGTTAACGATAACGAGCCGGTGTTTGGGAGCAACTTCTACAACGTGTCCATCAAGGAGAACACAGCCGCAGGGACATGCATTCTCCAGGTATGTGATATAAAACGTTTTTTTTATTTTTTATATGTATGCTTTTACAAATCAAAAGCTGAAATTAACAAAATATCTGGGATGGAAGGTGCCCCCTTGAAAACCCTAAGGCTGCTCTCAACCCAAATCCTTTCTAAATGCTAAGTGCTCATCTTGAGTATGGCCTAATGGATATTATAACATGGTATCTTGTGTATTTTTAAATGAAAAGAGTGAAGAAAGAAAGGGATAGTTGGATCCTGTCCATAAATACTTTTAGGGTTAAAAGGAATGCACAGATATCGTCACAGATATATAAGTGATTCGACTGAATTTTACATTTAATTAAAATAATCTTACATTTAATTAAGAATTTTTCCGCTTCTCTTAATGCCGCAGTTGTTTGGCTTGGACAGCCAAAGTGAGGCGTTTACCTTCGGCTCTAAGGTCAGAATGAGCACTTTCACTTTTTGGCTGTCCTCCCCTTCACCCTAAATTGAGGGTTACCAAGGGAACCGAGACAACGCGAAGCCTTGCGTCAGTCTAAACACAGACGAAGGACGGGGGGTACAGAGGGGACGGGGGACGGGGGGGACGGGGGGGACGGGGGGGACGGGGGGACGGGCTGGGCTATCAAAAATGAAGAACACATTTTTATCGAAAGGAATAGTTGTCTGTTCGGTCAATAGAGGAAATCTTTATACGGCTCCATGAGTTAGTTTAAAAAACAAATGGTGGGGAATCTAGACTGTGACAAACTACAGCACCTGTCTGATTCAGGCTGTAATTAAAGTCTATTGAGCCATTTTGTTTTTTTAGGTTGTTTCCTTACAGTGTTATTATCAAAGTTAGACCGTTCTGTTTCTTCTCAGTTGCTGTTATGCGACTTCAAAGGACTTCTTCTGCTATCAGGTGCCCCAAAAGAGCTTGTGAGGCGGAGTTAAAAAGTAAATCAAAGAACACATTCTACAATTCAACTAGATTTTTTTTTTATCAATACAGGTTTTATTTTCATCCCCTGTTTCACAAGTGTCTTTTTGACTGGGGGTGTGCGTGCGTGCGTGCGTGCGTGCGTGCGTGCGTGCGTGCGTGTTTGTCGGCCAGGGTTTGGATACAGATTGTATGTGTGTCGGCCAGGGTTTGGATACAGCGTGTGTGTGTGTCGGCCAGGGTTTGGATACAGCGTGTGTGTGTGTGTCGGCCAGGGTTTGGATACAGCGTGTGTGTGTGTGTCGGCCAGGGTTTGGATACAGCGTGTGTGTGTGTGTGTGTGTCGAGGAGCGGAGACACAGAGGGGGCCCGCTGGCCAAATTGTTGCCCCGGGGAGAGGGAGGAGTGGAGGAGTTTAGACGCAGGCCTCAGGCACGATGTCTGAGTGACCTGGAGGGAGAGAAGCTGTGAGGGCTGCAATGGGAGGTCCCATTATAGATAAATCATACGTCTACTCCCAGAGTGAAGGAATCAAAAACAAGGGAACTGACTGAAAGTACGAGCTGAGGGTCATGGCCACCGACGTAAAAACAAAGGCAACGAGAACCATTCATGATATTTACGACTTTTATTTTGATCGTTATTTTGTGATCGTTAAGATGATTTTGCATGTGTCATGTCCAATTATGTGGAGCCCTCTTGATTTATTTTTATTTGTATGATGATGGTGATGATAATTATTTCAGGCTTCCTCTTTCCGCCATTTTTGCACTGAGCCATCAGAACCGGTATTCGTACCGTATACACGGACGGCATAGATCTCTTTGCACTGAGCCATCAGAACCGGTATTCGTACCGTATACACGGACGGCATGGATCTCTTTGCACTGAGCCATCAGAACCGGTATTCGTACCGTATACACGGACGGCATAGATCTCTTTGCACTGAGCCATCAGAACCGGTATTCGTACCGTATACACGGACGGCATAGATCTCTTGTGTATGATGTGCTTGATCAGCAACAGAGTCGAGCGTCTTTCAAAGCCAACGCTCCCTGCTTTCTTCCGGGCTTGTCCCGGGCCTCCTCTCCCCTGGCTGCTGGCTGAAGACGTGTGCTTTGGCGAGCTATGTGAGAGCAGGCTGCTCTCCCTCCCTCCCTCCATCCCTCGCTCTGGGTGCCAGCTCCACATCCCAACGTCTCAGCAAGACATCTGACCAGTGCCGTTCTCTTTTAGTTTTTCATTTTATTATTTTTTTTCCACAATAAAATGTCTTTTGTTTCGCTAAAGTGTTTTTCGGGCACACTCTACTGTCCAAAAAGCCATTACAATAGGGGTATTGTGATCATGAGTTAAAACTTTTGAAGTGGGTAGGGTTTTGTTCCCCACTGTGGGTCTGGCACGGAGGAATACGATTAGATGAAAGCAGTTTGGAGGAGCCTCACTTTGTTGTAATAAAGTGTGCTAAATGAGACATCCAAGGCGTCAATGAGAATAATATTTTTCCATGTCAGTTAGATTAATAGTCCTTAAACCTGTTAGTCACGATACATTGTATGACACAATATGCAAGATCTATGGATTTTTTTTTTTTGTGACCCGAACCAAAATGAAAATAACATTTTAGCAACATTGAGCTGCATTTTGTTTGCTCTGTTTACCAGGCAAATTCAAGTTTCATTTTATGTTCCCCTTTAGCATATGGATGTTGTGAACTCAGGAGTGCAGTTAGATTTTTTTTTACCTTTCACAAACATGATGGTTTTACCCGAAGGCCTTTATGTAATACAGCAACTTCCACACACACACCCATAACCTAATAGCTCTCATATGTTGACTTTAATCATTAATGTTCCTTCACGGAACATAACCAGAGGGCTTTTTCTCCCATGCTTCCAGATCCATACTTCTTATGGATCGTTTGGGATTTGAGACCATACTACCAGTCTGGAGCAGCGCATGATACAAATGGCTCAGTACATTTGCACGGTATTCTGTTCTTTCCTAGTTGTTTAGGGGGAGGATACTTCACATTGCAGCCAACTGCCCTTTCCTAACTGGTCTCCAATGGGAATCCTGGCTGTGAAGCCACCACGGTGAACTTAATTGAGATCCAATAAAAGAGGTCGTAGGGTCTTAGTGCGCCAAACAGAGGCAGCTGCAAAGGTGCTTTTTTGAGGGGGGTGGGGGGTCGAGATTTCCTTTCTTAATGAATTCAATAGCAAAAAAAAAAAGAAAGAGTGTATAGAATGTCGCTCCAGGTATCTTTAAGTACAAAGACCGGCCTTTAAGTCGGGAAAAAAGCACATTGAAGAACAACAAACATGTTTGGGTTTTTGTATTGGATTGTAGGACTGCTTTATCATCGATGGTAACTTTTATTCCGTTTTGTGACCATGCTGATTGGCTTGGCTTGGCTCCTTTAGTTCAGTCTGTGTCCCACATGGCTGAACCAAACACTACCAAGGCTGACACAGTGCATTTCTATCTGTCAGGAGGAGCGTGTGCCTGCGTATGGCACTAAGAATCGGCCCTCTGTCTGTAGGAGGTGGACTCCGTTTGGGTTCTGGCTCCAGTGGAAAGCCGAGAGGGGGTCTCCAGGCAGCTGAGGCGGGGGGGGGGGGGAGACAAGCCATGGCACTGGGACTCGGTGATACAGGCAGGGGGGAGGGGGGCGGTGCTTACGTCTGTGGGGCTGCCTGTCACAAACTCCTTATCCCACTTCAGCCCTCATTAGCTGGGCGTGAGGTTAGTCTCTGACCCCCCCCTCCCCCCCCCAACACACCTCTGTACGGGACAGAATCAATAGGCTGTCATCACTGAGGGGTTCCCCTTTTGCAACATGAGAGGTCCACTGATTTATCCGAGTGAAAAAAAAACAAAAAAACATTTGGGGTTTTGGCAATTCTTTTTCTTCGTCTTATTGGAGCTGCGACTCTGACTCAAGTATTTCTCAGTTTCCCTTTGACTCCAGAAAGGCTTCCTGTAAGAGTCGTGCTCTGGCAGCCCTGTGCTCCTACCCAGGAGTGTCTTTCCCTCCAACCTCAAATAGACCATAACCTCGACTGAAACAGTGGAGGCACTGTAGCATTTTTCATTCTTTGGCTTTCAGATTTTGTTGTACCACATGGTTGGCCAAACGACCAAAGCGATTTATTAGTCAGTAAAACTTCATAAGCTAGATCTACATCTTTGCGGTTTATCGAAGAGCGTTTTGTCTGTTCGGGAATGGGTTTGAACCATGGGGGAATTTCACAGGAGGAAGGACAAAACGTACTTTAGCAGAGTGGAGCTCTGGAGCTTTTCTTTTTGCTTCTCAGCTTTAAAGCAGCCTGCCTGTGGGAGCAGAGGAACAACAGAACACTCATAATTGTCCAGAAGAGAATGACAGAAAATGTCTTTGAAAGAATGAATGAATGAATGAATGAGACAGATGTCTATTCATTTCAAACTTTTAAAAAGCATCCGCCGTGGCTGTCTGTCTCTCTGGTTGAGTAAGCCCCTATAGGTCAGCACAGCCGGTTGAAGCATGGCCCCTCTCTGCTCAATTGTTCCCAAAGCCCACAGTTATCATTGAATCTACAGGGTCTGCTGCTGAAACTCTAATTGGGCACTTGTAAAGTAATTCGTTTATTTTCTGTGGTTGAGGGGGTTTGCACCAAGGCGAGAGAATATTCCCTCTCGGTCCTCTGAAGTCAGGCGGGGTGAAAGTTCGGTGGCAGTGTTGGACTTGTGGATAGACGGAGGAGGAGCTAGTCCTCTCATAGTGGCATTGTTATGATTTTTGTTATTTTGTTGAAAAATATATAGGAAGAATATGAAGCCTATTTACTTGGCATAGTAAAGGCTGTATCTGTATCTCTTTCTTTCTTTCTTTCTTTCTTTCTTTCTTTCTTTCTTTCTTTCTCTTTAATTGCAGCAGCAATCTGTAAACAGTCAATTGATTAACAAATTGTAACATTTGATGAATAGTTATCACAGCCTATCACATCATTGCCGGTGTGTTTTTGGAAGATGGATCCTAACCATAGTGACAGACAGTCACAAAACTGCGATATTTTTAGGCTATATCGCGATACACAATATATATCTTAATATTTAGAAATCTGCTCTTTAGCACTTACTAAATGCTCGATTTAACCCTTTGATGCACCAGTATGATGATTCTAGTAGTCCCTGCAATGAATGTCTGCAATAAAACATTATTGTTCATATTCATTAGTGGTTTCTATTTGGAACAATTTTAAACTTGCATGCAAAAAGGGGAAAATCACAACCAAGTTAAATTTAACAAAACGGTTTTCTTTTTGTCTGAGCTGGCGGCTTAAAGAATTATGTAATAAATGTATACTAGAATGTTTGTGATATATTCATTTACTACATCCCACATAGAAGACGCCGTGATACATTGAGTATTTTCAATATATTGACCACCCCTGATTGCCGGTGTGTTTTTGAAAGTTGGACCCTAACCATTGTGACAGACAGACAGGCACAATGCCTCATTAGATATAATGCACAGTGCCATATGGCGCGTGTATGGCGCTAATATCAATTTCTTTGTCTCAGTATCACCTCTGATTTGATTCAACGGTCTAAGCTTCTTGATGCTCCTCAAACCAGTGCCTGGACTCCTTCGTAAACCCCCAGGTTTTGGTCACACTTCTCAGCCATAGACAAAAGGCAAACCTTTTCACCAGCTGGAGTTCCCTCTGGTCTATATTGTGTGGAATCAGGCATTTTAACTTCCACCCAAGCCCCACAGAGGCTGCAAATAGACTGCAAAGGTCTGCAAAACAACCACGGAAGAAGAGCAGTGAATTGTGGGGCTGGCTGCATTTATAATTCTTTGCTAAAGACACCTGGATATTCAATCAAGACCGTTGTTCATTATCACTCATTTTTCCTTACGATGAACTTCATTGTCGTAGGCCATTCAAAGCAATGCTCTTTTGAGATGCTCGACGGCTAAGGCTAATTTATGCCAAAGTAAGACCACACTGCTGAGCGATTCAACGGATTTCAAACTGTTATTTCTCTACACGAACCACATAATCAGTCCTCATCCGACTGTTTGTCTCAAAGGAAAAATGGTGAGACTATATGTTAACCTCCCCCCCGTCTCTCCATGATGCTGGTTCACCTTAAGACGAGCTGACGTTGCCTCTGGTCTCCTCTATTGCTTTTTCTCCCCCTGGGCAAACGCCTACTCTACTTCTTTTTTCTGTTCTCTCTCTCTCTCTCTCTCTTTTTTTTTTTTGAGGGGGCTGTGGTTTTAACACAGTATTTACAGGGAAAGGCGAAATTGCAGGAAACTGGATGTGCTACTTAATGTGTTCGCAAATGTAATACTTCCTCTCGTACCTGCTCCCGGGCCTTGGAGGGGCGTTTAGGCGAACATAAACACGGCCATACCAGTGTGTGGGTGGGTGTTCAGGTCGGGGTCTCGGTCTGTGCTCGGGGAGACAGCCGGGTGGGGCTTTTTATTGGGCTCCGGCGTCCATCACCGGTTCAAACTGTCTTTACGTCCGACGAAGGAGATGAAGAGGAGGATGCGGTGAAAAGATGTAATGTTGCATGTCTGTGAAACAGGAGCTGTATATGGGAGGTTATACCCAGTGGCAATCTGAGCTAGTAGGTGATCCAAGACAACGTTGGTCAGAGTTTAAATATTAGCTTGTTCTGTATTTTCACTTACAGTTATTTTTGCACTGCATTAACATACAAATATTTGTATTGATTTCTTTGGGTAATATTTACCCTCCAACCACACATATATAAAAACGTCCACGTTTATTTGATTTATTTATTCATCATTAGTATATCCTACAGCCTATTGAATTTCAAAATGGGGTGCCATCATATGTTTAGTAGCTGATCAGTCTTATCTATTATGAGCGTTGAGTGCTACTGGTAGTGATGTGTGTATGGAAACCGTTAGAGTGAAAACGGTCACCGTCGGCGATAGAGTGCCCGTGCTGGGAGCTGACTGTGCAAGCCAAGCCCTGTGAGACAACCTGTAGTTCAGCTGGAGGAGGAGGAGGAGCAGGAGGAGGAGGAGGTGGAGGAGGAGGATGAGGAGCGGGAGGAGGATGAGGAGGAGGAGGATGAGTGGGAGGACGATGAGGAGGAGGAGGAGGAAGAGTGGGAGGAGGAGTGGGAGAAGGAGAAGGAGGAGGAAGAGGGGTAGGAGGAGGAGGAGTATGAGAGGCAGGAGGAGGATGAGTGGGAGGAGGAGGAGGAGGAGGAGGAGGAGGAGTAGCGGGAGTTTCCTGCTCACATCTGGAGGGGGAAAGAGAAAGGGAAGAGAAAGGAAGATGGGCCTTAGAGCCGCTCTCCCCCTGGACGAGTGGAGGAGGAGGAGGAGGGGGAGGTTTCATTAGACGCTACAGTGTCTGTGCGCCGCGTCTGCCAGACTGTCTGCTACAGGTGAGGCCGACCTCTCAACGCCACTGCCAAGTTTTCCACGGGAGGGTGCGTGAAGAGGCTGTGAAAATAGGCTAAGAGGAAGCAGTGTGTGTGAGGGGGGGGGGGGGGGGTGAAACGGAGGACAAAATGGAAAACAAGACCACGTTCCCGGGAGGGACAGTCGGTCCGTCTCTCTGGAAGCTGGGACAATGTTCCAGACTGAGCAGCTGGTTCCAGCTGTACCCCCCCCTCCTCTTCTCTCTCTGTTTTTCTCTCCGTCTCTCCTTCCCTTTATTATCACTATCCTCCCCCCCCCCTCCTTTCTTCTCTCGCTTTTATTATTTGCTTACTCCCCCACCCTCCTCCCTTTTCTCACCCCATGCCTCTTATCTCTCTCCCCCACTTCCTTTTACCACACGTCTCCCCTCTCTCTCTCTCTCTCTATCTCCCTCTGTCCTCTCTCGCTGTCTCTCACCCTCTCTCTCTCACCCTCTCTCTCTCTCTCTCTCTCTCTCTCTCTCTCTCTATCTTCCTCTATGTCCTCTCTCGCTGTCTCTCACTCTCTCTCTCTCTCTATCTCTCTCTCTCTCTCTATCTCCCTCTGTCCTCTCTCGCTGTCTCTCACCCTCTCTCTCTCTCTTTCTCTCTCTCTATCTTCCTCTATGTCCTCTCTCGCTGTCTCTCTCTCTCTCTCTTTCTCTTTCTCTCTCTCTCTCTCTCTCTCTCTCTCTCTCTCTCTGTCTGTCCTCTCTCTGGGATAGCGTCACTGTGCTACGATTCCTCCACCTGGCCCTCCAGAGGGGCAGACAGCTGTGTGAGAGAGACGACACACACAGAGCGTCACACCCTGGCTGACCCGTTAGGAGGGCACTCAGCTCAAACACAGAGAGGAGCCATCTTTGTCCCCCTGTGTCGAGGCTTATTCAATTAGATGACGCCGAGCGTTCCGGCCAATCGGTGTGGATTACCGCGGAGTGAGGTCAGACTGCAGGTGTGAGGAGGTCGTAGAGGAACGTTCCGGAACACTTTCCCACAGTTTGGATGTCGAGGGTTATTATCTAGGGCTGCCCGAGGGGGCTGACCTCGGGGAAAAAAAGATACTGGTTAGTCACTTTTATTGTGTCTCCTGATAAGATGCTCTGGCTGAGGGTTGAGGGAACGAGAGAGAGGGAAGA